>CM046039.1:65682587-65865087 GCA_025215565.1 Flaveria ramosissima
ACCCAAATATGATGTCATCAACATACACTTGTACCAAATTAATATCCAAATCAACCTTCTTAATGAAGAGAGTTTTGTTTATGGATCCCTTAGTGCATCCATTTTTCAGTAGAAAGTAGAGAGTGTCTCATACTATTTCCTTGGTGCTTGATGAAGACCATAAAGAGATTAATCAAGTTTGCATACATGATTTGGATACTTGGAATCTTTAAAGCCTAGAGGTTGGCAGACATAGACTTCTTTATCAATCTCACGATAGAGGAATGCACTCTTGACATTCATTTGAAACACCTTAAAGTCTTTGGAGGGAGCAAATGCTAGAAAAAGTCTGATTGCTTCAAGCCTTGCCACAGGAGCAAAGACTTCATCATAATCAATCCCTTCTTCTTGTGTGTATCCTTGAACCACAAGTCTGTCTTTGTTCTTGGTAAATATTCCTTTGTCATCTTTCTTGTTCCTAAAATCCTATTTGGTCCCTATCGCAGTCTTCCCTTTTGAAAGTGCACATAGTTTCCAAATCTTTTCTCGGGAAAATTAGAGAAGCTCTTATTGCGTTGCTTCTACGCAGTTGTTATCTCTTAAAACCTCATTAACTTTCCTTGGCTCTAGTTGAGAAAGAAAGCATGGGAAGAAACAAATGTTTTCTTCGTTCACCCTGCTTCTTGTCTTGACATCCACTTCTACATTGCTAGTGACATTCTCAATTAGATTCTCTCTATGAATTCTTAGTCTTGGGATTACTTGTAACTGTTAAGAAAGATCCAAATTTTAGAAGTGTGTTTCAGGTAGTTTGGTAGATGGGTTTACTTGTCCATTTGCCAAATTGACTATATCTTCAACACTTGTCATACTTGAATCATTTTCAGTAGATTGTCTAGGCCACAATTATCATTAGACTCTTCATATAAGAAGTCATTATAAGCATGTGATCGATGACCCACATTGGTTACGGTACTAGCATCTACCTCTACTGAATATGGTTGGTCTGTGTCAGTAGATGACCTTATATGACTTGGTCTTTATGGTAGATCTACCCTGTGATCTTCATTACCTGAGGCTTGTTGATGTGGTCTACATTATATATATATTTTTATAAATATTTCCCTCATTTTTGACAAGTTTTATGTTAGTTTTTCATCAAATGTTATTTTTAATTAGTTCGTAAATATGTTTTGAATACTTTAAGAGACGACAAGCTAAATATACATACTTTTAGTAAAACTTTATTCAATAATTAATAATACTATATTACAGTAAATCTTGAGAGCAAGAAATAAGACCTCAAAATATTTGTATTATGTTAATTAGTTTTGCTTATAATTAATTATTTACATAATGGTCAAATATTGTAATAATTAAAATAAAAACAAAAAATACAATTTCAAACAAATATAAATAAGCTAATATATCAATTCATCCAACTCTTTCTACAATTGAATTATTTAAACAAATAACATAGGTACATGAATTAATTTAGGTATTAGTTAATTTTTTGTGGACGTCAAAAGTAAATAAGTGGCAACTAGATAAATTCCTAAATTTCATTGAGTTTTAAATTAATTTGATGCATCAATATAATTGTTTTGCAGAGATTCGAGAGGATTCAAAAATTGAAGATCATGTTAGGAATTAAAAGTCAAAAAGCGGCAATGTAGTACATGCATAAAACAAGAAAATCCCTTTATAAATAAGAGTTAGAAAACAAAACTTACGAGGGGCTTGATGGCAGAGAACAAAAACGAGGAGATCCGTAGGGTTCAACCTGTAGCTTTTGAGTATCATTTGAGAGCAATATTAAATTGGAGAGAAATATCAGAGAGCAAGGATAAAAGCATTCAAGCATTGAAGATCATTCGTTTGCGTCTTGTTTTCTATTATTTTCTTTTGTTTCATTGTTTCTTTTGTTAATGTTTCTAAAGTTTGTAACTTTATTGTTGTTCTTAATGTTTTTGAACATTATGAGTAGGTAACTTTTTAATACTACCTAGGTTGGGTTGAAAACTATTCATGTTTATACTAAATATTTGTTTTTGATTTCGTATATTTGTTTATTAATCTTAGAACTATATCATTTCCTCAATTAAATATGGACATGTGTATTGTTTTATGCTTAAAAGTTGTTCCTATGCTCGTGTATGTTTGATCTTGATTGATTTCGTGACATCTAAATTAGGTTTGCACGTTAGAATTAATTACTTTGTGTTTTTAGTTTTAAACTTTGATTAGATATAAGAATTGACTATAATTTTGATAGTATTTACAATATGCTACCTTATCTAGAACCAAGAGGTGATAGATATTGCTTAAAACCTCCTACCCATTGCTTGTTAGGTTTAGATTTCGCGAGAGCGCGTTTTGCCTTTTGCTCGGGGTGTTACTGTTTTAGGGTACTTAATTAGCTTTATTTAAGTTTTCCTTTGTCTTAGGGTTGAAAATTTTAATCTTAAAGACATTGTGGTAGAAAATTTAGGGGCGATCTTCCATTATTTAATAAACCTATCTAGTGTTTCACACGTGTCTTTTATTTTCTTAGGAAGTAGCAACATACCTAGCTAACCCTAGATTTGTATTTTTGGAAGATAGTTATACGAGTCATTGCCTTTATGTCATTGCATGTTAGTTGGATTCCTACCTAGGTAGTTATTTCACATATTTGATCGTCTTCAAGTTTCCAAGTTTGAATTCTTATTTGTTTATTTCTTATGTCATCTTTAGATTATTTAATTTTAGTCAAATTGTTTATTTTGTTTATAAATAGTTAACTAAATTAATTTGGTTAGAAGTCGATAGAGGTTTAGTAACGAAAGCCACCAAAAGTGTCCACGGATTCGAGATCCGGGTATACCTAAACTTACTATATCACGACCGGTACACTTGCCGCTTGTGTGAAGTTTTGTTGGGAATTTTCACTTTTAAAACTAATTTGTGAAAATCGTTGTCTTTATGATAAATTAATAACATATATTTTCACACATCACTTGTATATTTGCTGACCTATTGAGAGAGTCTCCTAAAACATTCTTAATCAATTGATTAAATGCTTTTGTGAATCTATTTAGATCAAACATCGAACTTGAAGTGTTTCCAACACAATTTGATGAATTTTCATTAAATATGACCTTCTCAGTAAGTATTAGCTTATGTATCTAACAAAGAATCCATATATTGATTTCTTAGCAAATTTAGATAGATGAACTTTGGTATTAACTAGGGTGCATGGACATCTAAAAGGTAAGAGGAACCCTATGAATGGTCTTCTCTTATGCCATAATTCATAAAAGGTTTTTCCATGTGTCTTAAGTATTAATACTCTGTTCTGAACATAGCACGTAGTGCTGACTGCTTCAGCCTAGAATGTTATAGGATGTTTGGAGTCAGAGAACATGGTCCTTGAAGCTTCAATAAGTGTCTTGTTTGTCCTCTCAGCAACTTTATTTTGCTGAGTAGTTCTAGGAGCACTATATTGCCTAGCAATACCCTTGGATTCACAAAAAGAATCAAGGGTGTCGTTTTTCAATTCAGTTCCCCGATCACATCTAATTATTTTAACGTTTTGTTCAATTTCATTTTCAACTTTGATAATAAATGATTTTAAGATCTTAACAGTTTTATCTTTAGTTTCTAAAAATAAAACCTAAGTGAATTTTGTAAAATCATCTATTATTATCAAGCAATATGATTTTCTGCCTAAACTCTTTACCTATTGGTAAAAACAACTCCATACGAAGAATGTGTAAAGGAGCTGTGCCTGAATTCATTTCTTTGGACTTGTGAGAAAATTTATTTTGCTTTTTATTTTGACAAGCAACATAGTGGTCAGCACATGCAAACTCCTTGTTTGGTAGTCCAGTGACTAACCCATTCCAAACTAGTTTGTTCATGCTTTTGAGATTCACATGTGCCAATATTCTATGCCAAAGAGAGGATTCATTCAAGAAAGCTCTGGAAATGAAAAGATACATTTCATAAAGGTGATGCAATCTGCATGTTGAGCATGTACATATTGCCTTTTCTTAGAGCTCTTGAAAGTATTTTATCATTTGGAATTTTAAAACCAGGGGATAAGATAATACATTCATGCTCTATTAAAATGGAGTTATGCTTTTGGTCACACAACTGAGACACGCTCAGTAGATTATAATTTAACTTTTTCACATAGTTCAACTTATCAAAACTTACCTTGCTATTGATGACTGTCCCCTACGAGTAATGTATCCTCCTTTTGTATCACTTCCAAATGCAACAGATCCACCGTCATATGGTTCTAGATATAGCAGGCATGATCTGTCGCCTATCATGTGTCATGAATATCCATTATCAACAATCCACAAGTTAGTTTTGGCCTGTGGATGATCATGCACCTAAACACTTTGGTTAGTAATTAATGGAGACCCAAGCTTGTTTAGTCTTGGGTCTTCTAGTTTTTAGTAGGTTTAAGCTAATGGTAACTCTGGAGAGGATGTGAGTTGGTTTTGGGTCAACTAAGGTTTTGGCAAATGTCTTCGGTTCCCAAGCCTTTTGTTTGGCTTTGCCTGTTTCTTCAACATCATCCTTTTTTGTGTGACCCTTTGAAGCTTTTGGAGATGATGAAGGGTTCTCTGGCTTCTTTCTTTTCTTTTGATCTGCAACTGCTGACTTATTCGACAGATCACTCATGGGTGCCGAATTTTTCTTAATTTTGGCACTTGAGTGATTTTCTACTAAATATGGTCTTTTGATATTCGTTTGGCAACTGCAGACTTCTTAGAGGGTTTGGAATGTTTAAAGGAATGGGCTATAGGATTGTATTTACAATCTTTTGCAAAGTGGTTGTCTTCCCCACACATCAGGCATGTGATTTTTATCTTCTTCTTTGCTGACTTCAGCATCTGTCTGATATCTTGTAACTCCTTATTCATCTTCTTAGTTTTCCCTCCCTTGGTTCCACTTATCTTCTTGTTATTTCTTTTGATCAGCATGAGTGGACAAGTCTCTTTTCTTCTTTTGAAACCTCTTGTTGTGAATTTCAACTGCTTTAGAAATGGATTTTTGAATGTATGGTTGTGGTTTTATTTCTGGAGAGCCTGAGGTTCCAGCACAAGAACTTCTGGTGCAGTTCTTCTTGTTGCACCATGCTTTGTTTGAAGCTTTGTTTCAGTAGAAGAATCTGACTCGACATATAGCTGATTTGATTCAGAAGATGACTTTTGTTTTACACATTTTATCTTCTTAATCAGATCATGCTTGGATTTTGCCTTCAGATCTTTATTTCTTCTATCCTTCTCCTTTTTTCTCCTCCTTCTTTTCTTTCTTCTCCTCCTCTTTATCTACATCTTCAACTTTTCCATCTTTCTTCTCATTCTCTGTTATATTAATCATTTTAGCAGATTTCTTTGTACAGATGGGTTAAGCAGATACTTTTTTCTTTGCCTCAAATTTGCAATTAGGGATATATGTGGGAGTGCATATCGTTGAAGGTTCGAAAGAGTTATAACCTTAACCTGTCTTGGTTTGATACAACTTTTAGGTGTTTTGAATTAATGCAAGTAATTTTTTAAACTTTTTAGTTTGAACATTATATTTATCAGCATAGGTTTTAGCTATGGCTAAATCACCTTGTGCTTATTTTAATCTGCTTAAAAGATCATCAAATTGGGTCTCTAAGTTGGTTTGTTCATGTTTTAGTTGTGCGACAATCTTTTCCAGCTCTATTATTTTATCTATTTGAGCTTGGTTAGTTTTCTTAAAATCATTTTTAAGAGGATTGATTGTTCTACATCTTTCATGAGATCCAAATTGTTATTTTTAGTTAACCTTAGCTATACATTCAGGGGTACAACATGGTTCAGATGTTACCTTAGGTAAGGAGGTTGAGCTTCCAGCGATCAATGCATTGTTGATGGGTATGACATCTTCCACTTGGAAGCTCTAATAAAGCACCTCTTCTCCTGAAGCAACTGTTTTTGTATTTCTCTAACTGTATGAGGAGGGAGAACCTTAATGAGTTGAGTGTTTTTGATGGTTTGATGAGCTTTGAGGAGATGGGTTAGACTTTGGTGCTTTGCATCCCTTGGCAAAGTGTCCAGTTGATTGCAGTTGAAACACTTCAACTTGTTTTTGTCAAACCCAAATATTGATCTTCTCTGCTTCAGGACTTTTCTTCTAGTTCTCTGCTGAAACTGCTTGGCCCTGAAGGATATCATTGCTATATGTTAGTTGAAATCCATTTCGTCAAGGTCATCTGGATGAATACACTCTAGATCTTCTTTAGAAAGTTGAAAGAAGTTTCCTTGGTCACTAGTGAAAGCAGAATGTATGGGATATGATTGTAAAAAGAATAGTGAGGCTGGGTGGTTCCATATGCTAAATGATGGTGATGATTGAGATTCAACAGTTGGAGATTCAAGATAGCTGATCATAGGTGCTTGATGATTCACCATGGGAGTTGATAGATTTGGGAGTGGGAGTGATAATGAATTGGCTCATGGATAGAGGCATGAGAGCTGATGACTTTGAGGAGTTTGAAGATATGCCTAGGGATCCTTCATCTGCATCCATCTCCATTTGATAAGCACTAAGGATGCCATATAACTCCTTAAGACTCATTGTCTTCAAGTTCTTAGTTCTTCTGATGGACATAGTGTGGACTATCCATGTCTTTGGTAAAGATCTCAAAAACTTTATGAGAATATCATTATTCTCTATCTTCACTCCTGCTTTAAAGAGTCTAGAAGTTCAACATATCTAAGATATGTAGCAGTCATGGTTTCTCCCCTTATGAAATAAAAAAGTTCAAACTTCTGTTTCAAGACATCTTTTTTATTTTCCATCATGTCTTTTGTTCCTTCAAATCTGACTTTCAAAGCTTTCATAACCTTTGAGCAGTTGTTAATTTCTTTAAGGCATGCATAATGCTATTGGGTATACTCATTCTGATCGGCCATAGAGGCTTTGAATCCACATCCATTTTCTTTAAATCTTCATCGGAGTACTTTTTAGGATCATTGGAAATCATGGCTCCACCTTTGCCAGCATCTTGGACTATGGGGACATATGGTCCATTCAAAATGAAGAGCCACAATCTTATATCTTGATTCCTTATGAAATCCTCCATTTGGATTTTTCACGTATCATAGTCATTTGGAGTAAACATGGAAGGTTTGGTCTGAGTGCCATATTCCAAATCATGTTTACTAGAAATGGATACAGTAGTCATATTGTAAGGGTAGAGAGATATGAGGAATGGTGGTGTGTGATATTATGATCCAAAGATGAAACAAGTGATTTGTTGAAAATGGTTTCAAGCAAATCAAGAGCTAAAGTTCTGATACCACTTGTTGGATCGGGTCGGTTTACACAAACAACAACTTCGTCTAAGATTAGTAACTAACGAATGCGAAATCTAAGTTAGTTACTTACTATCACAGCAAAAATACTTTCAGTAAAGATAAATACACAGTAAGTTCTTTCAAAGTATTCACTTGATTAATTTGATTTTGTACAAATATTACAATTTGGGAGATTGGGAGATTCAATCAAATGGATTAGAAAGCTTGCCTCACCTATACAAATGTGACGACTTTTATACTAAACAATGAGAATAATTATTCTATGTTCAGATACTACAATAGAACATGTAATCTGTGTATCGGAGTTGGCAAATGTTGTACTATGTTGTCAGCAAAAGGTGAGACAGAACCACCGTTAGCAAAGACATACTTGTTTTCAGTAGCAGTCAATGAGTAGAGCATTGAGTTCACTACTAATCGGAAAATGATCTACATATGCGGATAAGCAGTCCTTCGGAACATGTAGTTTAGCAATTGCATGGCATATGTTGATCAACAGTCATTTAGCATATGCACTTCGGTAGTTGATTAAGCACTTGACCTGATTTGGCAGTTGAAGGCCAATGTTTAAATCCTGAGTTTCAGTAGTTTCATCCTTTATGATCCAAAACGAGCCATTAGACTCAGCTTCTCATACTCCCATTCATATTCTACTACCCACGATGAGGATGTTCAAACATCCATTCAACATGACCCACTTTCTTTCAATTCCCATACGTTACAAACAGTGGAGACTGACGTGTATGTTCAGACATCTGACCCACATCCTGTACATGAAGAGATTGACCCTAGGAGAGAAAGGGTCAATGTTGAAGAGATTGTCTTTACTATTGATCCCTCAATTGATCAGTAGGAAATAGACTACATAATTGACATCAACCATAGTAACTCACCTTGAGAATGTCTCTTTGGATCCATTACTTAAGGAGATGAATTCAGGATGACAATAAACCACATCTGGCAGTGAGGGTGCATAGGCTTGGCCTAGGACCCCATCTAATCCCAAGGATTCCACAACTATAGAAGATGGAAGTATGCAAAAAATACAGGAATTAAAGCCACATAACCTTGAGCTTGCCCAAAGATTAGATGTCTTATAAGAAGAGAATGCAAGACTTTAAGGTTTTGCTGGAAGAGACATAATTCTTGAGTTTGAGAACAGTCTGCTAAAGGCTTCAGAAGATAGAGTCCTTGAGGTGGAAGCTCAACTTAGGACTCTCCAAGACCAGGCTGCAAGAGTTACTACTAGAATCTAAACTAACAACTATTTAGCAATCAACAACCACAGAAATGGACCTTGAACTTAAGCTTAAGTCCATTCATGAAATCATGGAGTTTCAACAATCCATCATTCTTAGTCTCCAAGTCACTTCAGCACCACAAGAACCTTTGGATGTGCCTTCCTCTACTCTCTTAGTGTCATATGTAATTTCAAATGATGGTATCAAAAAGGGGGAAGATTAGCCTAAAGAAGCTAAAGACATTCTTATGGTTCGGGTTGATCAAGTAATCAACCTCTCATAGCCAATTTCATTTTTTTCAAGATGGAATGAAGAATATGACCCTCTATCTGAAGTTGAAGCAAAACTGAATGATCTTTTAGGTAGATATGGCTATAACAACTTAGAAGAGAAGGAAATGGAAGCTAGAAGAATAATAGAGAGGATGAACCAAAAGTTTTAAATTGGGAAGAAAAGGATGGCTACACTAAAAATATCTAGAGCTTCTTAAAAGGAAAAGAGTTAATGAATCATCAAAGAAATAACTAGTGCTAGGACTAAAAGCCACTCCCAAGGCATCTGTTGCAGAAGAAGCTCCACTACTAAGAGTGCTATCGGAAGTTCAAGAAGAGCTAAAGAAATCAGTTGCGGATGCAACTTCCGAAACAACTAGATAATAGGCTTCTTCAGCACAATAACTATTAGGAAGAATAACAGTTTACAAAAGAGCAACTCAGACCATGAAATATGATATGGAAAGATATAGGTGAATCTTAAAGATGTAACAAGCCAACTTCATAAAATTCATAAGGACACACATGAGTCTGAACTCAATAATTAGTTGAGGTGATATTTGGTTAACAGGATGTTGACATTAAAACCCTAGTTCGCCCTGAGGTGAATATGGAAACATATGGCCAAGAATTCGCCTAGGATGCTGAGAGAGTTTAGACAACTTTTGATGATCTCAAGTCAGCTGGTGAGGCATTAGGTGTACCCAGTAGACCTTTAACAATCAGATCTACTACAATCTCTATCTCAGATAAAGGTAAGAAACTGATAACTACTTAAGAAGTTAAGAAAGTGTCAACCCTATTAGGAAACTAGCAAATCAAATCCAACAAATTCATCTAAACCAAAGGTCACGGTTTTCAAGAAAGTGCCATCTAAGTCATCTAGGCAAACTGCCAAAAGCACACAAAGGACAACCACTAAGCAAGCTATTATGTCCCCAACCACCAAATCCATACAAATGGTCTCCACTCAGAAAAAGATGAAGAAAGATCAAGAAAGATGTCTCATGGCAGCTCAACTTAAGTTAAAAGGATTCAACTTGGATAAGGTCATGGAATGGAGTCGTGCAGAGATGAAATCAAAGTTGATGGTCGTAATTCATGCTAAGATAGAGAAATCAGTAGAATTGGCTAGAAGAAAGAGAGCTGAATCAGTGAAGAAACAAGCAACAAGAGTCAGATAGTAGACTATATATAAGCAACAAATAAAGATGTTTTTAAAATTCTATGGTTTCTCTAGAAAAAACAAGTAGGACCAATGAGTATGTCTATTCTTGATCTAAACATTAGAGAAATCAAGAAGAGGGTTGCAGCGGGTGACCTCCAAGTATGAAGTAGCTGGAAAGTAATAGGAAAGACAACAAACAAGAACCAAGAAAACTTTTCTGATGTCTTCCCATCTGCCAATTGAGCCCCCAACATCTACTAATTCTGACTTCACTGCTTTCATCAGTCATTGGCAAGAAGAAAGTTATGACAAGAATAATAGTGAATGTAAGGGAGCAAATGGAGAGATCATGTACTATGATGATGAAAATAAAATACTTGATCTAACCCTTGACATCATAAAGAGCAAATTGCTAAGTACCTCAGCATCATTGGATGTAGAAATGAGAAATCCAACCGGAAGGGTAGCTTACTCAAGAAATCAACTTGTCTGCTACAACATATTTGAGATAGCTGACCTAATCAGATTAAGGCTAAGGAACATCAACAATGACTCTAAGGTAAAGGAAGTAGAGATGGTGTTGATGAAAATTTACATGTCTTATCCGGAAAAGTCAAAGCAGGCTTCAGAACAAATAAGAAAGATGAAAGAGCCTAAAGGTGCTTAAGTCATCGCATCTGCTGATCCAACACCCAACATTCAAACACAATCATCTTCTCCCACCATTCAAACTGCTCAAACTTCTGGGCATGTATCTCCAACAGTCTAACTAGCTCCTAAAGCAATAGAATCTCCAACACAAAGTTCGTCTGATCAATCAGAAGATGAAATGGTCATCACTACACCTACCAAAAGAATAAGAAGAGATTTGGACAATCCTAAATAAGATGATGAATAAAAACCTCTTAGAATCTAACCAAGATGAAAACTCAGAGGGTGATGGTAGAAACATTATCAACTAGGGTTATGATTTAAAAGCTGAGAGATATTTCATCAAAAGATAAAACAAGTCCAAATCCTTCTTTCTGACTGAGTTAAAAGTTCTAAACCTCAACTCTAAAGACCTTACAGAAGATGTTCACCTTGATCAAAGAATATGAAGGCATGCCAGATAAGTACAAATCAATGGCTTGTATTCTGAAAATAAAGATTGCAAGCATAGTAAAAGAAGAACCAAGAGGAGATAAAAAAGAAGATGTTCTATATATGACTCCATTAAGCATTCATGATTAAATCACCCATTGATATAATTCCTCAACCAACACCTTCTGTCTAACCTTTGCTAGTGCTGTCAAGATTGAAGTCAAATAGTATGATATCTTCAGACTATCTCGGCACAACATGAAGGATTTGGTCAGTCTACCTCTTGAAAACCCATCAAGAGATAGAAGAGGACACATGTATGAGCTGCTGTTGATAAGGATGCTTGAAGGATGAGAAAGATTTTGGTAGCATCATATTATGGGCAATTTGTTGATATATGAAAAGAATGAAGCTACCGCAACCTCAAAGATTCAGTACTGGCTGTCAACTGCCAAATTCTTCTAAGTGCTAAATCACTTCCGATTAGTAATCAAAGTGATAAACCGTTGATTGATTACTTATCAGCACTCAATCTCATGAGCTGCTAATCAACTATTATACTAGACAAAACTGGCTGTATCGAAGTGCATTGACATCTGCTGTGTTCTATCTTTTGGAGACAACATTAACTGAAGCTTCCGATCTCTAATGTGTCGATTTCCTGTCTACGATGTACATATGTTTTCTTAAACCAATAATAGATGTAAAGTGATTTATTCTTAGTGTTTAGCGTTTTATTATAAATACCTCTCACTTGTATTGTTTTGAGGTTAGGTTGTTAGCACACTCGTTATCAGTTGTTATTTGCTCATTGTACTTGGAAAAGATTAATCAAGTGAATAATTTGAAAGAACATCTTATGTCTTTATTACATAAAGTATTTGTGTTTGTTAAGTAAGATAGTTGACTTAGATTCTACATTTTTCATCTGCCGATAAACTAGAAAAGTCTTGTTAGTTAATAACCTGATCCAATAAGTAGTATCATAGCTTTGGCTCTTGATTTGCTTGAAGTAACCTTTTAACAAATAACTACTTTTCTTTTGATCACACTTTTAAACACATTATCCCTCATAACCTCTTTTCCCTCCACATGAATACTATAGCCATCTTAAGTAAGCCTTATAATAATTGTAAAACACTAGAGAGCACTATACATCATTCTTGAAAACCATTTCTTATATTCTGCTTATGTTCTTTACTCTTGTTCTTTGCTTCACTTGCTTTGTTCCTTATTCGATCTGTTAAGTGTTACTCTTTCCGTGTGAAACTATTGCATTATCCTTAATTGGTCATACATACACTATGTGTACCATGAGTTACTTTACCTTATTTGCAATTATGTGGAAGTCCATGTTAGTACTGTTGTAACTATTAGCCGTTGTGTGGCTGCGAATTATATGAATAGCGCTATTAGGTGTGACAAACCTCTCATGGGTAGTCTTGCTAACCTGCACCCGTTTAGCGAACAAGTGCATATTTTTAAAGGTGTTTCTCATTGTCTGTTTAGGTATGGGATGAGGCAAATGTTAGTACGTCTTGGTTTGGTAATGGGCTCTTGATGTACAAATTACTTCGTATGTCATAGCTATTCTACGATGATTACTTGAGGCTTGTTTAGTTTTTTGTGGTTTTACAAAATAAATTAATTAAATCGTGTCGTTAAAGCCTATGGGCTGACTTACCTTATGTTGATACTTTTTAAACATGTTTGTGAGGTATCTCATCATGTCATGGAACTGGTTTAGCAAACATGTGCATACAAATTCGATACTATCATTTTCTAGATTTTCTTTTCTTACATATTATATATGTTATAGCTGTAAATATTATTTTAAAAGTTATTTTTGAGATGTAAACTTCTTTAACTCTTGGTATCTGCTTTTAATTATTTAGTGTTTGCTTAAACCTTATGCTTTGAAAACCATGAATGTTGCACCTCTATGATAGTCTCTAGGCAGGGTGTGACATAAAAAATCCCTCTTAATTTTTTACAAGCTATTTTAATTTACAGAATAATTAAATAATATTATTAGTAATTAATTTATTATTTAATTTGAGAGAGAAGCATGTAAATATTAGTGATTGTGAATGTGATGCTGTCACGTGTATTACATAATTACCCTTTGTTAGATTAGAAAGATCTTAAAAATGATTTGAATCATCTTAAAACTCAAAAAAACTCCGATTGAAGTAATTCCAACGACGTTAGAATCTACTCATCTTATAATTAGATTTATTATTAGCAATAAAGCAATCCCTTAACTACAAAAATGAAAATTTTCTAGTACAAACTGACCAGTACACAATTAAAATGGTAAAATAGAATTTAATAAGACCGCACATGTTTTAAAACAGAAAGTATAAAATTCAATTATATAACACAAACTTCAAAACGAAATGCTCAATGTTAAAAGAGACCTTACATACTTATGTTATTAAATTTAATTAGTTTAAGTTTTATATCATCGATAATAAATAATATATGACATTAGTCATGTATCACATTTATCAAGTAACAAGCCCGAAGTTATTACGTTAGACCCACAGAATAAAATTTATCGAGATTATGGTCGCCACTAACTCCGCTTTCAAGTGCCCGACAAATATTAAGAGGTAGCGTCATACTCAAAGAAACATAGCCTCTCAATTCGTCTCACATGGGTCCCACACAAGCAAGCTCGCTACATGTCCTACTCAACACAAACTACATGTCCTTCAAATTGATATATTTCGTATACGAAAAACTAAACATATTATATTTTTAAACACATATTTAATATATTTTATGTTATTTATGTTTACCATTTTAATAAAGTTATTTTGTTATAAGTGAATCATCTAGCTTTTTCAATAAAAGAAGATTATATCTAAATATATGATCAGAATTTATCTCAATTGAGCCCTCTTTATTTAATTGCTTATAGATCAATCAAATAAATCAATCATATTTTCTTAAGACAGATTAAATTTAAATAATTCAAATTATTACTTATTCAATGATTATTTTCATACTATTTATTTGGCCAATAATAATCCCAAATATCATTTTTCATTATCAATAACAGTCACAATAACATAATTATTAAAAATTTATGCTTTATATCAGCTCAACTTCGTTCACAATAATAATTATAAATTAAATGAAAAAAACATACAAGCTTAATCAAGTATATAATAAATACAAATCGAGTGTGAATATATGATAATTATGCTACTGATGCTGTTGTTGATAAAAAATTAAAAGTTTGGATTATTAGCGATCAAATCAATAATGTGAATTATTATCATCCAAAAATAATAATTTGGATTATTAAAATTCAATTTGTCTTTTCTTAAATATCATTTAATATCAGTAACACTTTATATTATTGTTATGTTCTCCTTTTTAAAAGTTATTTCTTTTACTTTAATTATTTTGTTTTGTGTCTTTGTTATATTTTTGTGTTATGTCCTATAAAGTGATTCTTTTTAAAACAATAGAGTTTTTGGCTGATTAAGTCTTTCTTTTGCTTTGTTTTCGTCTTTTAAAGTAGTTATTGTTAATTATTATTATTATTATTATTATTATTACAATATTATTATTATTATTATTATTATTATTATCATTATTATTATATTATTATTATTATTATTATTATATTATTATTATTATTATTATTATTATTGTTATTATTGTTATTATATTATTATTATTATTATTATTATTATTATTATTATTATTATTATTATTATTATTATTATTATTATTATTATTACACATAAATATAATTTAAAATACAAAACAAATAGATATATTTTACGTAAATATGACATATAACATATATAATTTAAAATAAGAAAAAACAATATAGGCTAAACGAAGTGGCAAACATATATTTAATAAATATATATATGCTATATCTATACTATATATAAAGCATTTAGGAGGAGTATTTTAAGATACCATAAAATTAAGAACATATACTTTAGTTAATTATTAAATGAAGTTTAAAATTACGAGGTAATAGTGAATTAAAAAAATAACTTTAAACATTTACTTACCGCTGTCGTAAAATTTTAACAAACTTGAATTACTAATAAGTGAATTTTTTTTTCTACTAAATAAAGTTTAAGTTATAAGGTAATATTAAATAAAAAATAACTTTTAATATTTATACTAATTATACACATGTATAGCATTAAGTAATAAACAACTTTAGACAATTTTAAATATTTATGCTAAGTGTACACATATACTAACTTTAAAGGTGAAAGGTACTACCATTGAGTAATCGGTACTATATATAAAGCATATGAGAGGGCTATTTTAAAATACCATAAAATTAAGAATAATTATTTTATTCAACACATAATACACAACCATTTTATAGAGTAAAATAGTATTTATAATATTATTTACATATTATCCATACAATTAGTTATATAATAACCTTACACTTCCTAACAATTACATAAAATTATATATTATCTACCCATAAACAAAAAAAACTTAAGTTGTTTAAGATTTCAGCTATATCTTTTAATCTATCACGTTTAAAAAAAATTTTAAGACTACAATTGTAACCTGCGTTTTTTTAAATATTTTAGTGTAAACTTTTTGCTAAAACGATCTGTATTTTGTAGGTACAATAAGTTAATGCGTAAATGTACAAGTGGTTACGCAAATTTCATTTATTTGGTGTTTTAAAATGTTAGATTAGATAATAATAGACTTTGTAAAGTTACTACAAGAATAAATAAATATTAAAAACACGTGTCGGGTGTAAAATATCGTCCGGCCGCATTGCGCGGACACCCTTCTAGTATGGATAAGTGAAAGTGAGTTAAACAAGTAGTCTAAAATTATATGTAATCTTTGCACTTTTAACTAATAAAGTTAAATTTAAAATATGTCTAAACTTTATGAAATACAAAACAGCTAAATAATTTTTATGTTATGGATCGAACATGCAATCTGATTAAACCACCGACTCTATTTATGTAATTTTCTATATTTGTTCTCTGCTTTTTTTCAAATAAAAGGAAATGCCCCGCAAATATTTATTTTAAAGAAACATTTACAAACTAAGAGCATTCACACCCCATTTCTTATCTTTATATTTATAATTATAATAAAAATCAGTAGTGTTTTTCTCTCCTTTTAATTAAATAATATTTTTATACCTTTTATCATTAAAATTTTCTCTTTTTTATTCACAATCACTTTAAAATATATTATAAAATTTATAAGAGTTGAACAGTAAATACTTAAATTTACATATTAAAAGTAATATTTTCTCTCTCATCCACTCACATGCACTTAAAACCACATAATATAATGTGTACACTCATAAACTTCTAAAGAATGGGTTGTGGATGCTCTAAGGCAACTAATATCTTCTTTAATGCTATCCGACTCCATTTTCCTTTGGGACCGGATATGTAGACGCCCTTATAGGTGTTTTGCAAATGCCCTTTGACTTTTCTTTACGCCTCATGAATTGTCTTACGGGTCGTAATGGCTTGCAAAAAAAGTTTAATGTCAGTTTTTGTATTAAACGACTCGTGATGAACATCACGACCTGTAAAGACCCACCTATGAAGATTCCCACGCTCCGTAAATTTGTTTACTCATGACCTATAAAAAGCCTTATGGGCCGTGAATAATTTCAGCAAATAATGATGCAATATAATTATTCCTCGATTTTGTGTTTTTCTATTTTTAATAATATTTTCTGATATATGCTATCTATAAAGTAGTCACACATTATTTGGAAAATTTTCTTCATACGCTTTCATCCGATCAAGGTTTTTGTCGGTAAGTATAACGCGGAGTTCTATAAAATTTTGCTTCAAAGTATCTTTTGGTTGTTCTAAAACCTATCTAAATTTGATCTAACGCTCAAGGTCGATAAATGTATGAGCAACAAAAAACGATTTTAAGGTTGAAGTACACCAGCCATTTTAACAAATGGCATTTTGTATACTTTGGTTTTATATGCCGTGTCTATCATCAACATATGTGGGTAAGCGTGCTATAAAACGTGAGATGTGGGATGTATAAAAAACTCCATCTATGGTATTTGTGGGTTCATCTATGTGAGGGGTGTTGTTGTTGTTGTAGTATAGAAAAAACACATGTATTAGAGTTTCGTCGGTTCTTTTTGAATTTTTTATTTTCGTGCGGGCAATATATATATTTTTTAAGGCTGACACGTTGTTAGGATTTTGTTCCCTTAGTGTGCCTAAAATGTTTTGAGGCTCAGTTTTTTGCTTTATCAGTTGCTTTACCGTATGCAAGCTCTTTTTTAGTGAGTTTCATTGTGTATACATGCCCATCGAGGTGTTCATACATGATTATAAGTATCATCTACAACAACTAATATCCACCCACTTTTTTTACGTGTTATTTTCTCTGTAATTCAAACTAACAATCTGTTATTTTGGTGCTAATTTTTCTAGGAGTTGGTACTTCTTTATATATTTTACCACGAGCACATTTCAACCATAATTTAAGTACCAACCTACTTATATATTTTTTCAATCATTTCATGCCAAAACATAACCATTTTCACGACTTATATTAGTTGCCCAATCAACCGATTCTTCACAAGATAATTAAAAATTAACAATTCAAAGTAATATAATTAGTTATTATCAAATGTTAGAAGTTTGTAACAGTTAAGTAATAAACTGATTTGTGTCATATAACCCTCTTCTTTTAGAACCATCATTGTTATCTCTGTTACTATCACCTTTGTTATCACCACCTTTATTATTGCCACCATCGCCGCCGTCATCACCACCGACATTCCCAACATTATCGATGTAGCTAGATGTGTACTGTTTAACATAGTTACCACCCTCATCATCATAATAAATATAAACTTCGATAGGGTAATAGTTAGAATCGAATTCGAATAAGTAATTGATATCCCATATTGACAACGTTAATAAACTATATCGCTTAAAGAAATGATACGAATATTGAATTTATCGATATGAAATACGTTAATAAGTAACAATTTATATTGTATTTCATAAGTAATACTACGTCGAGTCCGTCGAGTCAAAGTATTACCACAAATATTGAGAAATATTATATCATATCAAATAATGTAATAAATACAGAAGTACAACGTAATCGAGGAATATTACATCGTGTAAAATTAATTATTCGACTTAAGAAACGGCCTGTGACTAACATAACCGGCCGTATATTTATAGCTTAACGAGTCGTAAATTCGGTAACGAGCCGTAAAATTTTGTACAAGTGAAGGGCCTCACGAGCTGTGAAATTTTGAATGACTGATACGATTGGGTGCAGAGCTATACGGACTGTGAAGGCTTTTACAGGACGTAAGAAGGACGTCTAGATATGATACAAGTCGTATCCATAACACGGGCTTTTTTTTTAGTTTTTGCGGACGTCATACTCACTCCTGCCTACATGTCTTCTTCCTTGTTTTTACCTTGGGTGTATTTGAATTCATCTCCAATAAATAGGGTAAATTAAGGCAGAGCTTTATAACAAAGTGACATGTCTAGCTAAGAAATCAGTGGAGCACGGTGGTTTAGGTTGTCTCATTCATGGCCACATAAAACTACACCTTTGATTACGTTCAAAAACAATTATTCCTGTCTTGTAGTAATTAATCATTCATGGATTTTTTGTTATTTTATTAATTACTACGTTGAGTATGATTTTTGGATGTCATAATACTTTGAGAAAAATTATGTCCACTAAAAACATTTTATTTGAGAAATGTTAATAATTAAATATAGTTTGTTTCTTGCCACATGATCTTCCAATGATTTTTATGGTTAACTTTTGATGCGTTGTGAATTTCTCATCGCCAGATAAATATATTACGTCGAAAATGTTAACATTAAATATATTTTTATTCCATTATATTGGTGTAAAATACAACAAAAATATATTTTGGATCGTGACCATAGAAATAACATATGGTACAACACTCACTTATCTTCATAAATCGTGAATGGACTACCACCAGATGATATTACTGGTATCATCTTCCTTTTGCAAACCATATTAGCCTCGTACGTGATAGCCAATCATTCTTAACACAGTATCAAAACTTTTTAAGCTTATAATAAATAACCTAACAAAATATTTGTGAACTTTAAGTTCTATGCAGCTATAGTATTCGGTTATCATATTAGATTTACCAATGGCATATTCTACTTTAAAAGACATAATCTATCTAACTACTTGATACCAAGTCATGGTCCATCATAACCTCTTCCCTATCATGAGTCACACTACAACCCAAACCTACTATATCCTATTATGAATTACTACACTGACATGTCTATGTCAGTCATCATTTATTATTATTATAACAATCTTAATCTTCAATTTTACCTATAACTATAACCTTAAGTTTACCTCTTCATAAAAAATTACTCACATTGACATCCTTAGTCTCATTTCATGTTTAAGTTTAAGTTTATGCATGGGGTGCCCAAATCTCTTAAACACGGGCTCCTAATACCAACTTATAAGACCTTATAAGACCCTGATCCTCGAAGACCCGAGAGACCTCATAGTTGGATTTACACATTAGAAACATAACTGTTAAGCCTCAAACATTCAATATATTATAGCATTACAATTTTTAAGATCATTACTTAATCTTGGTCTGAAAAGACATAAGAATATTTTAAGTAATCATAAACTACTTTTGCTTAGATGTTGGTCTTTAATATCTCGGACATGTTTGATTTTCATGCTAAGTTTCCATCCATACTATCCATACCTATTCAAACTGATATGTATACTAAAAGTTAGTGTTGCTAAGTGAGTTATAGTTAACTTTAATACATAATTTAGCTTTTCATATTGTTTCATAATATCATTAATAATTGCATTATAACATATCATAAACGTGTTAGGACATGGTATTTGAACGAAATACCTAGTGATTAGCGTGTAAACCAGATCAAATAGTGTGGAATCCTATTTGATTGGCGATCCAATCAGTGAGAACACACGAAGAATTAATCAAGAATTGAATCTAACGTTAGAAGTCGATTAGAAATCGATCTAATGTGTTCTGTGAACTTGGAGAACGATTTGGAAGGCTTCTGGATGGCTAGGGTACGTCTGGAGTCGTAATAGTATAAATTCTTACGTTTTTCCACGAATTGGGTCTATTTATAGGTTAGTATTGTTCATTCGTGCGACTGGACCATAAGTATGGTTCAGTCGTGCGATTGAACCATGCGGTTGATTCATCCACACGACTGAGTGTTCAGTCGTGCGACTGAGCCAATTTTATGTGTCAATCATATGACTGATCCAGTCTCCTGGTTCAGTCGTGCGACTGAGTCAATCGTATGAAGTTATTCATGCGTATGGTCCATTCGCATGGGCCATTCGCATGAGAACTTCATTTAGTTAAGTTTGAATGTTTTAATTAATATAACATTATGTGTAACCATTCAAACAATCATAAACCCAATTAATCAATTCAATATCGACTCATTAATGAAATATTAGACATTACAAATTACAAACAATCCATATCATTTCATTAATCAATTCATATTACATCATAGTCAGACAAACAAGATCTATTACATTACAAATCATGATCTAGGGACATACATGCATCAACAAACTCCCCTTTGGACCTAGATCTCTCTAATCTCTTGTTTTCTGCATAACCTCCTTGTATTTCTTGTACTTCTCCTCTTTTGTGACTCCCGCGTGAATTTCAAACGCGAAGCAGAGTCGTATAACGTTTTGGAACTGGAGGGCTTGTACAATATCTTGCGTGTCATAGAACAGTGGCCACTTGTATAGCGTATAGACATCATTTGCCGACAAGTTAGTAAGTCACATCAGGTCGAATACCCTGATCGTATCCATTTGTCCCTCTTTGCTTAGGACTATGACCGTTTCAGTTGTTCTCCAATCATAGTACCACCACTTAAAGTGTGAATTGAAGTCCTGTGGCATTTCCCTGAGTGGGATTCTCGACATTGTGCGCGGAGGACTCCACTTCAACACAATCTTGGGCTTGCCAGTAATGGCATCAACCTCAGACCTTCTGATATACCTAGTAGGCTGTTGGGGTCTAAAGTTAACCCATCTGGTGTGGTACTCCTTCTTAAGGGCAGCCTCGAACCAGCCTGACATCTTCCTCGGGTCAGCATACAAAAGCTTTAGCTTAGCCAGCTGGTTGAGCTCAAAACCTGGTAGAGTCTTCAGATCATGTGGGAATCTGAAGTACTCTATGCCCTGTTCTCTCTTAACTGCATAAGCATTAAGATCATCAAAATACGCCCATGCTATAATCCTACCAGACACCTTGTGGTGTTTCTTGACTCTGTAGAGCTTAGTGTAGGCATCTTTCTTCGGTGCAGCACGTTGGTCTCTAACTTCTTCAAAACATGCAGCCCACTCAGCCTTTCGAATGTCAACATCATCATTTGAGGCTTGGGCTGTTCCTTCTGCCTTCTCTGTTTCCTGCTCCATCTTGTTCAACACCTCAAAAGTATCACTGACGAGGGATTCTCCCAGATTGGGGACCACATTACCCTCATTGTCAGCGTACTGAGGGTACTCCTCTGCGGTGATATCTTCGACCTCGACTTCATCAACATCTTTGAGCTCTTCATCACTAGTCGAATCACATGTTGGAGCATCTTTAACTATTTCATCCGGATTGAGCTTGAAAATCTCTGCGAGTTGCTCGTTAGATAGGTCATGAATTATTTCCCCTTCTTCAGGGGTATAACTCACAGACCTTCTTACGATCCCTTGCAGATCAAGAATCATGGTTAGTTGAGTCTTGACCTGTTGAAGGAGAGCAACATCAAACTCATCTCTTTGATAATTTGGATCTTTTTGATTTAAACATTCAACACATAAATCATTAGTAAGTAATCAAACAGAAATACATTAACTTAATATATAAACATTCAATACATTGTTTTCAATACAGGATTTAGACACAAAAGTAAATAAAAACATAAAAATCTAGTCTTTACTTTTATCCTGAATCATAGTCTCATCACTCGGAGGAGCAGAGGTGGTAGCTGACTGGTCCTGTCTGTTCTTCGACCTCCTCTCTTGACCTGAAGTAGAGGCCGATGCAGCCGCATCCCCTCCTTCTGCTTCATCATCGTCGTCCTTCCTCTCTGTCCTCTCTCCGTCTGTTTCCTCCTCATCCTCTGTATCATCGTCTTCATCTTCATCATCATCTTCATCATCATCATCACTATCATCTCCATCATCTCCATCCCCTTCCTTGATCTTTAAGGTCTCATCCTTTGATCCCTTGAGCCGCAGCATGATGGTCTTGTTGGTGGTCTCCAACTCCTCTATCCTTTTAGCTGATTGGGCATGCTGCTCCTGGAGTTGGGACATCTCTACACGCTGTGCATCCATCAGCTGAGCCTGCTGCTCTATAACACGAGCCTGCTCTACCATCTGGTGAGATTTTGCAGCAGTCAGGTCGGTAAGCTGGCGTATCTGGGCAGCCTTCTCTTCATCTGCAGCTAGTAAGCGCATCACCATCCGGTTGAGCGCTGACAGCTGTTCCTCTACCCCGATTGGAGGTAGAGGTGATCCATAAGTGTGTGAGGACTGGGCTGACGGTCCTGCATGGTGTGAGGTAGTGGTGGTGGTGGTGGCTGTAGTGAAGATGGGTCGGTTAAATGGTGGAGGTGACGTGGGTGTAAATGGTATGGAGGTGGATGGAATCTGTACTGTGGTGGTAGGTATGGTGGTGGCTGTGGTAGCTGTGGTGGATGTGGTGGCTGTGGTGGTGGATGGTATAGCTGTGGAGGTGGTAGTGGTGGCTGTGGTGGTGGATGTAGAGGCTACGGTAGTAACGAAGGTCAACCGACGCTTCTTGTTCTTCAGACCATGGGGCTGAGCCATCCTCTTCCTCCTCGTCCCTGTGGAGGTGGATGCTCCCCCTACAACCCTGCCTGCTGAACCCGGTGCATAACTCGGGTCAGTATCCGTCTCTCTGGAGTCTCTCGGGTGTTCACCAACCACCCGTAGCCCATGTTCTGTGGGAACAACTTTGCTTCCCATAGTTCGCGTGAGGGGCTCCTCATCAGACTCCTCCTCTTCCTCAGCACCATGAACAAACTCCTGATGAAATCCGGCTGTCTCAGCAACATCTCCAGCTGGGGCAGACACTGGGGGTATAACATCTGACATAGTGCCTCTCGGTGGAGCAGGCATATCGTCCCCAGCGTCTCCACTATCATCATCATCCGAGTCCAGAGTTGGTAGAGCAATCTGCTCTACATCAGAATCACTATCATCGTGGTGCCACTTTCTCTTGGTTGGCGCCACGTAGTCTTCCCGGGCCAGATGCCCAAACAACCTCCTGACAAGGGGTTTCACTTGCTTCCCCCTGTACACCTTCATCCTCCCCAAAGTAGTGCCATCCATAACCTCGAGGACTACCGCATCCTCCTTCTCCTTCGGCAGGGAGGGAAGCTTCTGATCTATAATCATCTGCATAAACCTCGGATACATGCAGAAGCCCTCCTTCCCTTTCCCCTCAATGTTCTCCACCAGATAGGTGAAGATCATTTTGGAGAAGCTGAACGGGTGGTTCAGCACCAACGCAGCATACGCGTTCTGTATCTGATCAGATAGCTCATCAAAGCCTTCCTTCCTGGAAGCTATGCACTTGATAGAACATGCGCAAGATACTTGAACTGGGGACAGAGATTACTCTTGTTGAGTACCCCAGCATTGATGTCCCAGAGTACTTGGCTCTTAGAAAACATCCTCTGACTGTGAGGGGGTGTAAGCGAGTAGGACAATCAGCGTCATCCCCTAACTGTAAAACGATCCTTAGATCCTCCTCTGAGATGGTAATAGCCTCGCCAAAGATGGTACTCCTGATGCAGTGAGGCTCAGAGGATCTATCATCATGAGGATACCACAACCCAAGTGTGGGTGTACCCTTCAGATAACGAAAAATCCTCTTGACCCCGATCAGATGGTTGACCTTAGGCTTAGCCTGATATCTAGAACATAAACATGTAGCATACATGATATCAGGTCTTGAGGCAGTGAGATACATGAGGGATCCAATCATTCCTCGGTACATCGTGGCATCTACAAGATCTCCATTTTCATCAGGTGCTATATCGTGATTCGTAGCAAGTGGAGTCCCAGCAGCAGAAGCATTCTCCATGTCAAAGCGACTGAGAATGTCTCCTACATACTTGGTCTGATGTAGAAAGATCCCATTTGGAGTCTGATCCACCTATCAACTTTATGAGTAAACTTTCTTTGTGGAGAAGTGTGTGACACTCTAGTAACATCAATCACTTTAGGTTTTGACTTTGGTTCTTTTGATGTTTTCTTTGCTTTAACAAAGTTAACTGTTTTAACCTGTTTAACATCTTTCTCTTTTTGGTTAACTGGTTTTTGACTTGAAGCATGTGAAAAATTAACATTAGAAGTCTTTTTAGGTTCTGATTAGACTCTGTTTGACCCTGACTTTAAGTTAACCTTTTCAAATTTCTTTTCCAGATTAACACAAGGCGATTTACCTTTTGCCTTTGAAGTGGCCTCCTTTAGTTTGTGTCCAGATTCAATAGATGAACATGAGGTATCTGGATCACTAACAAGAGGAGTAGACACCACGTGATCCTTGATGGGGTTATTATTTACTGGTCTAGTTTTAGTGTTCATCAAGGTCTCAGGTGGTGGTGGAACCACTTTGTAACCCAATCCCTCCCCGTTATTCCTTTCTCTCACTAAGTGTTGAACTATGTGTGAAGAACTAGTCCAACTATGCAGTTTCTGTTTTAATGAGTTTACTTCTACTTCTAGAACTGCCTTTTGCTTCTTAGTGTCTTCTAGGGAGTTTAGATAGTACCTAATGTCATTAGCTTGGTTAAAGGCAACTACTTCGGTTTCCCTAAGCTGTTTAGTCAAAAGGTCTATCTTTTCTTTATAACTATGCTCATTTTGTTTTAATACTCTATTAGCCTCAGTGCACAGTTGCAAGTCTTTTACTAAGTTATCATTATGATCTAATAACCTAGAAAATTTTTCATCTATGCTATTCCTAAAAGTATCACAAGCAGAACACGCATGATTATCAAACATTTGGTCAGTAGTACTTACCTGAGTTGGTTCAGAAGAGTTAGCCATCAACGCAGCATCAGATGTCTCTGGTTCTGGTGATTCTGTCTTTTCTGTCTCTGACGTGGAGGTCTCCTCTTTAGGCTTGTAACTGACCTCGGCTGCAGTTGCTTCTTCGCTGTGTGACATCGCTATCTCAACTGCTAGATCACCTTCACTCGCAGAGTCAACATCAATATCCTCTACACTTGCAATGTTTGATTCCCCTGGTGAGACAAACTTAAGGCTCCAATCATGTCCTTCATCATCATGAGCAGTCAAGGCTTTTGGATCCTTGCTTGATGAAGTAGAACTGGAAGCTTGCTTGTCTTGGCGAGTAAAGGACGAGAATGGGTTCCAGTTACCCGTCTTCTTTGGCTTGACACATTCTCTCTTGAAGTGCCCCTTCTCTCCACAGTTGAAGCAAGTCACTTTGCTCTTGTCAAAGCCAAATGTGGTATCCTTAGTAGCTACCAAGTTCTGTCCGGTCTTTTTAACAAACTTCTTCGCCCTCCGGACAACACTAGCTAAGGCCCACATTATGTCCATCCTCTCAAGCTCCATTTCGTCCACCTGCTCGTAGTCCTCGTCTGCCAGATGGCAGTTTCCAATCTTCCCGGCAACAAGTCCATCATATGAATGGACCACTGCTGCCAAAAGATCCATATGCTCTCGAGCTACTTCCACAGTCACATTACCGTGGTTCTCGGTCTTCAGTTTAGTAGCACTTGCTTCTGATCCAATATAGTGGGTACAAGAAGACCCTGACGTGTCTGATCCTGAAGGAGAAGCATGTGAAGGACCCGACGAGCTAGACACAAATGCAGTCTGGAGAGGTGCCCCAGATGTCTTAGTTTGAGGCGTGGCGTTGTACAAAGCTGGATTTGTGTGTACGAAGACTTTTGAGCTCTGTACTTCATCCTTAGTGCTTCTTCTCGCAACTTAAGAATGAAGTCATTAATATCCAGCTTTGCAAGCATTCCATTCTGTCTCAGGTTAGACACGAATGAAGCCCACTTTTCAGGCAATCCGTTTGTAAAGTTACTAACTTTCTCTTCCATGGTAGTCTCCACCCCAGGTGTATGCAGTTCGCTCATCAAATGGTAGAATCTGTCTATGACGTCGTCTAAACTCTCTTTACCAATCGATGAGAAGTTATCGAATTCCTTCTTTAACTCCTTGGCCTTGATTGCCTTCAACGAAGCATTCCCGTCGTACCTCTTCTCTAGCTCATCCCACAGTTTCTTGGACTGCTTATTCTTTGAGTACTGGTGGAATATGTCTTTGGGGATAGACTGTGTAATCAATGCATAAACTCTTTTCTCTGTATTGTACTTAACTTTCTGCGCGTCCGTCATCCCTCCTAACGTTAGCTTAACTCCGTCAGCTCCCACCGGTGTACTATATCCAATCTCGATGGCTTCCCACAGATTCGGATCCACTCCATTGAGGTAGATCTCAAAACGTTGTTTCCAGTGAGGAAACTCATCTAAAGTCAAGAGCTTTGGTGGTTTATTATGATTACCCACCTCACTCTCAAGCAACAGCAGGTTCTGTATCCTAGAGTCTTTCCCAGCAGTAAAGGCTGACATCTGATCTTCCATGGCGGATAACTTTAAGTCTAATCAAACAAACTTTCACTGATGCGACTGAAGGATGCGAATGGTCTAGTCGTGCGTATGAACTCTGCGACTGGTTCAATCGTGCGGCTGAACTGAGCGATTGGTTCAGTCGTGCGAATGAATCTGATGCGTATGAGCTATGCGAACGAACGGTTCAGTCGGCCGAATGAAGGTGCGACTAGGTCCAATCGTGCAAATGGGTCACGCGAATGGAGTCCAGTCGTGCGAATGGGTCACTCGTGCGACTGAAGCTGCTGTTTTGCGAAATTTTCTAGGTTTGACGTGTTTCAGCCGTAAAAATTCGAATTTTCGCAAGGTCTAGTTGCCTAAGTCCGTAGAAACCAAACTTTGATGAGCAGGGAACGTCCAAGATCACTTTTGACACCAAAGATTGCGTTTTTAGTGCAAAAACACAAACTTTTATGCAATCTTGATTGAATCACACGTATTCAAGAGCCAAAGCTCTGATACCACTTGTTAGGACCTGGTATTTGAACGAATACCTAGTGATTAGCGTGTAAACCAGATCAAATAGTGCGAAATCCTATTTGATTGGCGATCCAATCAGTGAGAACACACGAAGAATCAATCAAGAATTGAATCTAACGTTAGAAGTCGATTAGAAATCGATCTAATGTGTTCTGTGAACTTGGAGAACGATTTGGAAGGCTTCTGGACGGCTAGGGTACGTCTGGAGTCGTAATAGTATAAATGCTTACGTTTTTCCACGAATTGGGTCTATTTATAGGTTAGTATTGTTCATTCGTGCGACTGGACCATAAGTATGGTTCAGTCGTGCGATTGAACCATGCGGTTGATTCATCCGCACGACTGAGTGTTCAGTCGTGCGACTGAGCCAATCTTATGTGTCAATCATACAACTGATCCAGTCTCCTGGTTCAGTCGTGCGACTGAGTCAATCGTATGAAGTTATTCATGCGTATGGTCCATTCGCATGAGAACTTCATTTAGTTAAGTTTGAATGTTTTAGTTAATATAACATTATGTGTAACCATTCAAACAATCATAAACCCAATTAATCAATTCAATATCGACTCATTAATGAAATATCAGACATTACAAATTACAAACAATCCATATCATTTCATTAATCAATTCATATTACATCATAGTCAGACAAACAAGATCTATTACATTACAAATCATGATCTAGGGACATACATGCATCAACAAACTCCTCCTTGGACCTAGATCTCTCTAATCTCTTGTTTTCTGCATAACCTCCTTGTATTTCTTGTACTTCTTGTACTTCTCCTCTTTTGTGACTCCCGCTTGAATTTCGAACGTGAAGTAGAGTCGTATAACGTTTTGGAACTGGAGGGCTTGTACAATATCTTGCGTGTCATAGAACAGTGGCCACTTGTATAGCGTATAGACATCATTTGCCGACAAGTTAGTAAGCCACATCAGGTAGAATACCCTGATTGTATCCATTTGTCCCTCTTTGCTTAGGACTATGACCGCTTCAGCTGTTCTCCAATCATAATACCACCACTTAAAGTGTGCAGTGAAGTCCTGTGGCATTTCTCTGAGTGGGATTCTCGACATTGTGCGCGGAGGACTCCACTTCAACACAATCTTGGGCTTGCCAGTAATGGCATCAACCTCAGACCTTCTGATATACCTAGTAGGCTGTTGGGGTCTGAAGTTAACCCATCTGGTGTGGTACTCCTTCTTAAGGGCAGCCTCGAACCAGCCTGACATCTTCCTCGGGTCAGCATACAAAAGCTTTAGCTTAGCCAGCTGGTTGAGCTCAAAACCTGGTAGAGTCTTCAGATCATGTGGGAATCTGAAGTACTCTATGCCCTGTTCTCTCTTAACTGCATAAGCATTAAGATCATCAAAATACGCCCATGCTATAATCCTGCCAGACACCTTGTGGTGTTTCTTGACTCTGTAGAGCTTAGTGTAGGCATCTTTCTTCGGTGCAGCACGTTGGGCTCTAACTTCTTTAAAACATGCAGCCCACTCAGCCTTTCGAATGTCAACATCATCATTTGAGGCTTGGGCTGTTCCTTCTGCCTTCTCTGTTTCCTGCTCCATCTTGTTCAACACCTCAAAGTATCACTGACGAGGGATTCTCCCAGATTGGGGACCACATTACCCTCATTGTCAGCGTACTGAGAGTACTGCTCTGCGGTGATATCTTCGACCTCGACTTCATCAACATCTTTGAGCTCTTCATAACTAGTCGAATCACATGTTGGAGCATCTTTAACTATTTCATCCGGATTGATCTTGAAAATCTCTGCGAGTTGCTCGTTAGATAGGTCATGAATTATTTCCGCTTCAGGGGTATAACTCACAGACCTTCTTACGATCCCTTGCAGATCAAGAATCATGGTTAGTTGAGTCTTGACCTGTTGAAGGGGAGCAACATCAAACTCATCTCTTTGATAATTTGGATCTGTTTGATTTAAACATTCAACACATAAATCATTAGTAAGTAATCAAACAGAAATACATTAACTTAATATATAAACATTCAATACATTATTTTCAATACAGGATTCAGACACAAAAGTAAATAAATACATAAACATCTAGTCTTTACTTTTATCCTGAATCATAGTCTCATCACTCGGAGGAGCAGAGGTGGTAGCTGACTGGTCCCGTCTGTTCTTCGACCTCCTCTCTTGACCTGAAGTAGAGGCCAATGCAGCCGTATCCCCTCCTTCTGCTTCATCATCGTCGTCCTTCCCCTCTGTCCTCTCTCCGTCTGTTTCCTTCTTATCCTCTGTATCATCCTCTTCATCTTCATCATCATCTTCATCATCATCATCACCATCATCTCCATCACCTCCTCCCCTTCCTTGATCTTTAAGGGCTCATCGTTTGATCCCTTGAGCCGCAGCATGATGGTCTTGTTGGTGGTCTCCAACTCCTCTATCCTTTTAGCTGATTGGGCATGCTGCTCCTGGAGTTGGGACATCTCTACACGCTGTGCATCCATCAGCTGAGCCTGCTGCTCTATAACACGAGCCTGCTCTGCCATCTGGTGAGATTGTGCAGCAGTCAGGTCGGTAAGCTGGCGTATCTGGGCAGCCTTCTCTTCATCTGCAGATAGTAAGCGCATCACCATCCGGTTGAGCGCTGACAGCTGTTCCTCTACCCCGATTGGAGGTAGAGGTGATCCATAAGTGTGTGAGGACTGGGCTGACGGTCCTGCATGGTGTGAGGTGGTGGTGGTGGTGGTGGCTGTAGTGAAGATGGGTCGGTAAAATGGTGGAGGTGATGTGGGTGTAAATGGTATGGAGGTGGATGGAATCTGTACTGTGGTGGTAGGTATGGTGGTGGCTGTGGTAGCTGTGGTGGATGTGGTGGCTGTGGTGGATGTGGTGGCTGTGGTGGTGGATGGTATAGCTGTGGAGGTGGTAGTGGTGGCTGTGGTGGTGGATGTAGAGGCTACGGTAGTAACGAAGGTCAACCGACGCTTCTTCTTCTTCAGACCATGGGGCTGAGCCATCCTCTTCCTCCTCGTCCCTGTGGAGGTGGATGCTCCCCCTACAACCCTGCCTGCTGAACCCGGTGCATAACTCGGGTCAGTATCCGTCTCTCTGGAGTCTCTCGGGTGTTCACCAACCACCCGTAGCCCATGTTCTGTGGGAACAACTTTGCTTCCCACAGTTCGCGTGAGGGGCTCCTCATCAGACTCCTCCTCTTCCTCAGCACCATGAACAAACTCCTGATGAAATCCGGCTGTCTCAGCAACATCTCCAGCTGGGGCAGACACTGGGGGTATAACATCTGACACAGTGCCTCTCGGTGGAGCAGGCATATCGTCCCCAGCGTCTCCACTATCATCATCATCCGAGTCCAGAGTTGGTAGAGCAATCTGCTCTACATCAGAATCACTATCATCGTGGCGCCACTTTCTCTTGGCTGGCGCCACGTAGTCTTCTCGGGCCAGATGCCCAAACAACCTCCTGACAGGGGGTTTCACTTGCTTCCCCCTGTACACCTTCATCCTCCCCAAAGTAGTGTTATCCATAACCTCGAGGACTACCGCATCCTCCTTTTCCTTCGGCAGGGAGGGAAGCTTCTGATCTATAATCATCTGCATAAACCTCGGATACATGCAGAAGCCCTCCTTCCCTTTTCCCTCAATGTTCTCCACCAGATAGGTGAAGATCATTTTGGAGAAGCTGAACGGGTGGTTCAGCACCAACGCAGCATACGCGTTCTGTATCTGATCAGATAGCTCATCAAAGCCTCCCTTCCTGGAAGCTATGCACTTGAGTAGAACATGCGCAAGATACTTGAACTGGGGACAGAGATTACTCTTGTTGAGTACCCCAGCATTGATGTCCCCAGAGTACTTGGCTCTCAGAAAACATCCTCTGACTGTGAGGGGGTGTAAGCGAGTAGGACAATCAGCGTCATCCCCTAACTGTAAAACGATCCTTAGATCCTCCTCTGAGATGGTATAGCCTCGCCAATGATGGTACTCCTGATGCAGTGAGGCTCAGAGGATCTATCAACTGTAGCGCCTTCCCAGAAGGCCTGCTGAACTGACCTATAAGGAGTACAAGGAGTAGAAATGGCATGTGCAATCCTCGATCTCAGCAGAAATGTGATGATGCCTGAGAAATCAGCAGCGTTTCTGGATGTCAAATCCAGATGAGCACATATGTTATGCTTGGTGCTCATAGTCCATCGACTCGCCATCTGTAACACAAATCAAGATAACCATTAGTACCTTTGGCTAAGAACATCATGAAACACTTAAACTTGAAGAAAATCTTTCTTTCATGCGATTGAGGTTGTGCGACTGAGATCAGTCGTGCGACTGAACAGTGCGATTGAGATTCAGACGTGCAAATGATCTCATGCGTACGACTGAGTGTGCGACTGGACTCATGCGCATGTAACCTCATGCGGTTACACCAGTCGTGCGACTGAACTTCATACGCATGGTTCAGTCGTGCGGTTAGGCAAATCGCACCCTTCAGTCGTGCGATTGAAGTTCATCAGCCTGTCCATTCGCATGATGTACTGACTGTTCAATTCAAATTCACTTTTTCACCATTTTTGAGTTTTAGACATCGTTATCTGGTTCATTTGACTCGCAATAAGTTCTTATAACACCTAACATCTTTAATTTCATCTGTTTGAGTCGTTAAGTTAGGTTATTAAGCCACTTAAGTCTCGGTTTGTTTTCGGGTCTGATTTTACAGATCTGGAGTCAAATTGAACGTTATTTTGGTTTCTCTTCACCGCAAATTACCTGTAAAGTCGATGTATATGATCAGTAATCAAGAAACGGGGGGTTTTAGAGATCAAATGAAATTTTGGCAGAGTGGAGTTAAGTCGTGCGATTTAGGGTTACTTTGTGGGTGGTGAGTCTCTGCGACCGACTCCCCCTCTATTTATACTAACCCTAGATTCAGTCGTGCGACTGAGCTCATTCGCACCTTTCAGTCGTGCGAGTGGGACTCAGTCGTGCGATTGGGTCAGTCGCCCTTCTTCAGTCGTCTGACTGAATCTCAGTCGTGCGACTGACTCCCTCGTTCGCCCTTAAGCATCCGACTGGGCCATTCGGTTGGATGGTCCATACTCATGGTCCATTCGTACGAATGACTTCCATTCGTATGATTAGTCCATACGTATGGTCAATTCGTGCGAATGGGTCATACTTATTAAATTTTCTGCCAATTTGAATATTAACATTTAAACCCCTTTTAAATTTTGAAATTAACGTTATGAGCTTTTGATCATCTCAGACATGATCATTTTAACTTGAAAACTTTATGATCACCTCAGACGTGATCCTTATAAACAATTTAGTCACCTCAGACGTGACTCTTTTAAACACTTTGTCACCTCAGACGTGACTGCTTTAAACATTTAAAGCACATGTGGTCATCTCAAACATGACCCTTTTAGTGAGTTGATTCCTTACTAATTTTCCTGATGTAGTCCGACAAACTAACAAACTAAAACGACTAACTAACTTAGAAAATTTAAACTAAATACTCAAAACAAGACTTGTTTTTGGCTTTTTGTGAGAGATAAATCCTAAGATGGACATCTATGGGATTTGGTTCCGGAATAGACAGCTTCAACTTGGATTGACCACACCTGGACCAATTCAATTTTGGAATCATACAGGCAAGTCAAATCATTTGAGACTTATTATCAAAATCTTTTGATGCTCAATTCTTGGTGTTCATCCAGAGTTATTAACAACTTTAGGGAATCATACTGGAACTCTTAGACTTTCACATTGATTTGAACTTTCGAGAATTGCAGCCACAATGATTGTCAATATATTTGTCCACTTAAATCCATACACAGACTTTTGACACAGACTGGTGATTGTTTTAGGTTTAATTATTTCAACTAACATTTGTGGATCCCACACTCATATGGTAATCAACATTCCTCAGGAGCTTTTGAGTGGTCTACGGGTATTATTACAAGAAGAGACTATTCTTAGAGCTTTTAAAGAGAAGCCAGTCCTCAGGTCAGTGCCATCGCACAGAAGAGAGGCGGTAAACAACAATGAATTCTAGAATATCTAGGTTATGCTTATCCTCAGGTCAGTGCCATCGCACAGCAGAGAGGCACACAACCTATCACCTTGTTAGAGCAGCTTATTTTATTTTGCACAAAATGCACCAACAACATAAGTCATTAGCTTTATAGCATTTGTCTTTCATTTTTTCTTGCTTTGCTCTAATTATGGTCATCCGCACACATTTGTGGCGTTTACATGCGCATTACCCCTTATTGGAATATTGTTGATTGTGTTAACCAGTGATAAGATGGAAGCGCACAGTCAGTTGAACAACTTAGTTTGATCTTGAGATCACCAGTCAGGTCTAATCATCTATTGTGTTGAATCTACCGACATATCATTTGTGGTCTAGCAACCTCTAGGTCTACTTTCTTTGTGTTACCTTAGGAGTTACCAGTTTTCTATCATCTTCCCTTTATATTGCTTAGACTACACAGACTTATACTTTGAATTTTTGCATCTTTTCTAAACTTAAATTTTTCAAGTCCCTCTTGATTTGCGAATGGGTCACTCGTGCGACTGAAGCTGCTGTTTTGCGAAATTTTCTAGGTTTGACGTGTTTCAGCCGTAAAAATTCGAATTTTCGCAAGGTCTAGTTGCATAAGTCCGTAGAAACCAAACTTTGATGAGCAGGGAACTTCCAAGATCACTTTTGACACCAAAGATTGCGTTTTTAGTGCAAAAACACAAACTTTTATGCAATCTTGATTGAATCACACGTAATCAAGAGCCAAAGCTCTGATACCACTTGTTAGGACCTGGTATTTGAACGAAATACCTAGTGATTAGCGTGTAAACCAGATCAAATAGTGCGGAATCCTATTTGATTGGCGATCCAATCAGTGAGAACACACGAAGAATCAATCAAGAATTGAATCTAACGTTAGAAGTCGATTAGAAATCGATCTAATGTGTTCTGTGAACTTGGAGAACGATTTGAAAGGCTTCTGGACGGCTAGGGTACGTCTGGAGTCGTAATAGTATAAATGCTTATGTTTTTCCACGAATTGGGTCTATTTATAGGTTAGTATTGTTCATTCGTGCGACTGGACCATAAGTATGGTTCAGTCGTGCGATTGAACCATGCGGTTGATTCATCCGCACGACTGAGTGTTCAGTCGTGCGACTGAGCCAATCTTATGTGTCAATCATACGACTGATCCAGTCTCCTGGTTCAGTCGTGCGACTGAGTCAATCGTATCAAGTTATTCATGCGTATGGTCCATTCGCATGGGCCATTCGCATGAGAACTTCATTTAGTTAAGTTTGAATGTTTTAATTAATATAACATTATGTGTAACCATTCAAACAATCATAAACCCAATTAATCAATTCAATATCGACTCATTAATGAAATATCAGACATTACAAATTACAAACAATCCATATCATTTCATTAATCAATTCATATTACATCATAGTCAGACAAACAAGATCTATTACATTACAAATCATGATCTAGGGACATACATGCATCAACAAACTCCCCCTTGGACCTAGATCTCTCTAATCTCTTGTTTTCTGCATAACCTCCTTGTATTTCTTGTACTTCTCCTCTTTTGTGACTCCCGCGTGAATTTCAAACGCGAAGCAGAGTCGTATAACGTTTTGGAACTGGAGGGCTTGTACAATATCTTGCGTGTCATAGAACAGTGGCCACTTGTATAGCGTATAGACATCATTTGCCGACAAGTTAGTAAGCCACATCGGGTCGAATACCCTGATCGTATCCATTTGTCCCTCTTTGCTTAGGACTATGACCGCTTCAGCTGTTCTCCAATCATAGTACCACCACTTAAAGTGTGGAGTGAAGTCCTGTGGCATTTCCCTGAGTGGGATTCTCGACATTGTGCGCGGAGGACTCCACTTCAACACAATCTTGGGCTTGCCAGTAATGGCATCAACCTCAGACCTTCTGATATACCTAGTAGGCTGTTGGGGTCTGAAGTTAACCCATCTGGTGTGGTACTCCTTCTTAAGGGCAGCCTCGAACCAGACCTTCTGGTACATCATAGTCAGACAAACAAGATCTATTACATTACAAATCATGATCTAGGGACATACATGCATCAACAAAACGTTTTTATAATCATAATCATAGTACATCATAGCATAACATGATCATATTATAACATACTAGGTTAGTATCCTGTGTATTACACGGGTTGAATAATTAAAATACTAAATAATTAGTAATAAAAATAAGGGCCTCGTCGAAATCATCGGCTTTCTGCCCAACGCCATGGGCATGGCCCTATTATTTAAAAATCTTTAATTTATGAATTATAAAATCACGCTCGAAGATAAATTATAATTATAATTACATATAAGTAGCTACTTTAAGTAAATAAACAATACTTTATTTTTATTAAAAACTTTTGTTTTATTAAAAATCTATGTTTTTTAAATATTTTGTTTTAAGAAAAATGATTTTTTTATAAAAAGTTTGTTGTATTCTGTATTTTATAAAACTTTAATGATAAAAAGTGTGTTTTACATAAAAATAAGTTTTTAATGTATTAAATTAATATATTTTTAATTTAAACATGGTACTTATTAGTATTTAATAATATTATTATTATTAATACAGATAAATGAGTAACCTTATGTATAAATTTCTTGTTTATTAAAAACTTTGGCATGTAATTATTATAATTTTTTTAAATAACCATTTTAAAATATTTTGTTTCAAAAGATTTAGTGTTTTAGAAAACTTTATATTATATAAAAGTTTTATTTTTTATTATTTATATTTTAGTAAAAAGATGTAATTTTAATTTCCTTAATAAAATCTATTTTTAAAAAGATAGCTTGATTTTAAAAAATTAAATAAGAGAGAGAAATGTAGTAATTAATAAAATTGATTTTTAATAAGAGAGATAAATTAGTTTAAGTATTTAAATTACAATAATATTCTTTCGGAGGGAAAATTATATGAGGATGTGTATAAGAAGGACATGTGGCAAAAAGATGGGTTAGGAGAAAGACATGTGGCAAAAAAAACCTTCTTTTATATAGATTTATAGATCATTGTTGTGACATCCGTCACCTTAAGGTCCGTCAATTAATGTGGTTTTCCGTTAGCTATTCTTTGAACGCTCATTCCTCATCTTTATTAACTCTTTATGTGGATATCATGCTTGCTTTATCATCGTTGTGCTTGTGCCTTCATTGTAATCTTATGCTATCCTTAAAAACTTTTAAAACTTTCATCATCGTAACCGCCAAATATATCATTTTTATATAAAATTAACGTCACTAATAAAAACCATTTTTAAGTTATAAACATCATTAAATGCATTTTTATAATTAATATGATTAACCAAACAAAGTCGCTTTCAACCGAAACAAATTTGGGAAAACTCGGGGGTTAAGTGCAGGGACTAAACTTGACATTTTGCAAACTTGGAATGGGTATAAAAAGCCCCATTTTCCAGCCCTAATCACTTCATCTTCATCTTCTTCACCCTCTCTACACCATTTTCTTCATTCTAGCACCAAATCCGACCCGCTTGGTCTCGTTTTCGTCGTCTAGACTTCATCTACAGCCTAGTCTACTCCATTCTTGCAGGTAGACGACTTTAGTTGTCCCTTTTCTTGCTTATTCACGGCTGTCCAAACTAGGGTTTCGGGTGTTCGGGTTCAACCCGAACACATGAGGTCGTGTGGGTGCGTGTGAGGTCTTTCTGCGTGTGCTTCATGTTTGTGTATGTTTGTAGTGTGTTTCTGGAAGTCCTTGTTGTGTAAAACTCGTGTTTGGAGCAGCCGAAGGCTGCTCAGCCCGTCCACAGTCGCGATTTTGCTGTCCAGGCGACTGGGTCTGTCATGCGATTGAGTCGTGCGACTGGGCCATGCGTCTGAGTCAATCGTGCGACTGAGTCGTACGACTGGGTATGTCGTGCGACTTAGTCGTGCGACTGTGTGTATGTGTGCGAATGAGTCATGCGTGTGAATGTATGTGTGCGATTGAGTCATGCGAGCGACTGAATGTATGCAATTGTGCGTGTATCGCACGACTGGAGTCCAATCGCACGAATGAAGGTTCAATCGTACGAATGTAGCTGATTCGCACGATTGAAGGTTGATTCGTGCGTATGGAGGTTGAGTCGTGCGATTAGGTGTTGCGTGGTACGACTGAATGCCAGTCATACGAATGAAGGCTCAATCGTACGAATGAAGCTGATTCGCACGATTGAGGGTTGATTTGTGCGAATGGAGTGTTGAGTCGTGCGTCTGGTCCTGTCGTGCGACTGAAGTTGTTGAGTGTGATTTCCTTCGTATGCGTGGTGTGTGTATGTCGTGTGATGTTGAGGTAACATTAACACAGTTGCCATTGTTCGGCCACAAAGATAAAGTCAACGTTATAAAGGCCACAAATACTATTCAAATCAAATCAAACCAACGTTTTACAATTATCAACCGACTTATAACTACTGATATTTAACTAATTCTTCTTCAAAACAACAGAACTTTTACTCAAATATCATCAGCAGTGGCGACCATGTCTAGTACTTGGATCTACATAGGATCTAATACGTGTGTCTGTTTGTGTGTGTTACACGCGACCCAGCCGATACAACCTGAACCAACCGATCATTATTATGCGCTTATTTCATATCATTAATGCTTAACAATAACTGTCAATAGGTGTTTGACCGTTCATTTGCATTCAACATTTGGATACATTGATCTTACATACTTACCACCTAACAAGTGAGTTTCGTGGCCCCTTTTTACGCTTATACAATATTTCAATCATTTACAACTTGGGGGAAAAGTATGCTCACCCATTTTCAATACTGTACAACTTACTTACATTTTACATACAAGGAATCAACGTGATACTGTTTTACAAGTACTTATCTGATACATGCTTGGGTCTGCTGTGTGGTTCTATCTTTGCAACTATTTCATTCCAGTGTGGGAACCGACGGTTAGCTATTGGTAGTACTACTGGGTTGACACCCCTACCCTCGTTCGATGGTATACTAGTTGGTACCATCAGTGGCCAGGAACGGGCCCTTGGGTGAATATATTCCGACAATATCTTTGTGTACGTCGCTAGGTTTGGTTGCAAAGCTCATTGTCATGTGATATTACTTGTTTATATAACTGTATTCACGGTATTCCACATCGCTTACTATATACAGCATCACTTACTTATATATTACTTAAACCTGCAAGCTCACCAACAATTTTGTTGACCATTTTGAGCATATATTTTCAGGTGATCATGCAAATTGAGGAATCTAGGTGTGCTGCCTTAGTGGAGACCCTAGGATGCATTTTGGTACTAAACATACTTGACAAACAATTATTTTGAACAATGTTGTAGTCTGATAAAACAATTACAATCTTTTGATACTTGTTCCCGGGTTGTGGGAATTTACATTACGATTTCATCTTTATTTGGTTATGTGAATCATTTATCATGTTTATGCTTATGGCTATGTTGTCGTGAATATTGACTAAACACGACACAAGTCCCCTTGTTGTCGGGTGTCGTCATGACACGCTTGTCATCATTTATTATATTGCATCTCTATCGCTTACCATGTGTTATGACGATCCCGATCTCGTTACATCCCCGTGTTTCCGCTTTTAGCGGGGTTGTGACAGATTGGTATCAGAGCCATTGGTTATAGAGAATTAGGCAATACGCTTGACCTAGACTATAACCTAGGAACCTTCATGTAGATTTGCATGCTAGGGTCTGTATGCATATTATATCTCGTGTATGTGTTCCTCGTTGCTTGATCTGTTTATCTATTTGTTATGTGATCTTTCTACCTTATGAGAGAGCCCTTGTGCTCACTCTTTTATGGGATGCTTCTATTGGATCTTCCGTTCCCTCTGCGTGCCGAGTTGGTTTATCAAAAACCGGGTATTAAACCTGAAGAGATCTTCACAAATCATGTTATTGCGCTTGACCTTGGACATTGAGATTAACCCTAAGGAGGTTATGTCCAAAACCTCGAAAGAGGAGGAAATAGACAACCTCCGCTAGACAAAACGTGATTATATACATGGATTTACAACTGTTATGATGGACTATTGTTGAGACATTACCAATTCATGGGGTGCGAACTACACGAATTGCATGCGATGTGTGATGACAATGAGTGTGATATTAACTTGGGAATACTGGACTTGATGAGTGTTATGGATAATACAATTTGAAATGATTTAAGCTTACGTGGATACTATTTCTATGATTAGAAAATGTCGCCTCGAAGAGTTACCCGCAGCAATAGTGGCGGGAGTGAAGCCCCAAGAGGCAGAGGCAGAGGCAGAGCACCAAGGACAAATGATGGTCCTGCCAGTAACAATCAGGGAACTGGAGACACAGATATGGCAGCTTTGATCGCTCAACAGTTGGCCGCACTGATTCCTACTATTGTGGCCCAAGTGAGCGATGCACTCCAACAACACCACCCCCACGGTGACGGTGGCAATGATAATGGAGATAATGGAGAAAGAGCTCAAGGTGGGATTGAAACTGAAGTGGGAAATGGAAACCCAACTGGGAATGAAAGTAATCAGGAAACCGGGAATGGTGGTACAGCCGGTATTGAAACTGGGGTTGTTAATGCCAGACGGGGGTGTTCATACAAAGAGTTTGTGGCTTGCAAACCGAGAGAATTTGATGGGAAAGGTGGGGCAATAGCCCTAACCATGTGGCTAGAAAAGATGGAGGCAGTGATTGACATCAGCGAGTGCCTCGACAGCCAGAGAATCAAGTATGCCACGTGTTCACTGCAGGGCAAGGCCCTAACCTGGTGGAACACCCAGGTCCAAGCTAGAGGAAGAGAATCTGTGATGCAGATGTCATGGGATGAGTTTAAAGCTTTGATCACCGAGGAATACTGCCCCCTCAACGAAATGCAGAAATTAGAGCATGAGTTCTGGAATCATGCTATGGTGGGGGCCGGGCATGCAGCTTATACGGACCGTTTTCATGAGCTGGCAAGATTGGTTCCGCATCTGGTCACGCCGGAATCAAAGAGAATCGAGAGGTACATTTGGGGACTTGCGCCTCAAATTCAAGCAATGGTAACAGCAGCTGCTCCTCCTACTATTCAGAGCAGAATTCTGAAGGCTGGCGCTTTGACTGATGAAATGGTGAGAACGGGGGTTCTGGGCAGGGGAGCAGAAAAGAGAAAGGATGTTGGAGATACGAGCCGGTCGAGTGCCGGGAAGTTTGATAAGAGGGCCAAGACGACCAGAAATTTTGTGGCCGTGACTCAGGGTAAGAGAGTGTATGTGGGGCCGCACCCCAAATGTGACAGGTGCAACTATCATCATCCCCCAGGAATGCAGTGCCGGGTGTGCGCGAACTGTAGACGCCCGGGGCATTTGGCGAGAGACTGTAGAACTTCGCCGAATCTTGTGGCACCCGTCAACGCGGTTAACCCCACCGGGAATGCAAGGGCTTGTTATGAGTGTGGAAGCCCTGATCATTACATGAACATGTGCCCCAGGCTGAATCGGGCACCGGGTCAACAAGGAAACAACCAGCAGCAAGTGATGGCTATAGCTGGAAATCAGGGCCCGACTACTCAAGGGAATGCAGCTCGGGGACGTGCATTCGTCATTGGAGCCAACGATGCTCGTCAGGACCCGAATGTTGTCACGGGTACGCACTTACTCAACCATCACCTCGCATCTATATTATTTGATACTGGAGCAGACAATAGCTTTATATCTTCTGAGTTTGTGTAATTGCTCGATTTGAGTCCTAGTAGGCTAGAAACTAGCTACTCTGTAGAGATGGCCAATGGTAGGGTTGTTCAGGCCGATGAGATTATTAGGAAGTGTTCGTTAACATTGGAGGACCATGCCTTCAATATAGACTTGATACCTTTCAAGCTAGGTGTTGATACATGTATGTACCTAGATCATGATATGAATGTAATAGATCTTGTTTGTCTTACATTGATGTAATGTTTGGAACGTTAATGAAATGATATTGGTTGTTTGTGATTTATAATGTCTAATATTTCATTAATGAGTTGATGTTGAATTGGTTAAATAGGTTTGTGATTGTTTGAATTGATACACATAATGTTATATTAATGAATACATTCAAACTTAACATAATGAAGTTCTCATGTGAATGGCCCATGCGAATGGACCATATGCATGAATAACTTCATACGAATGACTCAGTCGCACGACTAAACCAGGAGACTAGATCAGTCGTATGATTGTAACATGAGATTGGCTCAGTCGCACGACTGAACACTCAATCGTGCGGATGGATCAACCGCATGGTTCAATCGCACGACTGAACCATACTAATGGTTCAGTCGCCCGAATGAACAATACTAACCTATAAATACCACCCAATTCATGGAAAAACGTAAGCATTCATTCTATTTCGATTCCAGACGTACCCTAGCCGTCCAGAAGCCTCCAAGTTCATACTCCAAGTTCATAGAACGTTGTAGATCGATTCCTAATCGATTCTTAACGTTTGATTCAATACTTTATTGATTCTACGTGCGTTCTCACTGATTGGATCGCCAATCAAATAGGATTCCGCACTATTTGGTTTGGTTTACACGTTAATCATTCGGTATTTCGTTCAAATACCAGGTCCTAACAAGTGGTATCAGAGCTTTGGCTCTTGATTACGTGTGATTCAATCAATTTTGATACAAAGTTTGTGTTTTTACACTAAAAACGCAATCTTTTTGTGTCAAAAGTTGTCTTGGACGTCCCCTGCTCATCAAGTTTCGGTTTCTACGGCATTAGGCGATTAGGGTTGGCGAAAATTTGAATTTTTATGGCCAAAACACGTTTAACCTAGAAATTTTCGCAAAACAGCAGCTTCAGTCGCACGATTGACTCAATCGCACGACTGGACTTCATTCGCATCTTCCAGACGCACGATTGGACCTAGTCGCATCTTCATACGTACGACTGAACCATCCGTTCGCAGTGTTCATACACATCAATTTCATTCGCACGACTGGACCAATCGCTCAGTTCAGCCGCACGATTGAACCAGTCGCATAGTTCATTTGCACGGATAGCCCAGTCGCATCACTTCAGTCGCACCAGTTGACAGATTGTTTTTTAGAAGACTTAAAGTTAATCGAGATGGAAGATCAGATGTCCGCGTTTACAGCCGGGAAGGACTCAAGGATCCAGAACTTACTGTTACTTGAGAGTGAGGTGGGGAATCATAATAAACCCCCAAAGCTCTTAATGTTAGATGAGTTTCCCCACTGAAAACAACGTTTTGAGATCTACCTCAATGGAGTGGATCCAAATTTGTGGGAAGCTATTTAGATAGGTTACAGTATGTTGGTGGGAGCCGATGGGGTAAAGCTTACTTTAGGAGGAATGATTGATGCTCAGAAAGTCAAGTATAATGCAGAAAAGAGAGTCTATGCATTGATAACACAGTCTATTCCTAAGAATATTTTCCACCAGTACTCAGAGAATAAGCAATCCAAGAAATTGTGGGATGAGCTGGAGAAGAGATATGATGGGAATGCTTCGCTGAAGGCAATTAAAGCTAAGGAATTAAAGAAAGAATTTGACAACTTCTCATCGATGGAAAATGAGAGTTTAGACGATGTTATTGATAGATTCTACCATCTGATGAGTGAACTGCATACACATGGTGTTGCTACTACCATGGAAGAAAAAGTGTCAAATTTTGCAGACGGATTGCCAGAAAAATGGGCTTCATTTGTGTCAAATCTGAGACAGAATGAAATGTTGGCAAAGTTGGATATCAATGACTTCATTCTAAAGCTGCGAGAAGAAGCACTTAGGATGAAGTACCGAGCTTAGAAGTCCTCATACACTCAGAATCCAGCTTTGTACAATGCCACTCCTCAAGTGATGACGTCTGGAGCACCTCTTCAGACTGCATTTGTGTCTAGCTCATCTGGTCCTTCACAAGCTTCTCCTTCAGGATCAGAAACGTCAGGGTCTTCTAGTAACCATTACATTGGATCTGAAGCAAATGCTACTAGACTGAAGACCGAGAATCTCGGTAACGTGACCGTGGAAGTAGCTCGATAGCACATGGATCTCTTGGCAGCAGTGGTTCATTCCTATGATGGACTTGTTGCTGGGAAAATTGGAAACTGTCATCTGGCAGATGAGGACTACAAGCAGGTAGACGAGAATGAGCTAGAGAGGATGGACATTATGTGGGCCTTAGCAAGTGCTGTCCGGAGGGCGAAGAAGTTTGTGAAAAAGACCGGACAGAACTTGGTTGCTACCAAGGACACTACATTTGGCTTTGACAAGAGCAAGGTGACCTGCTTCAACTGTGGGGAAAAGGGGCACTTCAAAGAGAATGTGTGAAGCCAAAGGAGACAGGGAACGGGAATCCATTCTCGTCCTTCACTCGTCAAGACAAGCAAGCTAGCAGTTCTACTTCATCAAGCAAGGATCCAAAAGCCTTGACTGCTCATGATGATGAAGGACAGGACTGGAGCTTTCGGTTTGTCTCTCCAGGGGAATCCAATATTGCAAGCGTAGAAGACTTAGATGATGAGTCCGCGAGTGAAGGAGATATTGCAGTTGAGACAGAATCACCAGAACCAGAACCAGAACAAGCCTGAAGAAGGTACTTCCACAGCAAAGACAAAATCACCAGAACCAGAGACATCTGATGCTGCGATGATGGCTAACTCTTCAGAATCTTCTCAGGTAAGTACCACTGACCAACTGTTTAAAAATCATGCTTGTTGTGATTGTAATACATTTAGAGATAGCATAGATCAGAAATTTGCTAGGTTATTAGATCATAATGATAACTTAGTAAAGGATTTGCAACTGTGCACTGAGGCTAATAGAGTTTTAAAACAAAATGAGCATAGTTACAAAGAAAAGATAGACCTTTTGACTAAACAGCTTAGGGAAACTGAAGTAGTTGCATTTAACCAAGCTAATGACATTAGGTACTATCTAAACTCCCTAGAAGACACTAAGAAGCAAAAGGCAGTTTTAGAAGTAGAAGTCAACTCTTTAAAGCAAAAACTGCACAGTTGGACAAGTTCATCACATATTGTCCAACACTTAGTGAGAGAACGTAACAACGGGGAGGGTTTGGGTTATAAAGTGGTTCCACCACCACCTGAGACCTTGATGAACACTAAGAGTAGACCAGTAAATAACAACCCCATCAAGGATCATGTGGTGTCTACTCCTCTTGTTAGTGATCCAGATTCCTCATGTTCATCAATTGAATCTGGAACAAAACAAAAGGAGGCCACTTCAAAGGCAAAGGGCAAAATGCCGTGTGTTAACCTGGAAAAAGAATTTGAAAAGGTTAATATAAAGTCAGGGTCAAACAAAGTCAAATCTAAACCTAAAAAGACTGCTAATGTTAATCTTTCACAAGTTTCATGTCAAAAACCAGTTAACCAAAAAGAAAAAGATGTTAAAAATGTTAAAACAATTAATTTTCTTAAACAAGAGAAAACATCAAAAGAAACAAAGTCAAAACCCAAACTAAGTGATGACACTAGGGTGTCACACACATCTCCACAACGAAAGTTTAATCATAAAGTTGATAGCAGGTCATGCTACAACTGTGGAGAGTGTGGACACATTGCTTCCTTTTGTCCTTACTATCAAACACCTAGGAAGAAGATTGAACTTCAGGATTCAAAACCTAGGTCTTCTAAGAGGAGTTCTTTAACTCCACCTAGAAGAACTAGTGAACCCAAAGTTCAACCCATTAGCCAGTCGACTGTTTATCACAAACAGGTCTTGCACAAATCTGGCTTATGGAAAGAAAAGTCATCCTCTGTGTCTGATAATGATGACAAGAAGGCACCTGAGCTACCCTCACCTTCTAAAGGTCAATGGGTTGAATTCATGATGTGTGATGCCTCTGGGAAACCCAAGCCAGTTAAGGCTTGGGTTCCTAACCTAAACTAATATTTTACATTGTATGTGCAAGGTGTTCGCTACAGTGCTAAAACCAACACGTGGATAGTAGACAGCGGTGCGTCCAGGCACATGACAGGAAACAGGGCTCTTTTATCTAATGTCAAACAAATAAAAGGAGTGCATGTTTCGTTTGCTGGTAACAAAGGAGGCTATATCACAGCTCAGGGAGAGGTTGGAAATCAGAAAGTTAAGTTTGATAAGGTGAACTACGTTCAACAACTTCAAAACAACTTACTTTCTGTTTCCCAAATATGTGACAAAGGATTTAAAGTCATATTCGACAACAAGAAGTGTTACGTCCTAAAGAAAGACTACGTGATTCCGGAGGACCAAGTTCTGATGACAACTTCAAGATATAAAGACCTTTATGTTTTGGATCTCTCAACGGCTTCTACAACGGATCATGAAGTTCAGTGCTTTCTATCAAAAGCTACTGAGATGGACTCCATCTCCTGGCATAGGAGAATGGGACACATTAATCAACGGAAGATGAATCACTTGATCCAGAAGGATCTCGTGAGAGGAGTTAACGTCAAAAATTTCCAGCTTCCGGATTTTTGTGTAGCTTGCAAGAAAGGCAAACAGACGAAGAAGTCTCATAAGGAAAAGAAAGTTCATTCTATCGAACTTCCTCTTGAACTTCTTCACATGGATCTGTTTGGTCCAGTCAGTACAAAGAGCATTGCAGGCGACTTGTACTGTTTTGTGGTTACTGATGACTACTCAAGATTCTCTTGCGTAATGTTTTTGAAGTCCAAATCAGAAACATTTGAGTCATTCAAGGAGTTAGTAACCACACTGAAATCTCTCTACAAGCTAAAGGTGAGACAGGTACGCTCAGACAACGGGATTGAATTCAAGAATCAGTGGATGGAGGCTTACTGCAAGGAAAAGGGAATTGTGCACCAATTCACTTATGCCTACACACCTCAGATGAATGGTGTTGCTGAGAGAAAGAATAGAAGCTTGATAGAGACAGCACGGACAATGCTAGCAGACTCGAACTGCCTATCCAATTCTGGAATGAGGCAGTGGCGAATGCATGTTATACATGGAATCAAGTTTTGAGAGTCAAGCGCCACGGAAAGACATGTTACGAGCTACTACAACGACGTAAACCTAATCTGGAGTATCTCGAACCATTCGGCGCACCGTGCACACTTCTGAAGAAAACTCAAGAAGGTAAATTCAGCGAGAAGGCTGCTGAAGGGATTTTCCTAGGATACAACATACCGAACAAGAGAGTTCACAATAACTCAACGGGTTTAGTAGAAGTGTGGTGTAATGTTGATGTTCAGAGATATACCACACCACCTACTGGCAAAGGACCCGCTTACTTTTTCGACTATGATAGATTCTTCAAGTCCTTCAACATCCCTATCTCTCCTTCTGATGACGAGTTAGCTACACGGATGATGTATGACCTCTTGAATACACCATCTCTTGATTCACCTTCATCGAGCTCACAGGGAGAATCATCTAATCAGTCAGGGGGAGTAGTCAACGACAGTGACTCCTCCTCAGAAGATGAAGCTGAAGAAGATGACCAGAACAATCAGGAGGAACAGGTTCCAATTCCTGCAAGTCCACAAGCATCAAACAGTGATGCACCTTCGACTTCGGAACCTCAAACTCCGTCTACCTCAGATGCAGAACCAAATGTTCATAATCTTGGCTCTGAGGTAGCTGTTCCTACTACTCCAGGATCACGTCTAAATGTCTATCATCTCCTAGACAATGTCATTGGGGATGTCAGATCAGGAGTACAAACCAGAAATCATATGTACTCAGCTGATTATGCCTCTGTTATGGAAAAGGGATACATTCATGACGGTGCTTATCGGTGTTTTGTCTCGCAGTTTGAGCCAAAATACGTCAGTGAAGCACTAAACGATGAGGCGTGGGTGAGTGCCATGCAGGAAGAACTTCTTCAGTTCAAGAAGTTAGGTGTATGGACTCTGGTAGATAGACCTAAAGGTGCTAAGGTCATTGGCACCAAATGGGTCTTGAAATGCAAAAAGGATGACCAAGGTGTCATTATCAGGAACAAGGCTCGACTGGTGGTTCAGGGATTTCGCCAAGTCGAGGGGATTGATTACAATGAAGTGTTTGCACCCGTGACAAGGATGGAAGCCATCCGTATCTTCCTTGCCTATGCATCGTACATGAAGATTAAAGTCTATCAATTAGATGTGAAGAGTGCATTCTTTCATGGGAAAATTCGAGAGACAGTTTATGTCAGTCAACCCGAGGGATTTGAAGATCCTTATCATCAGGACAGAGTTTACAAACTCGACAAGGCCTTATACGGGCTTCATCAAGCTCCAAGGGCCTGGTATGAAAAACTCTCGACTCATCTTGTGAAACACGGCTTTCGCAGGGGAGTCATTGACTGCACTCTGTTTATCAAAGAAAAAGATGGAGACCTACTGCTAGTACAGATCTATGTCGATGACATAATCTTTGGTTCAAAGAACGAAGAATTATGAAAAGAGTTTGAAGCAGTTATGAAGAAAGAGTTTGAGATGAGTGCTATGGGGGAGATGAAATTCTTTCTCGGGTTACAGGTGGATCAGACACCAAAAGGGATCTTTCTACATCAGACCAAGTATGTGAGAGACATTCTCAGTCGGTTTGACATGGAGAATGCTTCTGCAGCTGGGACTCAACTTGCTACAAATCATGATATAGCACCTGATGAAAATGGAGATCTGGTAGATGCCACAATGTACCGAGGAATGATTGGATCCCTCATGTACCTCACTGCCTCATGACCTGATATCATGTATGCTACATGTTTATGTTCTAGATATCAGGCTAAGCCTAAGGTTAACCATCTGATCGGGGTCAAGAGGATATTTCGTTATCTGAAGGGTACACCCACACTTGGGTTGTGGTATCCTCATGATGATGACTTTGAGCTCACGGCGTATAGTGACTCGGATTACGGGGGCTGCAAGATGAACTACAAGTCTACATCAGCAGGGTGTCAATTTTTTGGGAGGAGATTAGTTACCTGGCAGTGTAAGAAGCAGACATCGGTTGCATTGTCAACCTGTGAAGCCGAATACGTTGCTACTGCAAGTTGCTGTTCACAAATCATCTGGATTCAACAGCAAATGCGGGATTACGGTTTAAATTTCTCTTCTACTCCTATCTTTGTTGATAACTCTGCTGCAATTGCAGTAACTAAAAATCCAGTCCAACATCCAAAGACCAAACACATCGGTATTAAATACCATTTTATAAGAGACTGTTTTGAAAAGAACTTAATTGATGTGGTAAAGATAAATACTGATTTTCAACGCGCTGACCTCTATACAAAAGCTTTTGACAAACCACGTTTTCTATATCTGTTAGAGGTCAACGGCGTTAAAAATAAAAGTGATGTTATCCCTGATGATGATCATGTGTAGTCCGATGCAGTGTAGTTAATTTTTTCTTTTTCATTTTATTTATTTATTTTATTTTCTGTTTAAGTTAAACCCATGTTATTTAGCTGTCTATTAAAATCCTAAAATAATTAAGTCCGTTATGATTTTAGAATTTTAGGGGGAGAATAGGTCAGCCAGTAACATTAAAAAAAACGAGGGAGAAGGAGTGGATAGCTGATATAAGGTAGACAGTACCTGTGATACCGATTCAAACCCTTTGAAAAATGATAGTACACAGGAACAAATCAAAAGGGACTTTAAAATTTAAATTTAGAAAAGATGCAAAATTCAAAGTATAAGTCTGGGTAGTCTGAGCAATATAAAAGGAAAGATGATAGAAAAACTGGTAACTACTAAGGTAACACAACGAAAGTAGACCTAGAGGTTGCTAGACCACAAATGATATGTCGGTAGATTCAACACAATAGATGATTAGACCTGACTGGTGATCTCAAGATCAAACTAAGTTGTTCAACTGATTGTGGGCTCCCATCTTGTCACTGGTTAACACAATCAACAATATTCCAATAAGGGGTAATGAGCATGTAAACGCCACAAATGTGTGCAGATGACCATAAATAGAGCAAAGCACGAAAAAAATGAAAGACAAATGCGATCAAGCTAATGACTTATGTTGTTGGTGCATACTGTGCAAAAGAAAATTAAGCTGCTCTAACAAGAAGATAGGTTGTGTGCCTCTCTGCTGTGCGATGGCACTGACCTGAGGATAAGCATAACCTAGATATTCTAGAAGTCATTGTTGTTTGCCGCCTCTCTGCTGTGTGATGGAACTGACCTGAGGATTGACTTCTCTTTGAAAGCTCTAAGAATAGTCTCTTCTTGCAAAAACACCCGTAGACCGCTCAAAAGCTTATGAGGAATGTTGATTACCATATAAGTGTGGGATCCACAAATGTTAGTTGAAATAATTAAACCTTTAACTATCACCAATCTGTGTCAAAAGTCTGTGTATGGATTTAAGAGGACAAATATACTGACAATCACTGTGGCTGCAATTCTTGAAAGTTCAAATCAATGTGGGAATCTAATAGTACCAGTATGGTTTCCTAAATTTGCTAACGACTCTGGATGAAAACCAAGAATTGAGCATCAACAAGGTTTGATAACAAGTCCCAAATGATTTGACTTGCCTGTATGATTCCAAAATTGAATTGGTCCAGGTATGGTCAAACAAAATAGAAGCCGCCTATTCCGGAACCGAATCCAGTAGATATCTATCTTAGGATTTATCCCTCACAAAAAGTCAAAAACAAGTTTAATTTTTGTACTTTAATTTAAATTTTCTAGTTATTTAGTCATTTCTGTTTGTTTGTCGGACTACATCATGAAATTCAGTAAGTGATTAACTCACCAAAAAGGGTCATGTCTGAGATGACCACATGTGTTTTCAAAGGATAAATGGGTCACGTCTGAGGTGACAAATTGCTTAAAATGATCACGTCTGAGGTGATCAAAAGTTTCAAGTTAAAATGATCATGTCTGAGATGGTCAAATGCTCATAATGTTAATTTAACATTTAAAAGGGGTTGAAATGTAAAATGGTCAAAATGGCAGAAAATTCATAAGTATAACCCATTCGCACGACTGGACATGAGATTGAACCATTCACCAGAATGGCTTATCAGATAGATCCATTCCATCGAATGAAAGGGTGCGATTGAGTCAGTCGACCGACTGAGCCTCAGTCGGTCAACTGAAGGTGCGAATGAAAGGGTACGAATGAGTCAGTCGACCGACTGAGCCTCAGTCGGCCAACTGAATGCGACTGACTGGGCCAATCGCACGACTGAGCTTCAGTCGCCCGAATGAACTGAGCGAATGAGGCCAGTCGGCCGATTGAACTTAGCTTCAGTATTTAAAGGGCCATAGTCGATCACAGTCTACTCAACACCCCCAATCGCTTCTTTTTCGCACATAGTACCGTTACTCTGCCGAAATTTCTCTAGACCTTGTTTCTATATCTTTATTGATATTCTAACTTGCGTTGACATTTACACAGGTATATTACAGTGAAATCATACCAAAATCAGAAGAAATTGAACCCTAATTTGGTATACTCGAGTGAAACAAGAACCGGACTGTAAATGACCTAATAACCAACAGAAACTAAGCAACATGTTAAAATTAAGTCTAATAGGTTATTAGTGATGAGAAGGAGAGTCTAATGAACCGCTAAACCATGGTAAATTATTTTATTTGGTCAAGACTCGAACCTCAGTCGGCTGAACAGGGGGACAAGCGACTGGTCGTCCGGATGAACTCCAATCGCACGATTGAATCTTGCGATTGGGTCAATCGGCCGAATGAACCATGCGAATGAGCTCAGTCGGCCGACTGAACCAATCACAGACTCAGCCAACAGATTGAACTCAGTCGCATGTCTCATTCACCCGAATGAGCTCAGTCGCATGAAAGGACAACCGACTGACTTCAGTCGCATGATTCATTCGCACGAATGATTCAGAATGAATTTAAACAAGATACTTAGAACTGAATTGTGATGTATTAATTTACTAATGCTTCTGTGTCTTGTGTTTCAGGTAAATGGCTGATAGATGGTCCATCAACCCCAAGCACAATATATGTGCTCATCTGGACCATACGACTCGGAATGGTGCCGAGTTTACTGAGATTATTGCTTTTCTTCGACGTTCTCGGATCCACAAGGCCATTTCTACACCGTGTACTCCTTACAGGTCGTTACATCAGGCATTCTGGGAGAATGCCTCCGTTGATCGTTCACGTGAGCCATACAGCATACGGAGCTCCATTCGTGGTCAGGATATTGAGATTACAGCAGCTGACATCCAGAGAGTACTTGATTTTGGGGACGATACTGATCACCCCACTAGACTACATCCACTTACAGTCAGAGGTTGCTTTCTCAGGATTAAGTACACTAGGGACATCAACTCAGGTGTGCTCAACAAGAGCAACTGTGTCCCCAGTATAAGTACTTGGCACATGTGATCCTGTAGTGTATTGCTTCTCGGAGGCGTGGGTTTGATGATCTGTCAGACCAGATTCAGAATGCCTATGTGGCACTGGTGCTGAACCACCCCTTCAGCTTCTCGAGCATGATCTTCTCGTATCTGGTGGAGAATCTGGAGGCCAAGGGGAAGGAGGGTTTTTGTATGTACCCCAGATTTCTGCAGCTGATCTTCAACGAGAAGCTGCCCTCACTTCCCAAGGAGAGCCATGATGCTATGGCCTTAGAGATTATGGATGACACGACTCTGGGTCGTATGAGAGTGTATCGGGGTAAGCAGGTAAAGCCCAAGGTGAAGAGATTGATCGGCCATCTGGCCAACGAGAGGTATGTGGCGCCGGGTAGACGCAAGTGGCGTCATGATGACATCGATTCAGATGATGAGAGTCTATTGCTCCCAGAGCATGATTCAGACGATGATGACAGTGGGGATGCTGGAGATGACATGCCTATTCCACCGAGGGGCACAGCTACAGACGTGATACCTCCAGTATCTGCCCCCACAGGCGACATAGCTGAGTCGGCCGGGTTCCACCAGGATTTTATACCTGGTGAGGAGGAAGAAGAGTCAGATGAGGAGCCTTTGACTAGGACTGTGGGAAGCAAAGTCGTTCCCACAGAGCATGGACTCCGGGCGGTTGGTGAACGCCCTAGGGATTCGGGGGAGACTGCTGCGGATCCTAACTATGCCCTAGATCCATCTAGCCGTGTTCTAGGGGGAGCATCCTCCTCGACTGGATCGAGGAAGAAAAGGATGGCTCAGCCCCACGGCCAGAAGAAGAAGAAGAGAAGACTCACCTACATCACCACCACAGCTACCACCACCACTACCACCTCTACAGCCACACCATCCACCACCACAGCCACCACAGCCACCACAGCTACCACTACCACCACCACACCTCCCACCACTATACATATGCCAACCACCACCATATCATTCACACCTGCATCACCTCCATTATCATCTAGACCAAACCCCATCTTTACCACAGCCACCACCACCACCACTAGCCACCAAGCAGGACCCTCATCACATCCCTCTCATATATACGGATTACCTCTACCTCCAATTGGGGTAGAGGAACAGCTTTCAGCGCTGAACGGGATGGTGATGCGTTTGTTAGTTGCTGATGAAGAGAAGACTGCGCAGATCCGTCAGCTTGCAGATCTCACAGCTGCGCAGTCACACCAGATCTCGGAGCAGGCTCGGCTGATCGAGGAGCAGGCCCAGCTAATGGATGCTCAGAGCCACGAGATCGCCCAACTCCAAGAGCATAGAGTTACATCTGCTAAGAAGATTGAGGAGTTGGAGGATGCTAAGAAGACAATCATACTCAAGCTTAAGGGATCCAAAGATGAGCCTATGAAGATTAAAGAGGGAGATGGTGATGATGGTGATGATGAGGATGAGGATGATGATGAGGATGATGATGATGAGACTGATGATGATGAAGGAGTTGAGGAGGAAAAGACTGAAGACAGGCATGAGGAGGATGATGATGAAGGAGGAGATGCAGCTGCATCTGCCGCTGCTTAAGTTCAAGAGAGGAGGTCAAAGAATAATCAAGACCAACGAGCTTCATCCTCTGCCCCACCAAGTGATGACCCAGTGATCCAAGACAAAAGTAATGATTAGATGTCTATGTATTTGATTACTTTTGTATTTGAATCATGTATTTAAACTTATGTATTTGATTTTATATTAAGATAATGCATTTTGTCTTGATTATTAAGATTGGATTGTCAAGACTCAATTAACTATGATTCTTGATCTGCAAGGGATCGTCAGGAGGTCTTTGAGTTATACCCCTGAAGAAGGGGAAATAATTCACGATCTTTCAAATGAGCAACTAGCTGAGATCTTCAAGCTAAATCCTGATGAGATCGTAAAGGATGCTCCAAGGTGTGACTCTACCAGTGACGAAGAGCTAAATGATATCGATGAGATTGAGATAGAAGACGTCACTGCAGAGCACTATCCTCAGTATGCTGACAACAAGGGAAATGTGGTCCCCAATCTGGGTGAATCCCTTGTCAGTGATACATTTGAGGTGCTAGACAAGATGGAGCAGGATTCTGAGAAGACAGAACAAACGGCCCAAGCCTCAAACGACGATGTGGATATCCGAAAGGCTGAATGGGCTGCTTGTTTTGAGGAAGTTAGAGCCCAACGCGCTGCTCCCAAACAGAACGTCTACACCAAACTCTACGGAGTAAAGAAACATCATAAGGTGTCGGGCAGGATTCTAGCGTGGGCATATTTTGAGGATCTAAACGTTTATGCAGTTAAGTGGGAGAAGGGCATAGAGTACTTTAGATTTCCACATGATCTAAAGACTCTACCAGGTTTTGAGCTCAACCAGCTGGCCAAACTAAGGCTGTTGTATGCTGACCCAAGAAAAATGTCAGGCTGGTTTGAAGCTGCACTGAAGAGAGAGTACCACACCAGGTGGGTTAACTTCAGACCCTAACAACCTACACAGTACATCAGAAGGTTTGAAGTTGATGCCATTACTGGAAAGCCAAAGATAGTGCTGAAGTGGAGTCCTCCGCGCACGATGTCAAGAATCCCGCTCAGGGAAATGCCACAGGACTTCACTCCACACTTTAAGTGGTGGTACTATGATTGGAGAACAAGAGAAGCGGTCATAGTGCTTAATAAAGAAGGCCAAATGGATACCATCAGGGTATTTGACCCAATGTGGCTCACCAACTTGTCAGCTAATGATGTCTACACTCTATACAAGTGGCCACTGTTCTATGATACGCAGGATATAGTACAAGCCCTCCAGTTCCAGAACGTCATAAGACTCTGCTTTGCGTTTGAGATTCACGCAGGAGTCACAAGAGAGGATAGTACCTCCAGGTTAACGGGGGAACATTTACCATTAGGCGAGGTCGCCTAAGCCTGAAAGAAACCGTTTTTTTTCTTTTAAAACAACAGAAACAAACCCCCCCCCCAAATCCAAGAACCCTAGTTTGTTCTTGGATCAAATTGAACATCGAATCGAAGTTGTTAACAAACAAATTCATGGGGCTTTTGATGTCCAGATGAAACCGAGCACGCAGGTATAATTAATTACCCGATGTGTTGTAGATTCGAGAATGAACGAGTTGATGAACAGACCGCGACTTGCTTCGGTTTGGAACTTGCCCAATTGAAGTTGGAAATCAAATTAAACTTGTGTGGAGCTTGGTATAGTGATCCTAATGCAAAGCCCTAAGCGAATTTCGTGTTCTGAAGCTCAGGAGACGACTTCGATTAAAGTGCAGATAGCGAGTAAGGAAGGAAGACAATGGTGTTGTTCTTGGTCATTTCAGGTGCAATTGAAGGTTGTAATGATTTAGAAACAGATAGACGTTCGATTAGGTTAAGTTAATTCGATTATTGTTATCCTTAATTGTTCGAACGGCTCCTTGCTTTTAATAGTTTCGGTTACTCGACGATTCCTATAGTAACCGATGATTTAAACCCAATTAAATCTTGTTTTCAGGTTCGAAACGTGCAACTAAAACGATTTGGGTCGGTTTTGAGTGTTACAGGCCGTTAATTTCAGGGGGTCGGGTCTCGCCGCGCCGCGCCGGACATGGCCGGCCGGCGACCGGTTTACGGGAAAGAGAAAGTGTTTGGGTTTTTGGTTTTTGTTTTTTACACATTCAACCCCTGAGTTTTATCCTTTCTACATTTCATATTTAAAATATCCCTTTTAAAGTTTCAAATTTGACAATAAAACCCCCCCTAGATTTCTTTAAACCCTTTTTAAGTTTATTAAATTTTGCATATTATTATTATTACTTTTCTTAGTTATATTATTATTATTATTATTATTATTATTATTATTATTATTATTATTGATATAACTTTTATTATTATGCAATAATTATTACAAATTAAGAATTAAAAGCCCATTGAAGTAATATGCATAAGCAACCCACAAGTTTCATGAGTGACACATATGATCCCTAAACAAATTTAACAAGGTTAACTTTAATTTAACCTAAAAATACAAGATGTTACAGTCAGTTACAAGAGCTACTAGAGAAGGGTTTTATTCGACCGAGTCATTCACCGTGGGGAGCACCGGTATTATTTGTCAAAAAGAAGGATGGGTCGTTCCGCATGTGCATTGATTACCCTGAGTTGAATAAGTTAACCGTGAAGAATCGATATCCTCTCCCCAGGATCGACGATCTGTTTGATCAGCTGCAAGGAGCTTCGTATTTCTCAAAGATCGACCTTCGTTCTGGATATCACCAACTAAGGGTTTTCGAGGACGACATACCAAAAACAGCGTTTAGAACTCGCTATGGGCACTATGAGTTCTCGGTCATGCCGTTCGGGCTGACTAACGCACCAGCTGTGTTTATGGATCTAATGAATCGGGTGTGCAAACCTTACTTGGATAAGTTCGTGATCGTGTTCATAGACGATATACTTATCTACTCCCGATCGAAAGAGGATCACAAAGAACACCTTCGGGCAATTCTAGAACTGCTACGGGAAGAAAAACTTTTCGCCAAGTTCTCGAAGTGTGAATTTTGGTTGCGGGAAGTGAAGTTTTTGGGTCATGTGGTTAATGAGGACGGGATTCATGTAGATCCCGGCAAGATTGAAGCGGTGAAGAAATGGGATGCACCCCAGACACCATCAGAGATACGACAATTCTTAGGATTGGCCGGTTACTATCGTCGTTTCATTGCGAATTTTTCAAAGATCGCGCAACTATTAACCCTGCTTACTCAGAAAGACAAGAAGTTTGATTGGGGGCATGCACAAGAACAAGCGTTCCAAACGTTGAAAGAGAAGTTGTGTAACGCACCGATATTGTCCCTCCCAGACGAAACTGTTGATTTTGTGGTATACTGTGATGCTTCACATCAAGGATTGGGATGTGTACTAATGCAGAAGGATAAGGTGATTGCCTACGCTTCGCGACAACTTAAAGTGCACGAAAAGAACTTTACAACTCATGATCTTGAGTTGGGCGCTGTAGTATTTGCACTCAAGATTTGAAGGCATTACTTGTATGGAACCAAATGCATCATCTTCACAGACCATAAGAGCCTCCAACATATCTTGGATCAGAAGGAACTCAATATGCGTCAGCGACGTTGGGTAGAGCTTCTTAGTGACTACGATTGTGAAATCCGGTATCATCCGGGGAAGGCTAACGTGGTGGCTGATGCATTAAGCAGCAAAGAACGCGTGAAACCACTACGTGCTCGAGCGTTGGGATTGACCATTCAAACGAACTTGAAAGCTCAGATCCAAATTGCACAAAGTGAGGCATTGAAGGAAGAGAACCTTGCGGGAGAAGAATTTCGAGGGTTAGATTAACAGATGATTTGCAAGGATGATGGTATACAGTACTTCATGGATCGCATATGGGTACCCAGATGGGGAGGTGTACGTACTTTAGTCATGGATGAAGCCCACAAGACGAGATATTCTATTCATCCTGGTGCAGACAAGATGTATCAGATCTCAAGGATCTGTACTGGTGGCCAGGCATGAAGAAAGACATTGCTATGTACGTCAACAGATGCTTGACATGTTCGAAAGTTAAAGCTGAACATCAGAAACCATTGGGATTATTACAGCAACCTGAAATTCTCGAGTGGAAATGGGAGCATATAGCTATGGATTTCATTACCAAACTCCCTAGAACAAGCAGCGGGCATGACTCGATATGGGTCATTGTGGATCGAATGACGAAATCAGCACATTTCTTGCCTATCCGAGAAGACTACAAAATGGATAAGTTGGTGAGATTGTACATTAAGGAGGTCGTGACGCGGCACGGGGTGCCGGTGTCAATCATATTCGACCGTGACAGCCGATTTACTTCACGATTTTGGCAAACACTATAGAAAGCGATGGGCACTCGATTAGATATGAGTACCGCCTATCACCCTTAGACAGATGGCCAAAGTGAACGAACTATACAAACGCTAGAAGACATGTTAAGAGCGTGTGTAATTGACTTTGATGGTAGTTGGGATGCTCATCTACCGTTGATCGAGTTCTCTTACAACAACAGCTATCATACAAGCATTAGGTGTGCTCCGTTCGAAGCATTGTATGGAAGGAAATGCAGATCTCCCGTTTGTTGGGCCGAGATTGGTGAAAGTCAGTTAACAGGCCCCGAGATCATTCAAGAAACAACTGACAAGATCTTTCAAATCAAAGACCGAGTAAAAGCTGCAAGAGATCGCCAAAAGAGCTATGCCGACAACCATCGGAAGCCTCTAGAATTCAACATTGGGGATCGAGTCTTACTCAAAGTCTCCCCTTGGAAAGGAGTCGTTCGATTTGGAAAGAAAGGGAAGTTAGCCCCAAGATACGTTGGACCATTCGAGATTACAGAAAGAATCGGTCCAGTGGCTTACCGATTAAGGTTGCCACAAGAACTCAGCGGTGTGCATGATACTTTCCATGTGTCAAATCTCATGAAGTGTTTGGCCGATGAATCCCTTCACGTGCCAATTGAGGAAATCAAGATTGACGAAAACCTTCATTTTGTTGAGGAACCCATTGAGATCATGGATCGAAAGGTCAAGCAACTGAAGCGCAGTAGAATACCTATTGTTCGCGTAAGATGGAATTCAAAACGAGGGCCAGAGTTTACATGGGAACGAGAAGATCAGATGAAACTCAAATATCCACATCTATTCGAGGATGATACTCTTGGACCCAACTCCAGCTGAATTTCGGGACGAAATTCTCTCAACTAGGGGATACTGTGACATCTGTCACCTTAAGGTCCGTCAATTAATGTGGTTTTCCGTTAGCTATTCTTTGAACGCTCATTCCTCATCTTTATTAACTCTTTATGTGGATATCATGCTTGCTTTATCATCGTTGTGCTTGTGCCTTCATTGTAATCTTATGCTATCCTTAAAAACTTTTAAAACTTTCATCATCGTAACCGCCAAATATATCATTTTTATATAAAATTAACGTCACTAATAAAAACCATTTTTAAGTTATAAACATCATTAAATGCATTTTTATAATTAATATGATTAACCTAACAAAGTCGCTTTCAACCGAAACAAATTTGGGAAAACTCGGGGGTTAAGTGCAGGGACTAAACTTGACATTTTGCAAACTTGGAATGGGTATAAAAAGCCCCATTTTCCAGCCCTAATCACTTCATCTTCATCTTCTTCATCTTCTTCACCCTCTCTACACCATTTTCTTCATTCTATCACCAAATCCGACCCGCTTGGTCTCGTTTTCGTCGTCTAGACTTCATCTACAGCCTAGTCTACTCCATTCTCGCAGGTAGACGACTTTGGTTGTCCCTTTTCTTGCTTATTCACGGCTGTCCAAACTAGGGTTTCGGGTGTTCGGGTTCAACCCGAACACATGAGGTCGTGTGGGTGCGTGTGAGGTCTTTCTGCATGTGCTTCATGTTTGTGTATGTTTGTAGTGTGTTTCTGGAAGTCCTTGTTGTGTAAAACTCGTGTTTGGAGCAGCCGAAGGCTGCTCAGCCCGTCCACAGTTGCGATTCTGTTGTCCAGGCGACTGGGTCTGTCATGCGATTCAGTTGTGCGACTGGGTGAGTAGTGCGACTGAGCCATGCGTCTGCGTCAATCGTGCGACTGAGTTGTGTGATTGGGTATGTCGTGCGACTGAGTCGTGCGACTGTGTGTATCTGTGCGAATGAGTCATACGTGCGAATGTATGTGTGCGATTGAGTCATGCGAGCGACTGAATGTATGCGATTGTGCGTGTATCGCACCACTGGAGTCCAATCGCACGAATGAAGGTTCAATCGTACGAATGTAGCTGATTCGCACGATTGAAGGTTGATTTGTGCGTATGGAGGTTGAGTCGTGCGATTAGGTGTTGCGTGGTACGACTGAATGCCAGTCATACGAATGAAGGCTCAATCGTACGAATGAAGCTGATTCACACGATTGAGGGTTGATTTGTGCGAATGGAGTGTTGAGTCGTGCGTCTGCTCCTGTCGTGCGACTGAAGTTGTTGAGTGTGATTTCCTTCGTATGCGTAGTGTATGTATGTCGTGTGATGTTGAGGTAACATTAACACAGTTGCCATTGTTCGGCCACAAAGATTAAAGTCAACGCTATAAAGGCCACAAATACTATTCAAATCAAATCAAACCAACGTTTTACAATTATCAACCGACTCATAACTACTGATATTTAACTAATACTTCTTCAAAAACAATGAAACTTTTACTCAAATATCATCAGCAGTGGCGATAATGTCTAGTACTTGGATCTACATAGGATCTAATACGTGTGTCTGTTTGTGTGTGTTACATGCGACCCAGCCGATACAACCCGAACCGACCGATCATTATTATGCGCTTATTTTATATCATTAATGCTTAACAATAACTGTTAATAGGTGTTTGACCGTTCATTTGCATTCAACATTTGGATACATTGATCTTACATATTTACAACCTAACAAGTGAGTTTCGTGGCCCCTTTTTACGCTTATATAATATTTCAATCATTTACAACTTGGGGGAAAAGTATGCTCACCCATTTTCAATGCTGTACAACTTACTTACATTTTACATACAAGGAATCAACGTGATACTGTTTTACAAGTACTTATCTGATACATGCTTGGGTCTGCTGTGTGGTTCTATCTTTGCAACTATTTAATTCCAGTGTAGGAACCGACGGTTAGGTACTGGTAGTACTACTGGGTTGACACCCCCACCCTCGTTCGATGGTATACTAGTTGGTACCATCAGTGGCCAGGAACGGGCCCTTGGATGAATATATTCCGACAATATCTTTGTGTATGTCGCTAGGTTTGGTTGCAAAGCTCATTGTCATGTGATTTTACTTGTTTATATAACTGTATTCACGGTATTCCACATCGCTTACTATATTCAGCATCATTTACTTATTTATTACTTAAACCTGCGAGCTTACCAACAATTTTGTTGACCATTTTGAGCATATCTTTTCAGGTGATCATGCAAATTGAGGAATCTAGGTGTGCTGCCTTAGTGGAGACCCTAGGATGCATTTTGGTACTAAACATACTTGACAAACAATTATTTTGAACAATGTTGTAGTCTGATAAAACAATTACAATCTTTTGATACTTGTTCCCGGGTTGTGGGAATTTACATTACGATTTCATCTTTATTTGGTTATGTGAATTATTTATCATGTTTATGCTTATGGATATGTTGTCGTGAATATTGACTAAACACGACACAAGTCCCCTTGTTGTTCAGTGTCGTCATGACACGCTTGTCATCATTTATTATATTGCATCTCTATCGCTTACCATGTGTTATGACGATCCCGATCTCGTTACATTCCCGTGTTTCCGCTTTTAGCGGGGGTGTGACAATTGTCAAGTTAGGTCTAATATCCATTCTATACATAACTCATGAATGCTAACATTAGTGATAGCATAGGTATGAAATATCGGTTACCCTTTCTTACGTAAAGCAAGACTTAACTTTCCCTTTCTTACATGGTATGATCCATCTTTCACTTTAATAGGATGCCTAATATAAAGGATAATTGATCCACTTACAAAACTATTTTATGACACAATTATGCTAATTTTTTTACAAAACCATTTATAAACCATTATGGGTTACATTATTTTCAAAACCATTTACAAAACCATTTTTATGTCAAATCAATTATAAAAGTCGTTGGTAAAACTATCTTGTATCAAAACATTAAATGTTTGAAATCTTTTTATAAAACTATTTTATGCAAGAACATTAGAACATTTTACATTACTATTTGCATCTATAACTTATGCCTGAACATTTCAATACCGTATTTATTACTTACAATTTTGCCAAACTATATGTAAAACTTTTTCAAATCATTTTATATAGCATGCATGAGCTCTCAAAGAAATTTACAAAACATTTACAAACAATATTTGAAGTATATAAATCACTCATGGCCAATACCTTATATGGTTTACAACAATCTAGGGTTTACAACATCACTATGCCTCTACCTTATATGGTTATGCCCCTCTTTTTAACACTACTCGACACATCTATACACAAGTTATCTATTTCCACCATGATAGGGCATTTAATTTTACATGTCTGTTGTCACACCCATACCAGATGATAGGATGTAATGGTTTATAACAAAATCAAAGCAACTAAATTACGTAAATTTTTGTGTAATATAACGCTAGAGTTTACAGTTAATTGTACAAACTAAGTCAAGGTAAAAACAAAAGTGTCTATCGCAAAGTAATCAAGTTCAGATGTGGAATCTAGTATTCTTTGTCTTCCACTCAAGTCTTTTACTAACTATCATCAATTCTCAAGCAAGCTCTAGTCCAAATACTAGTTTCACTCATTACAATAAATGCACCTAAATGGCACGAAATTATACGTTGATGACAAATTTGGTATGCTCATAATTTTAAGGCTGTAAGTCCCCTTCTAGAAGTTCTCACAGTTGGTTTCATATATAACAACCATAATTTTTAAACTAACAGTTTTATATAATAATGCAATAGAATCATAATAGTCAAACCACCAAACAAGTCACACATACGCTAGTCAATCACATAAACGCGCTCTTTGATTAATATATTAATAACATAAGTTCTTTGAAACGAAATGATAATCTTTAGTATATCAGACTCTTCATGCTAGATTTTCTTATGCTTAATAACTTTTAGATTTACGTAACATGTGTAAGGCCCCGTTCCCGTAACGCCTACAGTTGGTCATTCATCGCACATAAAACAAATAACTACATTTAACTTTTATAAAATATCGCAGCGGAAACATTTAAAACTTCCTTCCATTTCGGTATAATAGCTTTTGCCAATAATACATCATTATACAATTACAAAATACAAGTTTGCATTACATCACAAAAGCATTATAAATGGATGTCATCCCAAAAGAGCCGAGTAGCCTTGCATTGCCATCCTCAGCAATCATTACCTGCCAATTGGAATTACATAAAAAGTCAGCGTTGCTTAGTGAGTTCTAGTTTTGTAACAAAATATACTTTTCTTTTGTTAAAACTGTTCATTACATTCAGGAGATCACACATCATACGTACACATAGATAATAATTATTATCTTCATCATTCATTAACTTCCTTTCATTCATTCATTCTTACTTTCAATCGTTCGTTCATCATTATATCTTTTCCTTTCGTTAACACCATGAACCTTACCCTTCATGCTCATGATACTGGGCCTAAATCTATAATAGACCTTCATTCACGGTGCCTGGCACCTCTGGCCACAGTACCTAGGATAAAGTTCAGGTATACCATTTTCATGTGTTGTGCCCTTCATGCTCATGGTACTGGACCTAAGCCTATAATAGACCTTTATTCACGGTGCCCAGCACCTCTGGCTACAGTACCTAAGGCAAGCAACAATGGTTCCATACAAATGGTCAATCACAAAGAAAGACCCCAATGTGCATCCTCCTAGGGTAGCGAACCCGCACACCGTTGGGCTAACACCTTTTAATGGCGTGTCCCGATATCCAATGCTTGCAAGACTTTTGTTACATTCATCATTCATTAATGCATGCATTCATGATGTTCCTCTTTTATTACTTTCCACTTTACATTACATAATACTTTCATTTCATTTATCTATCATAACACGTAAATTATAGGAAAGGTAAATATTCATCATAATTAAGAACATTAACATATACGGTCATCATCATTAGACAGGGCAACATCATACATACATAACATACATCATGCATAAATATGCAACATCATCATCTTCATACCCAACATACCCTCTAAGGCCTCAACAGACATCTTACATGAACTTACGGGAATTTCTATGTCAAAACTTATATCTGCACTTACCTCCGAAAGTCAGTAATTAAAATACACATTTCCCCGGGTACAACAGCCCTACTTGGGCGTATGGACACCCTTCAGTCGCATGGCCTCCAGGCGACTGAACATCATGCGATTGGGCTCATGCGGATGAACATCTATGCGAATGGACACCTAGTCGTGCGTATGGACCTCATGCGGATGGAACTAATGCGAATGAGCACCTATGCGACTGACCTCATGCGAATTGAGTCAATGCGAATGAGTCCCATGCGATTGGAACTAATGCGACTAAGCACCTATGCGACTGGACCCTCAGTCGTATGACTCCCCATGCGACTGGACCACCAATCGTACGAATGAAACCTTAATCGTGCGAATGAACCCCCAATCGTGCGAATGAACCTCAATCGTGCGAATGAACCCCAATCGCACCTCAGTCGGCCATATGGCCTTCAGTCGGTCGCCTAGCCCTAGCTGATGTAGAAAGGAGTTCATCCCGAACCCAATCTTCCATATTCGACCTCCAAGCTCATCCAAACCCATTCTAAGCCTAAACCAACCATCCTAAACCTTAGAAATACATACCACAACACCATACAAGCACACACAAGCCCAGAAACAAACCCCAAACGCATCACATGCAACACACCCAAATGGGTCATACACACACATACAAAAACGGGTTTTCTATGCTTTCCAGCCCCAAAATCATTTGAAAACAAGTAAAAGTGGGGTCCTAGAACTCACACAAGCGACCACAACGAGAAGAGCTTCGATTTGACTCGCTCCTCAACGATTTTGCTCACTTGAACCAACCTGAACCAACTTTTCTTCCTCTTTTCTCCCTTTCTCTCTTCTCCTCTTTTGTTTGGCTGAAAAATGAGTGTGGGGAGAGGGTTAGGGCTGCCTTTCCCTTTAAATACCACCGCACACTCGATTTCTCTCGGTGGCGAGTTTGGTCCCTCGACTTTGGACTTTTTTTATTTTTCTTCACTCGCCGGCTTCAAAATAAATAAATAACCAGGTGTTACATGTCCACCCCCCTTAAATAAGTTTCGTCCCCGAAACCTGTTATTCCTCGAACAAACGTGGGTAATGCTGCCTCATCTCTTCTTCAGTCTCCCACATCGACTCGGATCCTTTCCTATGCTTCCACTGTACACGCACAAGAGGAACCGTTTTATTCCTCAACCTCTTCTCCTTTCGATCGATGATTACCACTGGTTGCTCCACATAATTAAGCCGTTCGTCTACTTCGATATCTTCCAGTGGAACAATCATACCTTCATCTGCCAAGCACTTCCTTAGATGAGATACATGGAATGTCGGGTGAATTCCACTTAACTCATCCGGTAACTCCAGTCTATAGGCCACCTCTCCTACTCGAGCAATGATTCGGAAAGGGCCTATGTACCTCAGGCTCAACTTGCCCTGCTTTCGGAAACGGATGATACCCTTCCAAGGTGAGACCTTCAACATAACCCGGTCACCCACCTGGAACTCAATCGGTCTGCGTCGTTTATCAGCATACGACTTCTGTCTATCTTTGGTTGCCTTCATGAAGGCTTTGATCTTTTCAAGCTTCTCAGTCGTAGCCTCGATCACCTAGACGCTCCCTAATTCCTTCTGACCTATATCACCCCAACAAACGGGTGTTCTGCATCTCCTACCGTATAGTATCTCATATGGGGGCATACAAACGCTGGCATGATAACTGTTGTTGTACTAGCACTCAGCTAACGGTAGGTGGTCATCCCAGCTTCCTCCAAAATCGATAACACATGCCCAAAGCATGTCTCCAATGTCTGAATCGTCTTTTCTGACTGACCATCAGTCAGAGGATGATAAGTCGTGCTAATATGTAACCTCGTCCCCATGGCGTCGTGGAACTTCTTCCAGAATTTGGATGTAAACCGGGTGTCGCGATCAAACACAATAGACAACGGCACACCATGACGAGTTACAATTTCCTTGATGAACAAATCAGCCAGCCTCTCGGATGAATATGTCTCGCGGATCGGTAGAAAGTGAGCACTCTTCGTCAGACGATCAACTATTACCCATATGGCATCATACCCCTTGGGGGTACGCGACAGCTTCGTAATGAAATCAATGGTGATATGCTCCCACTTCTATTCCGGTATATCCAAAGGTTGGATCTTCCCATACGGCTTCTGATGCTCAACCTTCACTTGCAAGCAAGTAAGGCACTTACTCACATACTCTACTACGTCACGCTTCATACCCGGCCACCAATAATCTTTCTTCATGTCTTGGTACATCTTTGTAGCATTGGGATGAATAGAGTATCGAGTCTTATGAGCTTCATCCATGATCTTCACGCGTAGATCCCCAAAACGAGGAATCCACACACGACCGAATCGGGTTCTAACACCGAGTGTGTTTTCACCTAATTCCGCGACCAGACCTCTCATTCTTTCAGAGTTAAGACGATCTTCTTTCAATGCCTCATCTTGAAACTCTTTGACTTGCTTCATCACATCTGAAGTCATGATCAACTGGTATGCTTTCACCCGAATCGGCTAGGGACTCTCCTTTCGGCTAAGGGCATCCGCCACCACGTTGGCTTTGCCCGGATGGTAATGGATCTCGCAATCATAGTCCTTTATGAGCTCCAACCATCGTCTCTGCCTCATGTTTAGATCCTTCTGCTCAAAGAAGTACTTCAAGCTCTTGTGGTCAGTGAATATGGTGCACTTCGTCCCGTAAAGATAGTGCCTCCAAATTTTTAGTGCAAAGACCACAACTGCTAGCTCCAAGTCTTGAGTAGGATAATTGACCTCATGAACCTTCAACTGTCGAGATGCATAGGTTATAACCTTTCCCCTCTGCATCAACACGCACCCCAAGCCCGAGTAGGAAGCATCAGAATAAACCACCAGATCTACGCTTCCATCGGGTAATGACAGACTGGAGCCTGAGTCAACCTCGTCTTAAATTCCTCAAACGCCTTCTCTTGAGCCTGACCCCATACAAACTTCACGTCTTTTCGGGTCAACTTAGTTAGTGGGGAAGCGATCTTAGAGAAGCTTGAATGAATCTCCGGTAATAACCCGCCAAACCCAAGAAGCTACGAATCTCGGATGGCGTCTTTTGTGACTTCCATTGCATAACCGCCTCCACCTTTGCCGGGTCCACCATAATCTCGTCAGGATTCACCACATGACCCAAGAACTGAACCTCAGGCAACCAGAACGCGCACTTGGAGAACTTGGCGTACAACTTCTCCCTTCTCAACGTCTCTAGAACTTCCCGAATGTGACCGGCATGCTCTGTCTCGCTCCTCGAGTAAATCAGGATATCATCAATAAACACGATCACTGATTTATCCAACATCGGCCGACACACTCGATTCACCAGATCCATAAAAGCAGCTGGCGTATTGGTCAAACCAAAAGACATGACAAGGAACTTGTAGTGACCATATCGCGTGCGGAAAGCTGTTTTAGGGATATCTTGCTCCTTCACCTTCACATGATGGTAGCCCGATCGAAGATCTATCCTTGAAAACCAACTGGCACCTTGAAGCTGATCAAACAAATCATCGATTCTCGGTAAGGGGTATCGGTTCTTTATCGTCAACTTATTCAGCTCACAGTAGTCAATACACATCCTCATACTACCGTCTTTCTTCTTCACAAACAAGACCGGAGCACCCCAAGGAGAGATACTCGGTCTAATGAACCCCTTATCAAGCAGTTCTTGCAACTGCTCCATCAACTCTTTCATCTCTGTCGGACCCAGCCTATACGGTGCCTTGGCAACAGGTTGGGCACCCGGTATCAGATCAATCTGAAACTCGATCTCTCGGTCAGGTGGCACTCCTGATAAGTCTTCTGGGAACACGTCTGGAAAGTCACACACAACCGGTACATCGGCTAGTTGTGGTGTTGGCGTATCCACATCCTTTACATAGGCCAAGTAGGCACTACATCCACGCCTCATACACTTTCCCGCCACCGACATCGAAATTACTTTCGGAATTTTCATGACCCGATCACCATAAACTGTCACCGAACTCCCGTCAGGCGCTGACAACTGAATCATCTTCTTGCGACACACAATGTTCGCCTCGTAGTCCGCTAACCAATCCATCCCAAGAACCAAATCGAAACCACCTAAGGTCATCACAAACGGTCTAACAGGAAACTTATGACCCTCTAGCTCCACATCACAGTTTTCTATCATCTCAGAAATCCTGGTAGACTTACCTATGGCAGTTTCTACATCAAAGGGCGCTTCAACACGTCTACTACTAACAGGCAGCTTACCATAGAAAGCAGCAGAAATAAAACTTTTACTAGCACCAGAATCAAATAACACAGAAGCTAAAGTTTGGTTCACTAGAAACGTACCTGACACAACGTCAGGGTCCGTCCTAGCCTCCTCCTGCGTCATGGTGAATGCCTTGGCACTCGCCCTCGACCCTTCATTCCCCGTCTTCTTCACCCCGGAACCCTCAGCCCTCGGCTTCTTACAATCCTTACTTATGTGACCCTCTTCACCACAGTTAAAGCACCGGACCGTACGACAGTCCCTTGCCATGTGCCCCTCCTTCCCACATTTAAAGCACAAGTTCGACCCGAACCTGCACTCCCCACTATGCTCTCTCCCACACCTACCGCACTTCTTCACACCTGCCCCTGATGTGACCACACGACGGTCGTCCACCCGTGCCTTCTTCTTACCCGTCGAGGCATCACCTCGACTGAACCTCTTCCCATGCCAGTTTCGATCACCTCCACCCTTCTTGCTACCTTCAGTCACCACTACCGTACTCTCATCATACAGTCTCCCCGCCAAATCCACCGCCGACCTAAACGTGCTCGGTCGGGCAGCGATCATATGCCTGCGAACATCCACCGGCAACCCTGAATGTACCTTTTAATCTTCCGTGACAAAGGCGTCACCTGATCCGGCACCAGACGTGCCATCTTATTGAACTTCGTGGTGTACTGCTGGTGTGTCATGGTTCCCGCCTCCAACTGCAGGAACTCCCTCTTAACCTTGTCCATCTCCCGGTGAGGACAAAACTCCTCAATCACCAACTTCTTCAGTTCGGGCCATCTCATTCTCCCTATTGCCCGATTACCCTTAGCTTGGACAATATTGTCCCACCAGCATAAAGCTGAGTCCACAAACGAGTGGGTAGCAAACTTCACTTTCTGGTCCTCCCGGCACTCGCTGATGTCGAGAACAGCCTCCATCTCTCTCACCCATCGGTGAGCAGCAGCAGCAGTGCCATTACCGTCAAAAGTAGGGGGCTTGCATCTCATAAACACCCCATAGCTACAGCCTCGTACCACCTCTTGCACAGGCTCATCTTCCTTCTCTTCTTCATTATCAGAGAAAATTATTTCAGGCTCCGGTTGCTCTCGCCCCCCCGAGGCCCTGTTCCTCTCCTTTCTCTCTCCTTCCTTTACAGCCTTGATGACTTCGGTCATCACAGACGGTAAGATTGTCTGCATGACCTGATGTACTTCTTCAACAACAGCCTCCTTTACCAAGGCCCTCAAGTTGGCACTCTCATCCCCAGCCTCCGGATGAGGGGTCTCAGGTTCTTCAGGAACCACCTTTTCAACTCTAGGCCTTCCTCTTTTGGGTCGCGGTTCAGCATCAGGCCCACCACGGCCTCCACCCCTAGAAGCTTTAGAAGATCTACCACCGGCAATTCTCTATCACACTGAAAGATTCAAACACCAACACGGTCATTCAAGGGAACAACTCAGTTTATGTCAAGTATAGTAAGTCCCTAATTACAGTGGCCAGTTGTGATTAGCCACTTACTTTACTCTTCATACTCTGAGCCTTACCTATCCTGACTACATCAGTATCTAAATCTACATACAACACATAAACCACATAACATGCGCACATAATACCGGTTATCATTAAGAAAATACCTGATGGCACGCAGCTACTCAGATTGGCATCCCATTCCCATTCCGTCCCATTTTTAGTTTAAGTTAAGGTTTATTTTGAAAATTTACCCATTTCACTTAAACTTTGGCTCTGATACCAACTTGTAAGGCCCCGTTCCCAGGATGCCTACAGTTGGTCATTCATCGCACATAAAACAAATAACTACATTTAACTTTTATAAAATATCACAGCGGAAACATTTAAAACTTCCTTCCATTTCGATATAATAGCTTTTGTCAAATAATACATCATTATCCAATTACAAAATACAAGTTTGCTTTACATCACAAAAGCATTATAAATGGATGCCATCCCAAAAGAGCCGAGTAGCCTTGCAGTGCCATCCTTAGCAATCATTACATGCCAACTGGAAACACATAAAAAGTCAGCGTTGCTGAGTGAGTTCTAGTTTTATAACAAAACATACTTTTCTTTTGTTAAAACTGTTCATTACATCCAGGCGATCACACATCATACGTACACATAGATAATAGTTATTATCTTCATCATTCATTAACTTCCTTTCATTCATTCATTCTTACTTTCAATCGTTCGTTCATCATTATATCTTTTCCTTTTGTTAACACCATGAACTTTACCCTTCATGCTCATGATACTAGGCCTAAGCCTATAATAGACCTTCATTCACGGTGCCCGGCACCTCTGGCCACAGTACCTAGGATAAAGTTCAGGTATACCATTGTCATGTGCTGTGCCCTTCATCGCTCATGGTACTGGACCTAAGCCTATAATAGACCTTCATTCACGGTGCCCAGCACCTCTGGCCACAGTACCTAAGTCAAGCAACAATGGTTCCATACAAATGGTCAATCACAAAGAAAGACCCCAATGTGCATCCTCCCGGGGTAGCGAACCCGCACACCGTTGGGCTAACACCTTTTAATGGCGTGTCCCGATATCCAATGCTTGCAATACTTTTGTTACATTCATCATTCATTAATGCATGCATTCATCATGTTCCTCTTTTATTACTTTCCACTTTACGTTACATAATACTTTCATTTCATTTATCTATCATAACACGTAAATCCATAGGAAAGGTAAACATTCATCATAATCAAGAACATTAACATATACGGTAATCATCATTATACAGGGCAACATCATACATACATAACATACATCATGCATAAATATGCAACATCATCATCTTCATACCCAACATACCCTCTAAGGCCTCAATAGACATCTTATATGAACTTACGGGAATTTCCATGTCAAAACTTACATCTGCACTTTCCCCCAAAAGTCAGTAATTAAACTACACATTTCCCCAGGTACAACAACCCTACTTGGGTGTATGGACACCATTCAGTCGCATGGCCTCTAGGCGACTGAACATCATGCGATTGGGCTCATGCGGATGAACATCTATGCGAATGGACACCCAGTCGTGTGTATGGACCTCATGCGGATGGAACTAATGTGAATGAGCACCTATGCAACTGACCTCATGCGAATGGACTCAATGCGAATGAGTCCCATGCGATTGGAATTAATGCGACTAAGCACCTATGCGACTGGAACCTCAGTCGTATGACTCCCCATGCGATTGGACCCCCAATCGTACGAATGAAACCTTAATCGTGCGAATGAACACCCAATCGTGCGAATGAACCTCAATCGTGCGAATGAACCCCAATCGCACATCAGTCGGCCGTATGGCCTTCAGTCGGTCGCCTAGCCCTAGCTGATGTAGAAAGGAGTTCATCCTGAACCCAATCTGCCATCTTTGACCTCCAAGCTCATCCAAACCTATTCTAAGCCAAAACCAACCATCCTAAACCTTAGAAATGCATACCACAACACCATACAAGCACACACAAGCCCGGAAACAAACCCTAAACGCATCACACGCAACACACCCAAATGGGTCATACACACACATACAAAAACGGGTTTTCTATGCTTTCTAGCCCCAAAAACGTTTGAAAACAAGTAAAAGTGGGGTCCTAGAACTCACACAAGCGACCACAACGAGAAGAGCTTCGATTTGACTCGCTCCTCAATGATTTTGCTCACTCGAACCAACCCGAACTAACTTTTCTTCCTCTTTTCTCCCTTTCTCTCTTCTCCTCTTTTGTTTGGCTGAATAATGAGTGTGGGGAGAGGGTTAGGGCTGCCCTCTCCCTTTAAATACCACCACACACTCGACTTTCTCTCGTGGCGAGTTTGGTCCCTCAACTTTGGACTTTATTTATTTTTCTTCACTCGCCAGCTTCAAAATAAATAAATAACCCGGTGTTGCAACATGCATACTAAAAGTTAGTGTTGTTAGGTAAGTTATAGTTTTTATTATAAAATTAAAGTATTAGTCCTTAGTTCTTTGAAACCTTTGATCAATTACAATAGTGAAGTGCAATAATTAGTGACATGTTATAGAAGTGCAAAAATTTGTAAACATATCTTACATAAGTGTGAAAATCATCATTTGAGTAACATGCTTATGCCAAAGTACAAGGGCTACAATGATCATGTAGTGCATTAAATAAAGAAATCAAATACTTTCATGAACCAAATGACCATGCAATGCACTAAGCAAGGCAATCAAATGCTTGCACAAAGCAAAACTATAGTGACCATGCAATGCACTAAGCAAGGAAATCAAATGCTTTCATGAAGTAGAGCTACAATGACCATGCAGTACACTAAACAAAGCAATCAAATTCTTGCACAAAGAAAAAATACAATGGCCATGTAATGAACTAATTAAAGCAATCAAGTGCTTGCTCGAAGCAAAGCTATAGTGACCATGCAAAGCACTAAGCAATATATCGAATGCTTGCACAAAGCAAAGCTACAATGACCATGTAATGCACTAAGCAAGGCAATTAAATACTTGCACGAAGCAAGACTTAAGGTAATAAACACCTATCATAACTAAGCATGAGTCCCTTGGATACAAACTTTAGGCAACTATAAGGAAAATATTCCAAGTGTAGTCAATACAAAGGGATATAAGGTCGATGCGGAAGAATATTGGCCCATTACGACTAAGTGTTGGTCTAATATGGATAATCGCAAGCATGGGTCAATGTAGATAGACATACCCAATGCAATTGAGTAAACCAATGCTGATGAACGTTGCCTGATTGGCTAAGTATGGGTGATGGGTCAATACCAATAGGCATACGTAATAGTGATAAGCAACCCAATATGAGTGAATTCTGACAGATTGGCTAAGTATCGGTCAATGCAGATAGGTATACTTAATGCGGATGAGTAAATCCAATGCCGGTGAACTCTAACGGATTGGCTAAGTATGAGTTAATGTGGCTGGTCATACCTAATGTGGATGAATCAACCCAATACAAGTGAACTCTGACCGATTGGATAAGTATAGGTCAATTCGGATAGGCATACCTAATGCAGATGAGTAAACCCGATTATATTAATAGTTCTCCTTCAGTGAACAAAGCTATGGCCAATAGTGGCTATTGAACACAAATTTAGTGGAAATCATGTCAAGTTATACCATCCTTTTTCTTTTTAAATCATTGAAACAATGTTATATATTCAAGGGTTATTACGTAGACTTGGATATACAAACTGAATGGTATTATGTTATAAGCATTCATATCATCCAACCACTGAAAAACATAAAGAGAGAGTGTCTAAAACTCATGAAAAACTTCAACAAACCCTGGAAGAAGCTTCATTCTCAACGAGATCTAAGCATGCATGTAAAAATCTAAGCATGCATGTAAAAAATCTAATCTTTACCATTAGATTTCGTTCATTACACTATTATATTATTATTTATCATCGAATCAATCCTGAGTATGAAGATATTCCTTACCTTTAAGCTCATTCTTTGACTTGTTTCTCTCTACCCAAGAGCTTTCTCTTCCTATACTGTTTTTTTGCAAACTTCAAAGGCAAGAAAAGCCTTGGGGGGGGGGCTTTCCTTATGTAATGAGAACTTAGGGTTTGTTTATTAAAACCCATTTTTAAACTTATAATAGGTTATGAGTTTAGACTCGCTTGTTAAATCATATAAGATTTCATTCAAGGGAAGCATAGATGGTATGGTTGACATAGAAGAAGAACAAAAAGCACAAACGTAGATTTGATTTTATCAAAGTAATGAATGAATTTATCCACATACTTCTATTCATTTAATTATTGAATCTCAGATTAAAAAATATTAGATTTCAATGTTTCATCCATTCCTAATTTATTTAATTCACATTAATACGTAAATAAAATGCATATAGCTAACTTAATTAATTGTTTTTCTTATTATTGTTATATTATACTTCTTATATATGATTTGAAAATTTTCAAATACTATAGAAATATTGTTAATTTCTTTTGTATAACTTTCTACTTTTTCATAAGAGAACACTTTTGCCTTCTTTTTCATAAAACCATAGTGCTACTAGTAAAACCTAATTGACAAAAAACGTGTCTACGAAGATTGAATTAGATTAACCTTTAAATTGTAACACCCCGGATTCTATAATAGATCAATTACAGAAAATTCTTCAAGATCATGTGCAGGATCGGGTTTGTCACTTAAACACTTGGATTTCTCTCAAACTCACTTAAATAAAACTCAAATCAGATGAAGTAGAGTCTCTTATAAGAGTTGATAATAATATAATAAGTAGCAAAGAACACACAGAAATAATTTTCAAGGCACTTATATATATTACTTCTCAACTCAAAGTATTACAAGACTCTTACAAGCATATAACATGAGTTACAATGAGAAACTATATATACTAGATCCTACAGCCGGATATACTTTGATACCAGCTGGAAACCTAAGACTAAAGCATATACTACAATGCTAAAGTTAAGGTATCTTAGATAAAGTATTATCTAAGATATGGTAGTCATAACATGTCCATGACTTACCTTTTGTCACCAACTAAAGATGGCAACTGCACTAACTTATAAAGGTAAACAGTGGAATAAAGTATGGTCAACTACATGGCTTGTGAGAAAACGCCATGCAGTATCTCAGAGGTCTGCAGTGGAGTGTCAGGAAGACCATACTTAGGTCCACTGGATAATAGTAGTGTCTTCCAAAGGTAAGTTGGCTTCGAAAGAACAAGTTCTTCCAAAGCCACTTATACTGCGGAAAAGGCTTCTATACTTTCGAGGCTTGAGGACTTCTATACTTCGGAAGTTGACTTCTGATCTATCATTCTAAGTCTTGATCTTTGGAAGTAAGTTCTTTGTCTTCGGAAGTTGGAGTTTTCCTTCGGAAGTTAGTTTTACACTTTGTCTTCGGAAGAGCTCCTTTTTCCTTCGAAAGTTCCACACTTAGCTTCGGAAGTCCTTTATTAGTTGTACCAAAATATTCTAAGTGATTTGGTTTTGGTTGCACCAGCCTTTCTAGATCCAACAAACTCCCCCTAGGCTGATGCTACCAAAACCTCACTTGTTTCTGCTTCTCAAAGCTTTCAACACCAAGGACAGAAGATATTTGTCTGTTTCTTTGTTCTTCCCTGAAGTGGTGCTGAGAAGCTTGTACAAGTCATTAGTGGATAGGAGATCCAGTCTATCACTCTGAATGACATGTACCCTCTGTTGCGTCCCCCTGAAAAGAGTTAGTTGACGGGAGTTATAGTCATACTCCCATCTAACTATGGATTCAAGTTCAGGACCTTCAACCATTTGTAGAAAGGCTTTGCCTTTGGTTGTTGATCCCTTCCTTTTCTCCTCCTCTCTCAGTTTCAACTCTTCTTCAACCTTGGTCCTAGCAGTTAGCTCGGCCATATGAAGACTGCCTAGATGATTTCTGATATGAGCAGCTACATCAGAGTTTGAAGGGTTGGAAAATGGCTTCTCTGCTAACTCAGCAATATCAAACCTGCTTAAGTGTAGCAAAGATGAGGCACTTAGCTTGTTGAGCTCTCCATTCTCTCTTTCAACAAGAAGTTACGAGAAGAGTCTTTGAACCTCCACTGGATGATCTTCTTCCTAGGTGCAAGAGGTTGTCTTGGCACCCGGTCACCTTTCTTGGTATCCAGCAGAGTCACCAGCCTTCTCCTTAACTTCTTTTCTTCCTCATTCAAAGTGTTGAATTGAGGCCAAGGAGATTTGCAGCTTGGTTTAATGTTCCTCTAGGCAGATCAAGAAATTGATCTCTAGTGAGGGAACATAAGGATCCATCAATATAAGTCAAATTGACTGAATCCTCCTCACAGGAGATGTCGCTCAGGGTTGTGCAATTGATGAGCTTTGTCTTGATTGCATTGAACTCCTCTAAGGGGAGATGTTTAGAAGGCTGAGGGGATGGTTTGAGGGGTTGTTGGGTAGGTTGAGGTGTTTGGGTTTTGGCTAGTGTTTTGGGTTGGAGGATGGGTAGTTTAGGTGGTTGAGGTGAAGAGGTTGGTAGGGGTGATGGTGTAGGTTCAGGGGTGTATGGTTCAGTGGTTGGTTCAGTTTTGATGGGGAATGGAAAGGGAATTAGTTCAGGTTGCGGTTGGGTTTGAAGTTGGGGTTGAGTAGTTGATTTGAAGATCATCCCCTGTCCCCTTCTGTACATCTCCTTCCTCTTCCCCGAGCGAATGTCAGCCTTTATGTCACTGACATGTCGCTGGAGGGTCTTTTCAGACATAGGACCCACCTGCCTGCCAGAGAAGCCATGAGCCCGGAGATAGCTCTTCATCCAGGCCTTCTCACCTATCTTCTTGGCATCATCTAGTCTTGCTTCCTCTTCCTTCTTCTTCTTCAGCATCAGCTTTTCCCTTTCAGCTTTCTTTCTCTCTTTCTTCATTTGATCTTGCTCTTTGTTGAAGAGTCATAAGATCGTATCATTGTTGTATGGAGATAATTCTTCTAGAGAGAAACCTATGGAGGTTAGGAAAGTTATCCTTTCCCTCCTGAGCTGCTGATCAGCTTCTCTTTCTTTCCTCTCCCTTTCTTCTTCTAAGGCCAACCTTGTTGCCTCTTCTCTTTGCTGTTTTTGCAGCAAAGTTGCCTTTTCCAGCTCAACCATCTCCTCTAGTGGTAGCAAGAGTACATCTTCACTCGCAGCTCCTAGACTGACAAGTCTATCAATAATCTCTACACTTCTTCTATTATTGACTGCCTCTTGGTTGGCTGCAGCTGCTTTGCTACTGGCAGCTAGCAGTTTTCCTAGTTGGAAGTCTACCTTTTCTTTTGAGTTTTTATAACCTTTCTTCCTCCTGAAGCTCTTCCTTAGTCATCTTCCTCTTTCCTTTGATGTCTTCGAAAGTGCTAGACTTTGGGGGTTCTTGGATGGAAGGTTCAGGTTGCGTAGTAGAGATGGAAGCTGGAGTTAATGCTGATGTTTGAGCTAGGGGTTGGGTGAGAAAATCCTCCCTATTAACCTCAGATGCAAGTTCTAGGATTGCATCTGTGACTATTAGATCATCGGATAAGGAAAATAGTCCTTCTGCAGCTGCAATCTTAGCTTCGGAAGATTGAAATTGTTCTTCCGAGGCTTTGACTTGTGCTTCGGAAGTCTGTGAGAATGCACTATCTGTCCCAATTGTCTCAGTTGCTGGCCATCAGTCCTTGTTTCCCCTTCGAAGTTAATCTCAGGTTCCACTTGGACTTTAGGTTGACCAACTTCCTCATAGTGGTAGAAGGTGCATTTAACCTCTGAAGCTCTTGAGCTCCGAAGTAGATCACAGACAGATCAGGACTTGGCTGTTCAATAAGAGATTCCAATAGGAACTTGTTGAAGAACCTATTGAGATCTTGGAGCATCCTTTGATCCATATTAATTACAACTTGAGGAGGCTCAGGAAAAACTGAAGCTTGTTGCATAGGATATTTTGAGCTTAGGGAAGTGAGAGCTTGACTTTGTGGCTCCTCTTGTCTTTGGCTTTGTCCCTGAACACTCTTCCCTTTTTTGGTAGCATCATCCTGAGAGCTTGATGATCTAGAGGAAGAGGTCAAAGAGACCTGAATTGGTACGTGCCTAACAGACCTCTCAATCTGTTTCTCAGCTAGTTTGGCCCTGAGATTTTCAATCTCAAGTTGCTGAGTGGCAGACCTATCCTCTAAAGTCCTAACCTTAGATTCAAGATTTGAGACTTTAGAAAGTAGGTCTTCAATGGTGAGTTGCAGTCTTCCCTCATCTTCTTTTGAAGAATCATGGGGAGATGAGGTAACATACTTTGTATGTTCATCCTCACCACCAGATGTGGTTTCTTGGCGCCCTGGTTTCCCTTGCTCAATGATGTCTCTTTCAGAGTCATCAAAGGTCATGCTTGCTGTAGATTCAGTCTCAGTAATGTTACTATTGTCTTGAGGATCCCTTGAGGCTCCTTCAGTAGTGGCAGCTGAATCTACATGAGTCCCCTCCACATCAGTGGGACTCACCTCAGTAAAGGTTTGCTAATGGGGGCTAGAGATAGAGATCTCTCTGGGCTCTATTGATCCTTGAGAGGGTGTTGTGGATCAATTTCATTGCCCTGAAGAGACATAATCTCTTCATTTGCTCCGATTAATAGGTCAGTAAAGGATATGGATGTAAAACCTAGTGACTCGGGACTTTGATCAATGTCTAAAGGCATTGAGCCTGTGATGGGGCTGTCCCTTTTTGGCTGCTCAGGGGAGTATAAAGACTCTCCCTGAGGGTTTTCAGCTTGGGTTTTGGGCTCAGGGTCTGAGACTGAGGAGACTCAAGACCCATATTGAGGTCAATTGTGAAGGATGGTTGGACCTCAGGCTGAGTGGGAGCCCATTGTTCCACTCTAGCCTTTGTGAAGTCACTAAATCGGTAGACATTCGAGCATGTTCTTGACGGAAGGATAAACAACAGCAAAAACCAAGAGACAATCAATAACACGAACTATCAAAAATTGGTTTCATTGATAAAACCTAACGATTACAAGCTCGTTACGACATAAGAATCAAGACTCTTGGCAAGGGGAGATCGAGCATGACCTCCCCTCTCATCCGGCAGCCCTAGGCCCCGGGCAGACTCCCTCCCCAAACCCTTAATCTCTCTACACATTGAAACTGGTATATATAGGCCTCGGCCCATATTAGATGCGACTGGGCCCATTCGTGCGATTGGACCATGCGTATGGTTCAATCGTACGACTGGACCATGCGTATGGTTCAATCGTGCGACTGGACCATACTTATGGTTCAGTCTTACGAATGGCCAATCGCATCTCTCAGTCGCACGACTGGCCCATTAGCAAGGCTCAGTCGCACGACTGAGTCTCATTCGCATATGCTCCTACGAATGACCCAATTTCATGTGTTTACAACATATCAGGTGTATTACATTAAGCCTAGACTATTCGACAAGTGACGGACACACTATATATGACAATATATGCTCCAACAAATTCCCCCTTGGACGTTGCTTGCGAATAGTAGATAACACCTCTTACAATCTTCAGTCAATCTTTGCTCTGGTTGTCAATAGAATCAAACGAAAACCATATTAGCCAACGTTGCCAATCCGTCAGGTTGCTACAATATCCCTGAAAATGAATTTAGGCACAATAGCTTTCATTTACTTTGCAGAACACCATCATAGCAGCAAGATTCCCCATATGACTGATTTTTCAAGATAATGACATGAACAGTTTTCCATTGCTTCAATCTTCACACAGGCTAACATGATTAACATTAACACCTGCAGAAATTCCCCCTCACATTCAGCATATCCTAATATATAAACGTTGTGCTCTCTTGCATCTTCATACGGTGTATTGGGCAAAAGGTAGAAGGTTCCAATCCACAACTGACAATCTCAACCAAATCAGCATGCATGTAGATTCTTCATCGGAAATCGGCTCACATCATCACTTTCTGATTGCGTCTTCAATCTCTCTATACATGGATTCCCCCAAAGAATGAGAATCCTCTTGTGCGGATAGATATAACTTGATTGGCCCATAAATAGTCAGATGCTTCTGACTACCCCACAAAATCAGCACCGACTGCTGACATCTTCTCTTCTCTCTTTCGTGTTCCAACTTCATTCACCTATTCTAGAAGTTCGACGAACAATGGGGTATACATCGAACTTATTTGACAAAAGAATCTCAGGGTGAATGTGCTTTGCTCATTCTCAAATCTGTGCAAAAGGTAGTTCCAGACTTTTTCTTTTTTTTTTTTGGTCTGGAACACCGTTCATCCGTATGATGTGGAGGACAAATATCACATTCATGTGAATGGATGATACGAATGATATATTTGTGAGACTGGTCCAGTAGCATGATTGGTCATAAGACTGGTCCAGTAGCATGACTGTTCATAAGACTGGTCCAGTAGCATGACTGGTCATAAGACTGGTCCAGTTGCATTCCAGTCGCATTCCAGTCGTACGAATAGTCCATTAGCATGGTCCAGTCGTACGAATGGTCCATTAGCATGGTCCAGTCGCACGAATGGTCCATTAGCATGGTCCAGTCGCACGAATGGTCTATTAGCATGGTCCAGTCGCACGAATGGTCCATTAGCATGGTCCAGTCGCAAGAATGGGTCTGTACGCAAATTTTCAGATCTGCAGCCGCCAAAGCTGCCAAAAACCCTAATTTGATGAATTTTACATGAACCGAAACAAAACAGACATCATCAGATTCGCAAGGGTCATAGGAACGTGGTTTCGAGTTCGATTTTAACATAGAAACAACACACGTAACAAGATCTGAGCAAAACACGAAGAACACGAAGTGGGTTTAACGTCAAGAATCTGAAATAGATCCAGAAATCAAGAGCTCGGGTTGCTAGAATGATTGTTAGATCATTCAAGCAGTAACCAGCTCTGATACCAATTGTGAAGTCACTGAATCGGTAGACATCCGAGCATGTTCTTGATGGAAGGATAAACAACAGCAAAAACCAAGAGACAAATAATTCATGATCTTTCAAATAAGCAACTAGCTGAGATGTTCAAGCTAAATCCCGATGAGATCGTTAAGGATGCTCCAACGTGTGACTCTACCAGTGACGAAGAGCTAAATGACATTGATGAGATTGAGATAGAAGACGTCACAGCAGAGCACTATCCTCAGTATGCTGACAACGAGGGAAATATGGTCCCCAATTTGGGTGAATCCCTTGTCAGTGATACATTTGAGGTGTTAGATCAGATGGAGCAGGAGTCCGAGAAGACAGAGGGAAAGGCCCAAGCCTCAAACGACGATGTTGATATCCAAAAGGCTGAATGGGCTGCTTGTTTTGAGGAAATCCAAGCCCAACGAGCTGCTCCTAAACAGAACGTCTACACCAAACTCTACAGAGTGAAGAAACATCATAAGGTGTCGGGCAGGATTATAGCGTGGGCATATTTTGAGGATCTAAACGTTTATGCCGTTAAGTGAGAGAAGATAATAAAGTATTTTGGATTTCCACATGATCTAAAGACTCTACCAGGTTTTAATTCAACCAACTGGCAAAGTTGAAGCTTCTATATGCTGACCCAAAGAAGATGTCAGGCTGGTTTGAGGCTGCCCTAAAGAAAGAGTACCACACCAGGTGGGTCAATTTCAAACCTCAACAACCTACGAGGTATATCAGACGTTCAGACATTGATCCCATCACTGGTAAGCCAAAGATTGTTCTAAAGTGGAGTCCTCCAAGAACGATGTCAAGAATCCCTCTCAGGGAAATGCCACAGGACTTCACTCCACACTTTAAGTGGTGGTACTATGATTGGAGAACCGGAGAAGCGGTCATAGTTCTAAATAAAGAGGGACAAATGGATACCATCAGGGTGTTTGACCCAATGTGGCTCACCAACTTGTCAGCTAATGATGTCTACACTCTATACAAGTGGCCACTGTTCTATGACACGCAAGATATTGTACAAGCCCTCCAATTCCAGAACGTCATAAGACTCTGTTTTGCGTTTGAGATTCACGCAGGAGTCACAAGAGAGGAAAAGTACAAGAAGTATGAGGAGGTGATTCAGAAAACAAGAAATTAGAGAGATCTAGGTCCAAGAGGGAGTTTGTTGATACATATGTACCTAGATCATGATATGAATGTAATAGATCTTGTTTGTCTTACACTGATGTAATGTTTGGAATATTAATGAAATGAGATTGGTTGTTTGTGATTTATAATGTTTAATATTTCATTAATGAGTTGATGTTGAATTGGTTAAATAGGTTTGTGATATTTGAATTGATACACAAAAATGTCATATTAATGAATACATTGAAACTTAACATAATGAAGTTCTCATGCAAATAGCCCATGCGAATGGACCGTACGCATGAATAACTTCATGCGAATGACTCAGTCGCACAACTGAACCAGGAGACTGGATCAGTCGTATGATTGTAACATAAGATTGGCTTTGTCGCACGACTAAACACTCGGTCGTGCGGATGGATCAACCGCATGGTTCAATCGCACGACTGAACCATACTAATGGTTCAGTCGCCCGAATGAACAACCCTAACCTATAAATACCACCCAATTCGTGGAAAAACGTAAGCATTCATTCTATTTCGATTCCAGACGTACCCTAGCCGTCCAGAACCCTCCAAGTTCATACTCCATGTTCATAGAACGCTGTAGATCGATTCCTAATCGATTCTTAACGTTTGATTCAATACTTTATTGATTCTACGTGCGTTCTCACTGATTGGATCACCAATCAAATAGGATTCCACACTATTTGGTTTGGTTTACACGTTAATCAGTTGGTATTTTGGTCAAATATCATATCCTAACAGCCTTTTTGGGTAGAACAGTAGGAGATTGTTCAATCAAAGAAGACTGAACAAGGGTTCGTTTGGGGCGTCTTTGATAAGTGATGGTAATGGGTGGAGAAGGTAGATTTGGCAAAGTGAGGGTAGTTGCTGGTGTGGGTTCATTACCTGTGGGGTTAGCAGGGATGTCACCAGGAGCCATTGGCTCAATCATACCTGGAAGAAGTGCAGTATCTTTTCCGGTGATGTTGGTGGACACTGTCTTCAAAGTTTTGAAGATGGTCGGCCTTATTTGAGGAACAATCAGAGCAGCTGCGCAGACAAGCTTGCTTTGGTCTAGCTCACAATTGATTATGTGTTGGAGAAACCTGGGATACATGAAGAATGTGTCCCGTTGAAGGTTTCCCATGAGATTGGTCAGCACAAATCTTGAGTAGTTGAAGCGGAGGCTTCTCACCAAACCATGAACCAGACACCCAAGTTCATATAGGATTTGATCCCATCCCCCAGATTTGTTGGACAAGCAGTGAAGAAATGTAGCAGGAATTTCCAGTTGTAAGAGAAGTTGAATTTGTAGACGGTTGACCTACTAACATCTCCACCATATCCCATTTGGATATAAGTGTTGTTCAAATCTGCTTTGGGGAATTCTGTAGGAGCGCCCTCATCATGAAGCTCTAGATGCTCCCTGATGATTTGTTCAGAAATGACCAACTCCTGGCCACAGATGCTTGATTTAATGACACAAACCCTATTTAGCGTTTCAATTTGACCGTTTGCCAAAAATTCAGACATATGATTTGAGTAAACTGTAGGGTTAACAGTCAGGGCAGTGTAGTAAGAAGATTGGGTTAGAAAGGAGATGATATCTGAGAAGTCGGCATCCCTTGAAGAGTCAAGGAGTGCGACTTGGTTGTGTTGAGGGTTAAGTGCCATTTGAGAAAGTTGCAAGAAGATAGTTCGGAATTGGGTAAATTGAAGATGAAGAAAGCTTTTAGGGCACTAATTTTGGTAAAAAGGATGAAAGTGATTAGCCAGAGGTATTTAAACGGGTGGAATGGCGGTTTAAAGGGGGGTTTGGATAAGATGATGGGAGGTTTCAGTAGATGATGTGACATGGGCGGTAAGGTTAGTCCATTTAAATAATCCGACATCATTAACAAAATCTTTACTTTTTACAGAGTGGGGCCCAAAAGATTTTCGTTATACAATAAAATCTTTCTTCCGAATATAAAGCATTTCCGAAGGTAATATTCTTCCGAAGGCAAATTTACTTCCGAAGGTAAAGTTTTTACTTCCGAGAGTATATGTTGCTTTTCGAATGGAGAATGTTACAAGCTTCGGAAGTAGATCTGATATGAAATCAATCGCTTCTTTCGAGATTTAACAACTCTTCCGAGAAGAAAATTATCCTGGGAGAAATTTGCTTCGGAAGATATGGAAAATATCTTCCGAGGGTTAATTCCTCTTCGGAAGAATTCATACTTAGATAAAATTTTAGAGAAAGACCTTTTGTAACAGGGCTTAGATTGTTTTGACATAAAACATTACACAAAAAAAATTTTTAATGAGATAGACTAATCAAGGTTTATCATCCCAATAACTGTAATGAGATATTTGAATCTTTGTTCATCAAAGGCTTTGGTGAAAAAGTTAGCATATTGTTCATTTGAATCAACTTTGATTAGCTTGATAAGATTTTTCTCATGAATATCTCTAATGAAATGATACCTGATATCAATGTGTTTAGTTTTGGAGTGCTTCACTGGATTTTCAGTAATGGAGATAGCACTGTTGTTGTCAATGTGGATAGGAGTGCTCATGAAGTTGAATCCGTAGTCTATCATCTGGTTTTGAATCCACAGCAGCTGAGCACAGCAACTAGCAGCGGCAATGTATTCAGCTTCAGCAGTTGATGTAGAGACACAGGATTGCTTCTTACATTGCCATGAGATGATCCTTCCACCAAGAAATTGACATCCACCAGATGTTGATTTCTAGTTGATATTGCAGCCACTATAGTAACTGTCAAAGTAACCATAGAGATTGTAATCACTATTTCTTGGATACCAGAGACCTAGTTTAGGTGCTCCTTTAAGGTATCTAAGGATTCTCTTGGCAGAAACTAGGTGAGACACCTTTGGAGCAGCCTGATATCTTGCACAAATACAAGTTGCAAACATGATATCGAGTCTACTTGCTGTGAGATACATTAGAGAACCAATAATTGCTCATACTGATGTTGATCAGTATCCTCCCCCTCAAAGTCAAGGCAGAGATTGTGGTTTCTGGGTATAGGTGTTTTTGCTGCCTTACAATCTTTCATATCAAATCTTTATAAGATGTCATTGACATACTTAGATTGACTGATGAAAAACCCTTCCTTCATTTGCTTCACCTGAATTCTAAGGAAAAAATCCATTTTTCCCATGAAACTCATCTCAAACTTCTTTTTCATGATGCTCTCAAAGTCTTTACATATTTGGTCATTTGAGGAACCAAATATGATGTCATCAACGTAGACTTGAATGAGCAAGATGTCTTTTCCAGACTTCCTTATGAAAAGAGTCTTATCAATGGTACCTCTAGTGTAACCATTCTTCAGGAGAAACTGAGACAATGTCTCATACCACAGCCTATGTGCTTGGTGCAGTCCATATAGAGCTTTATCCAATTTGCACACATGGTTGGGATGCTGTGGATCTTCAAATCCCGGAGGCTGGCATACATAGACTTCCCTATATATGTCCCCATATAGAAAGGCACACTTGACATCAAGCTGGTAGACAGTGAAATTCTTGGATGCAACATAAGCAAGGAAGATCCTAACTGTCTCAAGTCTTGCAACAGGTGCAAAGACATCAGTATAATCGATTCCTTCCTCTTAAGTGTATCCTTGAACCACCAGTCTTGCTTTGTTCTTAATGACCAAGCCTCTATCATCTCTCTTGTTTCTGAAAACCCATTTAGTGCCTATAGGTACTTGACCAGATGGTAGCGGACATAGGTTCCAAACCTTTTGTCTTTTGAATTGAAGCAGCTCCTCTTGCATTGATTCAACCCAGCTACTATCTTTCAAGGAATCTTCCACCTTCTTGGGTTCCATTTGGGATAAAAAGCATGAGTACAAGCAGACATTCCTATTGTGAGTTTGTCCTCTTGTTCTCACGCCTTCAGAGACTTCCCCTATGATGTTCTCAGCTGGATGAGTGTTGTGAATCCTAAGTCTAGGAATTACCTCCAGTTGCAAGATAAATCCAAATTGGACATATTTTGCTCAGGAGCTTGAACACTTGGTCCAGCTGCTGTTTCAAACTCATTCAATGAGGACTGATTGAATGAAAAAGAAACATCATCATTTGTTTGCTGTGAAGCAGCATTAACAGTTGCATGTTCCTTCAAGATGTTGCTTTCATCAGCTTGGTGTTGTGCAGGGTCACCTGAAGAGGTTTGAGAGTCAACAGGTGAACCGCATGTTGAAGCTCCACTATCTCTTGAGATGGTTATACTATCAGATCTGCCAATAGTAGGAACTTGATTTGTTGCAGCTCTTGGAGAACTTAGAATAGGTCTGGGAAGCTCAAACAGTTGATCATCATCAGAATCACTTTGAGCACCTATTTCAGCTGAAACATTCTCACAAGATGGTTTAGAATAGTTTGGAAACAATTCTAAATCAAATATATGATCAGGGCCATTTCCCCTAACACAAGGAGTGTGCTCATTAACTACAATGTTGGAAGATTCCTCAAATTGTTGATTTTTAATGTTATAAACTCTATAAGCTTTAGAGAGGAATATCCAACAAAGATAGCATCATCCGACTTTTCTGCAAATTTTGCCAAATTAACTTTTGTGTTAAGTATGGTACACCTGCTGCCAAATGACCTTAGAAAGCCAATGAACGGTGGCCTCTTGTTCCATAGCTCATAAGGGGTTTTTTCATATGGCTTTATTACAAGGACCCTGTTTTGTACATAGCATGCAGTGTCGACTGCCTCTGCCCAGAATGTTAGAGGTAGCTTTGAATTAGCTAACATAGTCCGAGCAGCCTCAATAAGTGTCCTATTCCTCCTCTCAGCAACACCATTTTGTTGAGGAGTTCTAGGAGCACTATATTGTCCGACAATCCCTTTTGAGTTACAGAATGAGTCAAGAACGTGGTTCTTAAACTCAATCCCTTGATCACTTCTAATTATTTTAACCTTGTGATCAATTTGATTTTCTATTTTAAGAATAAAAGATTTCAAAGTTTCAGCAGTTTCATCTTTGGTTCTTAAAAAGAATACCCATGTAAATCTAGTAAAATCATCAACAATCACAAGGCAATATGATTTCCTTCCAATGCTCATTATACTTGTGGCACCAAATAGATCCATGTGCAATAAGTGTAATGGAGTGGTGATGGAGTTAACAACTTTGGATTTATGAGATGCCCTGTGTTGCTTCCCTTTCAGACATGCAACACAGTTATCTTTGTAGAAAAATTCCTTTTTAGGCAAACCATGTACCAAGTTATTTTTAACCAATTTATTCATTGTCTTAAAATTTACATGACACATTTGTTTATGCCATAGTGTTGACTCATCACCATCAGCTTTGGAAAGAAAGCATGATACTTCTCCCATTGGGGAAGCATTGTTCAAATCCAGCTTGTACATATCCCCTTTTCTGGGAGATCTAAGAAGCACCAATTCCTGAGGAATTGTCATCCCAGGTTTGAGGATTATGCACTCATGTTCTGTAAAGAGCATTTGATGCTTTTGATCACAGAACTGAGAAACACTTAACAGGTTGTGTTCAAGCTGTTTGACAAAGTTAACTTTGTCAACCTTTAATTTTCCATTGGATATACTTCCTCTGCCAGAAATATATCCTCCGGCCTCACCTCCAAATTGGACAGGACCTCCATCATAATGTTGAAATTGTTGAAGGAGAGATTTGTTCCCTGTCATGTGCCTGGAGCATCCACTATCCACAATCCAAACATTGTTATTCTTGTCATATGGATGTCCCTGCACATAAGATGAGATGATTAGTTTTGATTAGAAACCCAAGCCTTGTTGTTGTTGGGTTCTTCCAATGGTAGTGACATAATTGAACCAAAATTTATGCATGGGGGTTCAATGGATGTCTTTGAAGAAGAGGTTTGGGCTACAACATCTTCCTTGATCTTCCATTCCATCCCTTGGTTGATCATGGAGGATGAGCTTTTTGAAGCTTTTGCAGCTTGGCATTCTTTCGAAGCTTCTTTCTTTTCGGAAGAAGCCTTCACCACCTTTTCTTCCGAAGCAGTCTTCTTCTGGGATGGTCTCAAGGGGACTCTTTTATTCTTTTGAGTCTTGATAGCTTTAGCTTCCGAAGCCTTTTTCCTTTTGGAAGAAGGTCCTTCTTCCGAAAGCAACCTTGCTTCGGAAACAAGCTTTCTTTTTTTCATCACTTGAACCATTTGATATGGTCCAAATGAGAAACCTTTCCTGACTCCTTCCTTTTTAACATTATTTGCATAATGTGTGCTAGCAGGATTGTAGTAACTATCTTTGGCCATGTGGTTTTGCAGATCACACATTATGCATGCAATGTTAATCTTTTGGGAATTTGAGGATTGTTGTTTCTTGTTCTTTTTCTCTTCATCAGCAACCTTTCCCTTTAACTTCTGATCCTTTGGTAGGACAGGAGTGCTGGTACTACACTCCTTTCCTGAATCAGAGTTTCCAACCACCTGGAATCAGGCTGAGATGAATACACCATTTTGCTTTGGGTCTATCTTTAGCTTAGACTCAGCCACTTTCTTGGCAGTTTTTCTGGCTGCCTTAGCTTTGCTTCTTCTGGCTTTGGTGGTCAGGGTTTGATCATCATTGGTAGAAGAGGGTATAATTACCTGGTTCTTCCCTATGATGGTCTCCATGGTTGCATCATTCTTTGACTCATGAGAAGGTGGGTCAGCAGATGGAACCTTTTGCTCTTCAGTACCACACCTTGGTTGTCTTATAGACTCATAGGAGTGTGGTGGAGCAATTTCATTGGTTCCCAACCCACCTTTGTTTTGGTAACAAAATTTTGAGTGAGAGGATGATGCAAGAATGGCTTGGAAGTTTTGCTCGGAAATAGCATACTTCCTGGATTGAGCCTCAGCTGTGACAAGCTGGGCTTGACCCTCAGTCAATTTGAATATTAAATCCTTTATTTGAGTTTTATAGTTTGTGTGTTTGTGTTTTAATAGGGACACAGTTTTCTCTAACTCCTTAATTTTTCTTTGATAGTCAGATTCAGATTAAAAGACTCGATATCGGATTTAATCTCCATATTGTAGTCCTGATACAATTTAACCTTAGCAATATAGACAGGAGTACAGAGATGTTCATATACCTTATTTTCATCTGTTCCGGCCATGAGTGCTTGAGCAGGAGTCACATCCTGTACCATAAAGCTCCAGTCAACTTCTTGAGCCATTGTAGCTGTTTTTGTTAACTTTCTAGTGGGCTTTGGTATAGAGGGATGTGTGGAGGCCTGTGGGGTTCCCGGGTTAGACTTAGGATCCTTGCATTCCCTTCTAAAATGACCAATTTGGTTATAGTTGTAACATTTAGCCTTGGTTTTGTTAAACCCAAATTTGCTGTTGATTGGGTTCTTGGGAAATTGCCTTCCAGTTCTCTTAAAGAACTTCTTTGCTCTGTAGGTTAATAGAGCCATTTATTGGACTATGTCCACGTATTCCACGTCATCTGGGCTGAAGCACTCCAGATCATAAAAGCAATATTCATAATCATTTAAGTATCCACTTCCTGAGACAAAAGCACAGGTGTCCTGAAAGGAACTTTGCTGAGCTTGTTGAGACCATGGAGTCTCAGGAAATATGATGTATGGCCCAGAAGAACAAGATGGCTGCTGGGTGTAAGTCCGGTATTGTTGAGGCTGGGAGGGTCCTGAGCCTTCAGCAACCATGAAAGCGTTGCTAGCAGGAAGACTCAAGGGTCTGCTTGTCTGATGACCTCTCTTACTCTCCATTTCCAAACGGTATCCATCAAGGATGCCATAGAGTTCGGTCATGGTGAGTGTATTCAGGTTCTCTATTCTCTTGATATAGACACAGTAGAATGTCCACTCATTGGGTAATGCACTCATGAACTTTCTTGTAAGATCTCTAAGTTCATGAGCAATTCCCACAGACTGAAGGGAAGAAATGAGATCCATGTACCTGAAGTATTGTTGGCTAAGTGTCTCTCCAGCAACGTAGGTGAAGTTCTCGAACTGCTTCTTCAGTGAGTCCTTCTTGGAGTCATTTGAGCTTGAATACATTTGAGCAAGCGCATCAAACAGTTCTTTGGCTGACTTGCAATGTTAAGACCCCACCATGATGGAGTTGGGAATTGCAGTCATGAGAACAGTCATAGCATTGCTGTCAATGTCCAGCTTCTTCTGGTCCTCATCAGAGTAGTCTTCAACGGCTTTCTCTATCATGGCACCGAAATAATTTTCAAGGCACTTGTATATATTACTTCTCAACTCAAAGTATTACAAGACTCTTACAAGCATATAACATGAGTTACAATAAGAAACTATATATACTAGATACTACAGCTGGATATACTTTGATACCAGCTGGAAACCTAAGACTAAAGCATATACTACAATGTTAAAGTTAAGGTATATTAGATAAAGTATTATCTAAGATATGGTAGTCATGACATGTCCATGACTTACCTTTTATCACCAACTAAAGATGGCAACTGTACTAACTTATAAAGGTAAACAGTGGTATAAAGTATGGTCAACTACATGGCTTGTGAGAAAACGCCATGCAGTATCTCAGAGGTCTGCAGCGGAGTGTCAGGAAGACCATACTTATGTCCACTGGATAATAGTAGTGTCTTCCGAAGGTAAGTTGGCTTTGGAAGAACAAGTTCTTCCAACGCCACTTATACTTCGGAAGAGGCTTCTATACTTCCGAGGCTTGAGGACTTCTATACTTCGAAAGTTGACTTCTGATCTATCATTCTAAGTCTTGATCTTCGGAAGTAAGTTCATTGTCTTCGGAAGTTGGAGTTTTCCTTCGGAAGTTAGTTTTACACTTTGTCTTCGGAAGAGCTCCTTTTTCCTTCGGAAGTTCCACACTTAGCTTCGGAAGTCCTTTATTAGTTGTACCAAAATATTCTAAGTGATTTGGTTTTGGTTGCACCAGCCTTTCTAGATCCAACATCATGGATATGGCCAAATTCAATAAAATAAGAAAGACGAAATCTACGAAGTTACTATAAAAGGAATATGGGTGCGCCCTTACCCCTTCATAGAAAAAGAAGTTTTCCTCATTTGATATAGAGAGAAGGTATCCTAGAGAGGAAAAGGTGATTTTAGAGAGAAAGAGAGTCGTAGGGAAGAACAAGGTACTAATTTTATGAATTTATGCTAGATATAAGGTAAATTTATGTCTAAATACTGTCTATGCACCATTTGCGATGATAAAGTGATACTTGTGGTTTTATATGAAGATCTGGAGTGATTGCATTCTATGTTCTAAAGTTCTTATCAAGGAACATTAAAAGGTGACTTTGTGATCTCCACTTTTATAGACTTATGTGCTTTGGGGCTAGTATGCATAGTATGATGATTATTTACATAAAGATATCATGGTTTTAATAGTAAGTTAACATTTCTATGGGATTCTTCAATAGCATGACCTTTATGATATAAACACTAAAGTATTCGACTCATAGTATGTATTTGGCTTGCATAGTATCGACACATAGTATGTATTCGGCCTGCATGGCATTGGATCATAGTATGCATTCAACCTGTATAGTATTCGGTTCATAGTATGTATATAGTATTCGGAATATAGTATATATTTGACCTGCATAGTATTTTGCTCATAGTATGCATTTGGCCTATATAATATTCAGTAAGTCATAAGTACTTAGCCTTGCATTATCCTTGGCATTTAGTAATACATCCCCTTGCTAAGTTCTCGGTATAATCCTTGATTTTTATGAACATTTGATTTGTTATCTATTTGTGACCATGATTATTATGGATCATCTGAATCATTATAGCCTATTATAGTATACTAAAAAACATAATAAACTTAATTATATGGAAAGCATGTGTTAAAGTGATAAAGTAAGAAAGGATTAAAGAATGAAATAAAGATAAAGTGCTAAAGTTTAATTGTTGTTATGATAAACTGCTAAAGAAAGATAAAGAAAGTAACACTAACGAAAGAATGTAAAGGGACCCAAAATGTTAAAGTTCACAAGTGAAAACTAAAGTTCAAAGTCTTGCAAACCAGACAAGAATTTACATATGTTGTATTCTCATCCGCTAAAGGAGAATTGCCTTGTACATTCTCACCTGCTAAGAAGTTGTACCTTTGCACACTTAAACAATAGGGGCCTCGCACGGTGTTCTCTCACTCTAACAAGCGTCGTGTCATGTACACTCATATGATAGGGGCCTTGTCTTGTACTCCCTCATTTTAACAGTAGTTATGATACTTGATAAAGTATTTATTTAAAGTTAAAGTTTACCTGATAGATAAAGATTAAAAATGAGATATAATTAAAGTTTCTAAATGACTGATATGCCAAGGTATTTTGATAAAGATTAAACTAGAACTGATCACTCAGCAACGTTGACTTTTGTATGTGTATTAGCATGACAACTATAATGATAAAAAATAATGAATCAAAGCTTTCCATGATTGATGGAGTTAGCTGACTAATTCAAGGCTAGCATTCTAAAGGGATTATTATCATGTTAAGGGTTGGTTTACTAACTTAATATAATGAACTTTGTATGAAAAATTTATTTATACTATTATGTTTGTTTAAAGTTTAGAAATTACACATTTTAGATGTTTAAAACGTGAGTATAAAGCTGCTTGAATATGGGCCTATAAGGTTGTTATTAGAGCTATAAATTGAGAGATTTTGGCACTTAGATTCCTAGACATAAACTGGAATAGGATAAGATAGAGATTGCCAATTCAATCCACTTCATGCCAAGAGGTAAAGTTAAAGTAAAGGTTAAACTATAGTTATAGTAAATGCAAAAGATTGTTATAATGAGAATATAAGGATAGTAATGTGTATGTGCATAGTATTTTATAGAAGGTTTAGAACTAATATGACTTAGGACAGAGAATGTTTAGGACATGAAAAAAGAAGTAAGTAGTTAATTACACCTAGGAAATGTCATTAAAAACTTACATTACTTATTATGATCTTAACTACTACATTGAATGACAACATTGGTGTTCTAAACCTTATAGGAAAAAAGAAATGGCTGGAAGTATGTTTGGTGGGGCAAGAAGTTTTGCTCATGGTGATAGGACATGGTGGCTGCAATTACGGGGCAGTAGTCACCAAAAGCAAGGCCATGGAACCTGAGATTATGCATCAGCCATTTGAAGCTCATCGCCACTAGGGTATCGAGGAGATATTGATTCGTCTGGAGTCGACTATTAGAGAAGCCATTGCTAATGAGGTGCATAAAGTTCTTGAAACTATAATGCCCTCTACCATAACTGAGATCTTCAAGGAGTTTAGAAAAATGAATCAAGACTAGGAATACATGCGAAGACACCAAGAGTGGATTTGCTTGTAATGTTGGTACTAGTTTAGATGAGGAGAAAGAGGAAGAGAAAGATAGTGATAGTGAGATTAGGGTAGTACCCATAAAATGCTATAAATTTAAGGCCTTTAAGGGGAGCAATCCTTTTTCATTTAACAAAAAGAACGATGCCATTGCTAGTTTTAATGGGTCTCAAAGATGGACGGTATGATAGAGATTAGTGAGTGTAGGGAGGATCATGTTGGTGATGTTTGTTATTCATTTATGTCTGAAGCCTTATAATGGTGCACCACGATCAAACATACCAATTTTGATTATGCTGTCAAAAAGATGGAGCTGTCTAAGTTAAGAAAGCTAGTAATCAGGAAGTTTTACCCTTAAAACAAGGTAGACAAAGTTTAGAGGGAATTTCTAGAATTAGAAGAAGGAAAATCACAAAAACTATAACTCCAAGATTAGTGATGGCCAAATTGGTCCCTCATTTGGTTAACATTAAAAAAAGAAAGATGAAGTGTACACTCAAGGGTTGTCGTCTAAGGTTCATACTTATGTCAAAGCAAGCAACCCAAGGATCTTCAAGTCTCTAGTAGAGCTGAGTAGGATGTTATTTGATGAAGTTATAAATAAGTCTAAGGATGATGAAAAAAAGAAGAAATAGGTTGGAAAAATCTATAAGACCCGTGAGAATAAGTCTGAGACTAAGTTTAAGAAGGTGAAGGTAGGAATTTTAGAGTATTGTTGAAAGGATGGAAGGAAGCATGATGATGAATGCAAGGATAGCACGAATCTATGCTAGAGTAATGTGAAGACAAACCATTTTACTAATGATTGCTTAGGGCTAGACAGGTGCTTATTTATGGTGGCAATAAGAATTTCAACTGTGATTTTAAGAACACGAAGGACGATGGTTTAGGAAGTGAGAAGAAGAATGATAAGGGAGCAAGTGATAAGGGAAAGGTTAAAATCGAAGCATTCATGATGACTATGGAAAAATCCAAGAATTAGGCTGATGTGGTATTAGGGATGTTCCTAGCTAATGATGTGTTTGCCTCTGTTTATTTGATTCCAGTCCAAGTATGAATTTTAATGCTTTTTATTCTATAAAGTACTTAACTGGATTGGTAAATAAATAGAAAAAACCTTCAAAGTAGAGACCACTACTAGTGAGAAGACTTAGATAACTATAAACTATAGTTGGAAGTTTCCTTGCTAGGTTGCATGTTATGACCTTAGGTTCATTTAATGTAGTCCTGGGTTGGAATGGTTAGCTACTTGTGGGGCTAATATTATATTCTATAGAAAGATGATTCATTTAATAGCATCAGATGGTAGTCTAGTTACGATATATGACAATAAAATTTGCATGATTCTAAAGATGATTTCGATGACAAAGACATAAAGGTTTAAGAGGCAAGGGTGTGGAGCTTATTTGGTGTATATGAAAGTGCTAAAGATGAAATGTTACGATTAAAATGTAACACCCGGAAAATTTTAAAAGAAAGAAAAAGTGAAGAAAAAGGAAGAAATACAATTTAACCCAAGTTGGGGGGTTAAATATGTAATAATGACAAAATAATATAATATTTTGTACAAAAGTGGGCATGGCCGCCCACTCTTGTGCACATCATCTTTTTCATTCGTATTAGAGAAAGAGAAAGAGCTGAGTTCTTTGAAGTTTTAGAGAGAAGAAGAAGAATGATCGGATTTTAAGGTATGTGTTCAATGTTTTGGGTTATTCTTGACTGATTTTCAGTCTCGGGTATGTGCATATGTGTTCGGTTGTGTGTTTTTGTGTTGTTTAGGTGTTTGAACTCATAGTGCATTTAGGTGTGAAGAAGTCATACACGAAAGTTGCAAGAGGTGAGTTCTAGATCCCCGTTTTTAATGTTTTAAACTTGTTTTTTGGCTGGAAATGCATGATGTAATGTTTTTAATAATGTGAGTGTGTGTACCCGTATGTATGTGTATGTATCATGTTGGGTGGGTGTATGTTTGGATATGATTTTTGGATTATGTTCATGTTTGTAAGCATGTTTATGTTGCTTAGTATGTTAGAACTAGGCTGAAATCATGGTAGAATTGGATTTGGGACTGAAAAATGATATAAGTAGAAAAACAGGATGTTCATGCGCCCAAATAGTACCCATGCGCCTAGAAATGTGTTAAAACGCCAAAGTAGTTTCCCATGCGCCCAACTGCCCAAACGCCTAAGTGACCATGCGCCTAAGTCAGGCCCATGCGCATGCATAGTGTCCATGCGCCTAGAAAATTGCCCAAATGACTAAGTGTTGGCCATGCGCCCGTATAGTGCCCATGCGCCCAATACCTGCCCATGCGCCTAAGTTTTCCCTATGCTCCTAAGTGTTCCCATGCGCCTGAGATGCCATGCGCCCATATAGTGGTCATGCGCCTGCATAGTTCCCATGCGCCCAAATACTTAGAAAATTTTCTGAAATTTTTGGAAAGAGGGATTTTTAGGCTATGACTTGGGATGTTGCCGTGGACGATGTATGATGATGTATGATGTTGTATGATGATGTGTGATGATGTTATGTATGGTTATGATCTGTTTTCTTTATGTTTCTTATTACGTATTATTCCGTGGCTTTATGTGGTATGTTTATGATAACGAACGTAAAGTATTATGTAATGAAAAGAGGAAGTTAATGATAATGAAGAGTGGAACGTAAAGAATAAATGAATGCATGCGTGAAAGAGAGGATGAATGAATGTAAAGTCTTGCAAGCAAATAAAAGAAGGTTCACACCCAATGAAGGGTGTTAGCTCAATTGTAAGCGGGTTAGCTACCCCAGAGGATGCACACTGGGTCTAATCCTTGTGTTTGACCATATGTATTGGACCCTTTTCGCTTGCCCTAGGTACTGGAGTCAGCTTTGATAATAATGTTCGGGGTTTATTTATAGACCTCAGGCCTAGTAACCAGCTTCATGCATGATGTTCGGGGTATAGCACATGGAAATGGTCCGAAATGAAAAGTGAAGGATAATTGTAACACCCGGAAATTTCCTTTGTAGCCGACGAAAGAAGAAAAAGAAATAAAGTCCGAAGCCGAGGGACCAAACCCGCCAACGAGAGAAACTTCAATGCACGGGAGTATAAAAGGGAGGAGACACTCCCATTCTCCCCATTTTTCAGCCAAGAGAGGAGAAGAGAAGGAGAGAAGAGGAGAAAAGTTGGTTCGGGTGGATTCGAGCGTGGAATTCGACGTGGAGCGAGTCAAATCGAAGCTCTACTCAACGGGATCGTTAAGGTGAGTTCTAGGACCCCTCTTTTACATGTTTTCAACTGCTTTTGGGGCTGGAACACGTCCAAAAGCCTATTTTCGAGTTTTTGGGTGAAGACCCGTTTTGATGCATGTATGTATGTGTATGATGCGTTTGAGGCTTGATTTCTTGCTTGGTTGTGCTTGTATGAGGTTATGGTATGTTTCCCTAACCTTTAGAAGGGTTGATTTGAGCTTAAAAGAGGTTTGGAAGGGGTTGGAGGTTGAAAACCCGCGGCTGCAGTCGAGCAAACTGCATTCTGCACCAGCTAGGGCAAGGCGACCGACTGGAGGGCGATTGGAGGCCATTCGGCCGATTGAAGTGCGACTGAGGTCCATGCGCACGCTTGCCATGCAACTGAGGTTCATACGCACGAGGGTCATGCGATTGAAGTTCATGTGCTGATGAGTCATGCAATTGAGAGATGGTGCGACTGAGGTTCATTCGCCCGAAGGTTATGCGACTGAAGTCCATGCGCCTGGAGGCCATGCGACTGAGGTTCATTCGCACGAATGGTATGCGACTGAAGCCCATACGCCTGAAGTCATGCGACTGAAGGCCATACGCATGAAAGTTATGCTACTGAGAGTCCATACGCATAGATGTCCATTCGCCCATAGTCCATTCGCATAGGGTCCATTCGCATAGATGCCCATTCGCCTAAGTGTTCAGAGATGATAGCCGAGATGAAATTCCTCGATGATGTGATAGGCATGGACGGTATAAGGTGACGCAGGATGATGAGATTATGATGATGATATTAATGGAGATGATAATGATATGTATGATGTTATGTGTTATGTTAGGCACGGCGGTACGTGTGTTGCATCGTATGTATGACGTGCATGATGTGATGTATGATTGATGTGATGATGATGCTGTATGTTTATGTTTATGTTATGTTCCTTATTATGTATGTTTATCTTTCTATGGCTTTGCGTTGAACGTTAATGAATGAAATGGAGGTATTATGTAACGTAAAGTGAAAGATAAGGAAAAGAGGAACGTAATGAATGAATGCATGCATTAATGAATGAATGAATAAATGAATGAACGAATGAAAGGCTTGCAAGCATATGTATGAGGTGAGCGACTCTGTGTCGCAAAAGACTCGGAAGAGGTTCTTGTTGTGTACTTCGGTACTGTGCCAGTCTTCGGACATGAGTCGGGGGTTTGTGAGCAGGCCCCGGTACAGTATCAGTCTACGGACATGAGTCGGGAGTATTGCATATGATGAGAATGACGGATGATGAGATCCGTGTCGCGTATCCCAGTACTGTGTCAGTCTTCGGACATGAGTCGGGGGTTTGTTTATCAGGCCCCGGCACAGTATCAGTCTTCGGACATGAGTCGGGGATATTGCATGAGACGAGATGATGAGGTGAGCGACTTTGTGTTGCAACAGACTCGGATGGAGTTCAATCCCTGTGATTGACTCATATGGGATCTCTGTCGCGTATCCCGGTGTTGTGTCAGTCTTCGGACATGAGTCGGGGGCTTGTGAGCAGGTCCCGGCACAACACCAGCTTTCGAGCATGAGTCGGGGATATTGCATGAGATAGGATTCGAGTAATGAAGGGAAATGAGCAAAGTAATGAAGGAAAGAATGAATGTATGAAATGAACGTTAACGAATGATCCTAATAATGTACGAAATGGGATCCTTGTCATTCGACCTCAGCAATCGTGGTTGTGTGCCATGAAGAGGGTAAAGTCTGACAGGATCTCGAAAGAAGTGAAAGATAATGATGTATGATGAATAATGAATGAACGAACGTAATGACGAAGATAATAATGATATTATCTGTATGTACGTATGATGTGTGAACGCATGTATGTAACGAATGTTTTTATAAAGAAAGTAAGGAACGGTTTTACGAAAGAAAAGTAAGTTTTATTATAAAACTAGAACTCACTCAGCAACGCTGACTTTGATGTGTTTCAAGTTGGCAGGTATGTTGCTGAGGATGGCACGGGGCGGCTACTCAGCGTGTATTGGATGGCATCCTTATGTTTAATGCTTTTGTGATAAATGTAAAATGATATTGTTAAAAGAACGATTGTAATATTATGAAAAAGTATTTTGATGGAATGAAATTATGTTTTAATGTTTCCGCTGCAACGATCTATGAAAGGAAAAATGTAATTATATGTTTTATGTGCGACGAATGACCAACTGTAAGCGTCCCGGGAACGGGGCCTTACAAGTTGGTATCAAAGCCAAAGTTTAAGTGAATTGGGTAAATATTTTTAAAGACCTAATCTTAAACTGAGAATGGGACGGAAAGGGAAATGGGATGCCAATCTGAGTTGCTGCGTGCCATCATGTATTTTGTAAAGTTAACCAGTATTACGTGCGCATGTTATATGGTTTATGTGTTGCTGGTAGATTTAGATAGTGATGTAGTCAGGATAGGTAATGCTCGGAGTATGAAGAGTAAAGTAAGTGGCTAATCACAACTGGCCACTATAATTAGGGACTTACTATACTTGACATAAACTGAGCTGTTCCTTGAATGACCGTGTTGGTGTTTGAATCTTTCATTGTGTTTAGAGAATGGCTGGTGGAAGATCTTCGAAAGCTTCTCGTGGTGGAGGTGGTGGTGGACGTGGTGCTGAACCATGGGTCACAAGAGGAAGGTCAAGGGCCGAAAGGGTAGTTCATCAAGAACCTGTGACCCCTCATCCTGAGGGCGGTGATGAGAATGCCAATCAGAGGGCCTCGATGAGAGAGGCAGTTGTGGAAGAAGTGCATCAGGTCTTGCAGACAATCCTACCGTCTGTAGTGACCGAAGTGATAAAGACTGTTAGAGATGAGGAGAGAAAGGAAAGGGGTAGACCTTCGGGCGAAAGGAGACGACCCAAGACTGAAACGGTTCTCTCCGATGACGAAGATGAAGAAGAAGAGGAAGAGCCTACGCCGGAAGTTGCACGAGGCTGTAACTATGGGGAGTTTCAATGATGCAAGCCCCCTACTTTTGATGGTAATGGTACTGCTGCTGCTGCTCACCGGTGGGTGAGAGAAATGGAAGCCATTTTAAATATCAGCGAGTGTCGGGAAGATCAGAAAGTAAAATTTGCTACCCACTCTTTCCTGGACTCAACTTTGTGCTGGTGGGACAACATAGTCCAAGTTGAGGGAAGCAGGGCTATCGGAAGGATGAGATGGTCAGAGTTGAAGAGGCTGGTGATTGAGGAGTTTTGTCCTCACCGTGAGATGGATAAAGTTGAAAGAGAGTTCCTGATGCTGGAAGCAGGAACAATGACGCATCAGCAATACACTACCAAGTTTAATGAAATGGCGCGGCTGGTGCCGGATCAGGTGACACCTCTTTCGCGAAAGATCAAGAGGTATATTCAGGGCTTGCCGACGGACATCCGCAGGCACATGATCGCTGCCCGACCGAGCACGTTTAGGTCAGCAGATGACCTGGCGGGAAGATTGTACGACGAGCGGGCGATGGCGATGACAGACGAAAGGGAGGAGCGAGCCTATGTTAAGAAGGGGAAAGGAAGGCGAGACAATGATGATGGATTTGTGTATGAAGGTACGACGTCGAGGGATGATGATCGGAAGAGAATAGAAAGGAAAGGAGGAGCATGCAGAAAGTGTGGTAGAGACCATGAAGGGGAATGCAAGTGGGGACTGAACGTTTGTTTCCAGTGTGGGAAGGAAGGCCACAGGGCGAGGGACTGCCGCACGGCTAAGTGCTACGATTGCGGCGAGACTGGACACCTGAGCAGGGATTGTAAGAAGCCGAAGGCAGGAGGCTCCGGTGCGAGGAAAGGGAACAGAGGGTGAAGGTTAGAGCTTTTGCCATGACCGAGAGGAGGCTAGGCGGACTTCGACTCGATGTCAGGTACATTTCTGGTAATTTAAAAATTATGCATCTATGATTTGAATGCGATGCTAGTAGTAGCCTCGTTCCTACTGCTTTCTGTTGTACGTGGCATGTTAGGAGAAAGAACATCAATGAGTCCTTCGATGTAGAGATTGCTGTTAATGAATTCGCTAGGTTACTTAGATGCCCTAGAGGATTGCGGGATAGAATTGAGAAAGCGTTTGTTCTTTCTGGACCGTTCAGGACAGACTTGGGTGGATAGGCGTACATCATAAGGTGAAGGAGTTAGCAATCCATGAGGCGTAGACGTACCGTCTATTTGGCCGATGTAAGGTGTGTGGATATACCAATATCTCAGCCGACAGATATATCGAATCGCGAGTAAGGATTATTGGTGGCCAGGAACAAAGTGTGACATGATGTAGTAAGTGAGTAGATGCCTTACTTGTCTGCAAGTGAAGGCCGAACACCAAATGACGTTTGGGAAATATTGAGGTGACTGAGGCTACGACTGAGAAGCTCGAAATGGATCAAAGTCCTGAGGGAAGTAGCCAAAGATAGACCAGAAGTCGTATGTCGATAAACGACGTAGAGCGATTGAACTCCAGTAAGAGACTGGAAATGAGATGAGACAGAATTGCCCGCAATGGTTCAAGGAACAACAGGTTTCGGGGACGAAACCTATTTAAGGGGGGTGGACTTGTAACACCCGGAAATTTCCTTTGTAGCTGACGAAAGAAGAAAAAGAAATAAAGTCCGAAGCCGAGGGACCAAACCCGCCAACGAGAGAAACTTCAATGCACGGGAGTATAAAAGGGAGGAGACACTCCCATTCTTCCCATTTTTCAGCCAAGAGAGGAGAAGAGAAGGAGAGAAGAGGAGAAAAGTTGGTTCGGGTGGATTCGAGCGTGGAATTCGACGTGGAGCGAGTCAAATCGAAGCTCTACTCAACGGGATCGTTAACGTGAGTTCTAGGACCCCTCTTTTACACGTTTTCAACTGATTTTGGGGCTGGAACACGTCCAAAAACCTATTTTCGAGTTTTTGGGTGAAGACCCGTTTTGATGCATGTATGTATGTGTATAATGCGTTTGAGGCTTGATTTCTTGCTTGGTTGTGCTTATATGAGGTCATGGTATGTTTCCCTAACCTTTAGAAGGGTTGATTTGAGCTTAAAAGAGGTTTGGAAGGGGTTGGAGGTCGAAAACCCGCGGCTGCAGTCGAGCAAACTGCATTCTGCACCAGCTAGGGCAAGGCGACTGACTGGAGGGCGATTGGAGGCCATTCGGCCGATTGAAGTGCGACTGAGGTCCATGCGCACGCTTGCCATGCGACTGAGGTTCATACGCACGAGGGTCATGCGATTGAAGTTCATGTGCTGATGAGTCATGCGATTGAGAGATGGTGCGACTGAGGTTCATTCGCACGAAGGTTATGTGACTGAAGTCCATGCGCCTGGAGGCCATGCGACTGAGGTTCATTCGCACGAAGGGTATGCGACTGAAGCCCATACGCCTGAAGTCATGCGACTGAAGGCCATACGCATGAAAGTTATGCGACTGAGAGTCCATACGCATAGATGTCCATTCGCCCATAGTCCATTCGCATAGGGTCCATTCGCATAGATGCCCATTCGCCTAAGTGTTCAGAGATGATAGCCGAGATGAAATTCCTCGACGATGTGATAGGCATGGATGGTATAAGGTGATGCAGGATGATGAGATTATGATGATGATGTTGATGGAGATGATAATGATATGTATGATGTTATGTGTTATGTTAGGCACGGCGGTACGTGTGTTGCATCGTATGTATGACGTGCGTGATGTGATGTATGATTGATGTGATGATGATGTTGTATGTTTATGTTTATATTATGTTCCTTATTATGTATGTTTATCTTTCTATGGCTTTGCATTGAACGTTAATGAATGAAATGGAGGTATTATGTAACGTAAAGTGAAAGATAAGGAAAAGAGGAACGTTATGAATGAATGCATGCATTAATGAATGAATGAATAAATTAATGAACGAATGAAAGGCTTGCAAGCATATGTATGAGGTGAGCGACTCTGTGTCGCAAAAGACTCGGAAGAGGTTCTTGTTGCGTACTCCAATACTGTGCCAGTCTTCGGACATGAGTCGGGGGTTTGTGAGCAGGCCCCAGTACGTATCAGTCTTCGGACATGAGTCGGGAGTATTGCATATGATGAGAATGACGGATGATGAGATCCGTGTCGCGTATCCCGGTACTGTGTCAGTCTTCGGACATGAGTCGGGGGTTTTTTTATCAGGCCCCGGCACAGTATCAGTCTTCGGACATGAGTCGGGGATATTGCATGAGACGAGATGATGAGGTGAGCGACTTTGTGTTGCAACAGACTCGAATGGAGTTCAATCCCTGTGATTGACTCATATGGGATCTCTGTCGCGTATCCCGGTGTTGTGCCAGTCTTCGGACATGAGTCGGGGGCTTGTGAGCAGGTCCCGGCACAACACTAGCTTTCGAGCATGAGTCGGGGATATTGCATGAGACAGGATTCGAGTAATGAAGGGAAATGAGCAAAGTAATGAAGGAAAGAATGAATGTATGAAATGAACGTTAACGAATGATCCTAATAATGTACGAAATGGGATCCTTGTCATTCGACCTCAGCAATCGTGGCTGTGTGCCATGAAGAGGGTAAAGTCTGACAGGATCTAGAAAGAAGTGAAAGATAATGATGTATGATGAATGATGAATGAACGAACGTAATGACGAAGATAATAATGATATTATCTGTATGTACGTATGATGTGTGAACGCATGTATGTAACGAATGTTTTTATAAAGAAAGTAAGGAACGGTTTTACGAAAGAAAAGTAAGTTTTATTATAAAACTAGAACTCACTCAGCAACGCTGACTTTGATGTGTTTCCAGTTGGCAGGTATGTTGCTGAGGATGGCACGGGGCGGCTACTCAGCGTGTATTGGATGGCATCCTTATGTTTAATGCTTTTGTGATAAATGTAAAACGATATTGTTAAAAGAACGATTGTAATATTGTGCAAAAGTATTTTGATGGAATGAAATTATGTTTTAATGTTTCCGCTGCAACGATTTATGAAAGGAAAAATGTAATTATATGTTTTATGTGCGACGAATGACCAACTGTAAGCATCCGGGGAACGGGGCCTTACAATAATGATGAATGTACAGAATGTACGATATGAAAGAGAATGAATGAATGATAACGAATGACGTACGATGATGAAAGATGATGGAAGACAATAGTGAGTATTATCTATGTGTACGTATAATGTGCGATCACGAATGAAAGTAAAGAAAGATTTTAAAAGTAAGTAAAGTATTTTATTTGTAACACTAGAACTCACTCAGCAACGCTGACTTTATGCATTTTCCAGTTGGTAGGTAATGGTTGTTGAGGATGGCACGGGGATGAAGCTACTTGGTGAATAAAGTCTGGCATCCATTTATGCAAATGATGTTTTTGTGTTATAATGCAACCGAATGATATTTTGTAATGATAACAATGATGTATTATTTGACAAAAGAAATTATTAATGCAATGAAATGGTTTTTGTTGAAAGTATTCCGATGTGAAGTTTTATTAATTATTATGAATCTTAATATGTTTTTTTATATATTACGTGCAATGATTGTCCAACTGTGAGCATCCCGGGAACAGGGCTTTACATAAAAGATATACTCATGGTGAGTGCTTTTTCTAATGTGGCTCCTAAGGACCTATCTGATGTACTGCAAGATCGAGAGATAGAGTTCCAGATTGATTTATGAGCAAGAGCTTAGCCTGTTGCCAAAGCATCGTACCATTTGGATCCGTAAAAATGAAAGAGTTAATGACCTAACTTCTATAAATTCTTGCTAATGGCTTCATTAGACCTTTCATTTCAGATAGGGGTGTTTAGGTGTTGTTTGTAAATTGGAAAGTTGGAAGTATGCTCATATGTATTGACTACAAAGAGCTGGATAAGCTGACAGTGAAGAACAAGCACCCATTGGCTAGGACTGACGACATATTTCACTGATACAATTCGTAAGCTAGTTTTTATGGATTAATTTAAGGTCAAATTATCACTGATTAAAGATTTAAGAGTCGGATGTTCTAAATACGACATTTTAAACATGATATGGACATTATTAGATTATTGTATCACCATTTGCTCTTACATACACTCATGTTGAGTTTGTGGACTTGTGAATAGGTTTTGTCAACTGCTGCTTGATATATCATTGATAGTGTATATAAACAATGTCCTTGTTCACTCCAAAAATAAGGGAGAATGTTGTTGTCATATCCGTGAAGTGTTGGAAACTTTAAAGAAAGAGAATGTGAAGTTCTTGAAGTGTGTGTTTTGGCTATGCAAACTATAGTTTCTAGGTCATTGAATAACCCTGATAGGATTATGGTTAATCCTACTAAAGTTAAAGAGATTATGCAATGGAGTTCCTCCAAGATGCCATTCGAGATCCAAAGTGTACTTTGATTAGCGGGTTATTATAAGAGGTTCATCCAAGATTTCTTGAGGAATGCCTCACATTAAAAGAGTTAACTAGAAAGGATGTAAATTTTGAATGAGGTGATAGCGAAGAAAGTGCATTTCAGGAGTTAAAGAGGCGGTTGACACAAGCACCCGCATTGACTTTACCAATAGGAAATGAAGACTTGGTAGTCTACTCAGATGTTTCTTATCAAAGGTTGAGATGTAATCTGATGCAACATGGTAAATTTTTATCTTATGTTTCATGTCATTTAAAGGTCTTTGAAGTAAATTACCCTATCCACCAATTTGGAGCTTGCGGTAGTTGTATCAGCTTTAAAGATTCAAAGGCACTAACCATATGGTGTCAAGTGTATAATCTCAAAGATCATAAGAGTTTTAAGTATTTCTTCGAGTAGAAAATCTCAACATGTGATAGAGACGATGATTAGAATTAATAGAGGATTATGATTGTCAAATCTATAACATCTAGGTAAAGCTAATATCATGGCACATGACCTTAACCGTAAGGAGAGACGTGATCCAATACGTGTGCGATCTTACGATTAATTATAATGCTTGATGTCATAAAGCAAATTATGTGAGCTTAGGCACGAACATTAAAGCCTAATCAGATTTTCAATGACGGAATAAAGGGACAGGTCATGAATTTGGAAGGAAATGCTAATGGTGTTAAAACCAAATTTAAAATTATGTGCATTCCACACTACGGAATCTCCAAATTTCACTCTCAGATAAAGCTCAGAAGACTCGCTACTCAATTCCTCCATGTACCATGAAGATATATAAAGACCTAAAATAGAGTTATTAGCGGCCTTGGATGAGGGCTATTGTGGCTCAGCATGTGGGAAAGTGTTTCACATGCCTATAAGTTAAAACTCAGCATTAAAGTTTTTATAGGATCATCCAACCTTTGGATATCTGGAAATGGAAGTAGGAGCATATCATGATGGATTTTATAATAAATTTACCGCATAAATCGCAAGGTCATGATATTATTGGGGTAATAGTTGATGAATTGACTAAGAAGGATCACTTGTTACAAGTTTGAAAAACATATAACTCGGAGTGTTTGTCTCTTGTCCAGGTGTGCTGACACACAGTTTTATGTTGACACACAGTTTACATCTAAAGTTTGGAAGAAGTTTCCATCATGCCATGCAATGAGATTACATATCAGTACAATATAACCCCCCCCCCCATACACAGATGGTTAATAACCATTTAGATCTTAGAGGCTTGATGCGTGCATGTATTATTGATTTTGGTGAGAGCTAAGATAGCCATCTGTCATTAGCATAATTCTAATATAATATAGCTACCATGCCAATATTGGTATGCCTTCGTATGAGATGCTCTACAATAGAAAATGTAGAACCCACGAATGTTGGGGTGAAATTGTGCAGGAAGCATTGCAGAGCATAAAAGTTATAGAAGCAAAAAAAAGAGAAGCTGCAAAAGATTAAAGCTTATAAGAAAGTCACAAAATATAAACAAAGTTTGTACGCAGATAAACAAAAAAAACCAATAGAGTTAAATGTTGGTGACATAGTAATGTTAAAGGTTTCACCATGGAAAGGAACCATATGATTCAACAAGAAGGGAAAACTAAATCCTTGGTCTATTGGACCATTCAGATTATAGCTTGTGTGAGGGAAGTGGCTTGGCATCAGGATCCACCAAAGGACCTAAATGGGATCTATTACACCTTCTATGTATTACACTTTTGAAGTATCTAGCCAATGAAGATGCTCATATTTTGCTTGAGGTGTGAAAATAGATGAAAGGTTGAATTATGGAGAAGAGCCTATAGGAATTATTGATAGAAGGAGAAACGATTGACGGATAAAGTTATACAACAAGTCTTGAAGGTTGTGAATTTGTTTGAATTAAAGGGCTAAGGTTGGTAAAATGAAAAGGATGAAAACCTAAGAAGTTACTATAAAAGGAAAAGGGGCTTCCCTTGCCCCTTTCTTGAAAAAAAAGTTTTCTCCATTTGGTAAAGAAGGAAAGTGTCCTATATAGATAGAGGTGATCTTATAAAGAGAAATTCAAGGGGGAAGATCAAGGTATGAATTTCATGCACTTATGCTAATCCTAAGGAAGACCAATGTCCAGATGGTGTCTATGCATCATTTTTTATCATAAAGTTGACACCTTTCTAGGTTTATGTGAAGATATCATGTGATTAAATTCTTGATTCAAGAATATTGATCAACGATCAACAAAAGGTGAGTTCCTTATCATCATTTTATACATTTATATGTTTTGGGGCTAGTATGCACATACTTAAAGATATCATGGTTTTGTGAAAAACCTGAAAAAATATTGTACATATAATGATAAACCTAGAAAGTTTAGAGTTAACATTAATAGTTCAAGAATTTGGGTTTTGGCTCTAGTAGTGAACCACAACTATAGAGCCTAACGGTCTGGTATGGGTTGGATTATGGTTCAAATCCTATTTGCATAACAAATTCTCTACTATCCTTATTAAATCCTTATTGCTCTGCTATGTGGTCACCAAGAAAATGCTTCATGGTTTGAAACATGGCTTGTTGACGAGGACAGAGAGAAGGACACATGCTGTCCTGGAATGACACATGGCTAATGACAAGGCATATGATGTTGATACATGTGGACATGTGGACATGTGTAAAAATTTAATTAGTCATCTAGAATCTCAACCGCCATGGTTAGGCTACAGACCGCGACCACCCTGTGTAACGGTCCATAATGGTGGCGTCGACTAGGCTAAAAATCCTCCATATATTAGTTGAATTTGTAAAGTTTATCTAAAAATTTTATTCGCTTTTACGACCTTATACCCCTATAACACCCCATATATCCTAGTGTATTACCTTATTAAGCTCAAGTAACTTTTGTGGAAGTGTTGTTTGGGATTATAAAAGCTTTAAGCCTCGATCCAAGTATAATGATTAATGTAAACATGTTTACAATACTTCATTTGCATGTTATGTCTTATGTGAACAAATGTTTATGAAATATTTTCAAACATGTTAATATAATGCTTATTAGACAATTATTTACATTTATACAAACTAGGAAGTGGTTGTATTAAATTGTTCAAGAAAAGATTTAAGCGACCAAGACACAAAATATATGTATTGTGATCGAAGATACATGTGTTGTTGGGTAATTATGTGTTATGACATGCTACGACTGAATATATTTTCAACATATGAAATAGATGTTTTCAGTGTATTCCAAGTACGCGTTATGTGTCTTGTCAATAAATGGGACAACTATAACACAACTTATAATGGTTATGTTGATACTAATCATGTTGTTAAAAAGTTTCTGGTAATATGATTCCCTAGCTTTATGCTGACATTTCATTTTCAAAATGTTTTTAGGTAAATGAAATGTAAATGTTTTAAAACAAGGTTTATGCATTGAATAGACCTTGTAGCTTGAAATCATCATCTTGGAGATGTGAAGACTTTTAGTTAGACTTTATAACTCTGACCCATATTGTATAATTGTTAAAGTTTAATATTCTATAAACAATGTAAAGTACTAAGGATTTCTAATAAATCTTTATACTGAATATATATAAACGTTTGAATCAAGTTTAAGTGTTAAATTACCACCTGAGCGAGGATTCAATGGGTTGGTTATTCGATAATGTTGATCATCTCAAATATAAGACATAAAATATTTTGATATTAAAAAGGAAATCAACTATAGACTTGATATACATAGCTTTAGAAAGCATTCTAAACACTTGCTAAGTTCTTGGTATAGTCCTTGGTTCTTGTGAACTTGAGAGTTGTCATCTATTTGAGACCATGATTATTATGGGTCATTTGAGTGTGATTATAGCATATGATAATGTACTAGAAAAGAACCACAAAAGACTTAATATCATGGGAAGCGTTTGCTAAAGTGATAAATAAGAAAGGATTAAGGAATAAAACAAAATATAAAGTGATAATGTGTTATTACTATTATGAAAAAGTAATAAATGAAGATAAAGAGGGATAATGATATTCGCTTTCTAGGAGAAGGAGTACGAGGAAGTCAAGTCACAGGCAAGCAACCAACAGGCTAGAAGCTAGGGCTCAAAATGAGTTTGTGTTTGTTGCATTTTTACAATCTAAAGGAGAACTCCCTTGTGCAATCTCACTTTCTAAGGAAGTTCTACCTTTGTACACTCTAGCGATAGGGGCTTTTCATTGTGCTCGCTCACCCTAACAAGTGTTTTGTTATATATACTCATATGATTAGGGTCTTGCCTTGTGCTCGATCACCTTGGTAGGAGTTATACATTTTGTATACTCACTAGCTAAGGAGCTAGTATTTATACAAACTTAAAGATAGATTTAAAGATACATATAAAGCCAAAGCTAAAGTAATGTTAATAGAAGTGCTAAAGTGTGATACTTAATAAGTATTGAATGGTATCAAAGATAAAGTGATAAATATAGTTAAGTATAGGATAAAGTTAAAGTTTGTAAATGATTGATATGTCAAAATACATTGATAAAGTTAAAAATAGAACTTATTCAGCAACACTGGCTTTTGCATGTATGCTAGCTTAACAGATATGATGTTGAAACAATGAAATGTAGCTTCACATGATCGGCAGAGTTACCCAACTAATTTAAGACTAACATTCTAAAGACATTAATAGTTTGTTATGCTTTACTTTAATAACTTAAGATAATGAATGTTGTATGATAAATTTATTTCGGGTGTAATATTAAATAGTTATTTAAAGTTTAAATACTATATGTTTTCTTATAGGTTGCATGGAAACAATGCCTTACACAAACCCTCGATATCCTTAGCTAGTTTTATCTTCTATATATGTGGAATCAATCTGTATTATATTAAGTTACATTATAACCGGTTTCTTTATTAATGAAAATGTTTATTATTTCTAGTTTTATTTAAATTCGAAAAATAAGCAAACAAATTAAAAAGTTACATAAAATTCAAGTAAAAGTATTTAAACTATTATTATTAAATAAATGAAATAAAAATAGAAGAAAAAGTTCATGTCCATCGATAACACTACCTACAATATAATTAAATCTCAATGTATGTCGATAATCCATTACTAAGTAGAGTTTCATCATAAAAGCAATCACCCCTAATACCGAATGCAATAGGGCATTATAACACCTTAAAACACCCTTAAATCACTCCATGGCCATTATAGGGGCGTTACAGATGGGGCTTTTTAACTATAATGTCATAATTTCTTATAAATCTTATGATTAGGTAATTATAGAAGGGGAATGAAGAGCATTAACCACTACTTTTCTGTTGATATGTGAAGAATGATGAAGCTACCAAAAACTCAAGAATTCAGCACTGCCTCTTACCCATCAAATGTCATTTTTTGATCCATTATCAATCAACACATGCCAAATGATGAACAATTGCCAATCAGCACTAAAAGTGATGAATTGTTAATTGACTGCACATCAGCACTTAAATGGATGCCCTGCTAATTAACCACAACATTAGACAAGGCTGTATATACCAAAGTACTCTAGTGCTTGTTGTGTTCTTGCTTTTGTAGACAACATAGTACTTAAGGTGCAAACTTCTGATGTGCTGATTGTCTCACTGTGTTGTACATCTTTTTGTAAACCAGGAATAGATATAAAGTTGTTTACTTTTTACGTTTAACTTTCATAGTATAAATACCTCTTACTTGTATAGTTTAGAGGCAAGATTGTAAGTCCACTTGTTTATCTGCTGATTGTAAGCCCACTTGTTTATTTGCGATTGTATCAATTTTCTCAAAAAAGATTAATCAAGTCTAACATCCGGTAATTTTCCGTTACCAAACTCCGTTAGTTCAGTTTGGTCTAGCATACATGTGTCATTAGCACACACTAGTTTTCTTTCAATGTTGGTGACTTAATAATGATTAATATTGGTTAACTAATAATAACTTAATTGATAGTTTCATTATTGTTATGTGGTTATATGATTCGTAAATTTTAAATATTATTTGTGAATTTTACTTTATAACATGACAACATGTGATATTTGATTCATGTGTTTGGTGGCTAGTTATAATTATATGATTATTATTGTTGAATAATAATACATGAGTTTTGTAGTTATAAATTATTTAAAAAGTGCTAAAAGGATTAATTTTTATAAAATGTAATAGGGGGGTTTATTATGTGATTACCATAAAAGTTAAAGTGAAACAAAAAAACCCAACCCTAGCCCCCATACCCCATTCGGTCGTGAACCACCCTCAAACACCTTCATCTTTACGATTTCAAGCTTTTGGACACCAAGAACATTCGATTTTGAGCAATTGTGGTCATTACAACAATGTACCAAGTCCAATTCTTGATCATTACACTATTTGAGGTAAGGTTTTGATTAGTTTTTCATAGTTTTTTATTCAAGAAGAACCCTAGTTCAATTAACATGGTTAAAGTCGAAATTGTTGATGTTGGATGATGTTATGACGCTAATTGTATTGCATTGACACTAGTGTAAATGGATTATGCAAGAAATTCATGGAATTGATGGGTTGTTCATACCTTACTATAAGTAGTAACTTTTTTGCATGAGATTTAGGAATTACGATGAATTGATAATGTATATCATGTCTAGATGATTGCAATGAACTAGATTAGGTATAATGTTTATGAATTTATGAATGAATTGGATGTTAGATTGATTTTTGGGTGTTACTTTTCCAAAATGGAAAATTTATTGATTTGAATCATTGGATATTGTGAATTGGCATGTTTATGATGATAGGATTATGCTAGAATGCTTGTTGATGACGTCTAATGCGTTAGAGTGTGTTAATTGGATCATGTTGATACTTGATGGATTATATGGGAAATCTAGGTTTTATGGAATATTGCAAAGGTGTTGGGTTATGTTAGGAGGTTATGGGATCATATTTGGGATTATAATGGATCATTGTTGTGTATGTTAGTTGGTATGAATCTCATTGAGTAATGTGATAATGAACATCATACACTTGTGCAAATCTGAGGACCCTACTTAGTAGGATTGGCAGGGTTTAGGGTGTGAAGTCGTGAATGGATTCACATGGCATGTAGTGCATGATTAAACTTAATTTATGATTTTTTAATTAGGATTTAATATATTTATGTTGATCATGATAATTAGTTTAGATTGGCATGTGTTGTATGATAGTCAATGTTGGTATAATGATATTGATAGTACTTAAGATTCATAATGTGGCATACGTGAATAAATTATATAATGATCATGTGTAATGAGTTACTAAACTTGGTCAAACTAGATTTCAATTAACATGTCACCAATGGGTCAACTAGGTCAAATGAGTCTTTGTTTTCCAAAACCCTGGGTCAACGTGTTATTGAGCACTTAGGGTTGTTAAATTTCTGGTTACACGTACTTATGTACTCGCATGTTCTAGGTAACCTTTGACGGGTTGTCTTTCCACTCACCGTTAGCTTCTCTATTTATGTTTGGTTGCGCACGAGGTGAGTTCAATACCCCACTTTTATTTTCTCTCTTTTTGGGGGAGATAGCATACTCTTTTAAAACGCTTTACTATTATAACATGTATTTAGTATGACATTCTGTGTTATACCATTGAAAGCCCTTACACTTTCGGATCTTTAATTAAGGAATCTAACGAGAAATCTTGGGTAGTAGTACTGGGTCTGATAAGCCCCTCCCGTACGACTGGAGGTCAAGCGGGTGGAATATTGTCCTAAACGACTAACAATGTCATGACTTGGTATGTCGTGACGGGAGGCAAACAAATGAACATATTCAGCTTTGATCGTGAAATTACTATGGTTATTACTAAAGAAATTAAACTATATATCTATTTCAATACCCTACTATTGCGTATGTTGACTCACAAACTCTTGAATTCACCAACTATCATGTTGACATGTTTAGTATGATTTTCTCAGGTCGTTACTAGGAGTTGCCTTTAGGAGCACTCACGTGTCAAGAATGCTTTGAACAATCATTGATTTACATTTGGTTTATCGCAATTTACATACATTGGTATGGACGCATGTTTTACGCATATGACATTTTAATACTTCGGGTTTGAAATATTTACAAAATGCTTCCTCTATGTCTTAAACTTTAAACTCTTGGTTTGTTTTAAATGTTACGTATAGTGTCAGTCGGAGTAAGAAATGACTTGGATCCTGTTTTGTTCACGCCTCGTGGTAAAACCCTATACGTGGATTTTATGGGTGTAAAAAATTGATATCAAGGCCTTGATTATAGGGAACTACGTTTCATGAATACTAGTCTATAGCCGCACACAGTTAGTTAGTTAGTTACTCGTTACTTATCCCCTTACTGTATACTCATTGGCATACACATCACATACACTACAAGGTGGCATCATCATCATCTTCATCCCATGTTCTTCACGCAGCGGGAAAGCAACCCGAGGTTCCTAATGTTTCTTTGTCATCTAAGGGTTATGGATCTCAACCCCTTTTGTTTATAATTGATATGTATCTTTCGGGCGAGCCTATGATTGATCGAGACATGTCTAATCCTGAAAATTGGGATTGGTATCGTACCACGCTAATCAAGATGTTGGAAAAAGAGCATGTTCCATTTTCAATCCCTACCGTGAGTAGAGATTCGATATTATTCTTGTACCTTGTAACCTTTATAGGGCTATCATTGCTGTGGTGGCCTCTTATGATCGATTGCGTCGAGTCGTCGAGGATAAATTTGGAAGGTTGGACTCGCGACATGAGCATGAAAGCAAGGTGTATGAAGAGATGGAAGACTCGTGGCTCTATATGCAACGATGTCAGGATGGCCAAATAGGAGCGATTCAGAGTCTACATGGACAAGTTGCTGAGTTGACAGCTACTCTAAATGCGACACGCGATCAGCTTCATGAGGCAATAGTTCGTACACATAAGTTGAAAAACCAGCTCGAGCCTAAGGAGGCCCCAATGGAAGAGCCTCGGGAGAGTAGAGGAGGTACCAGAGGAAAAGACAGAGGAGGAACCTGAGCAGGAACCAGAAGAAATAGAAGAGGACAGTGATGGGTCTGAAGTGATAGATTGATTGCTTTTATTTATCTGACTGGACTACATGGTGTTTTTTTCAAAATAAACCTATGTACGAAGGGTTGTTTCCCACCCAACTGAAAAACTTGAAATTTTGACACTGATTGGATTTTTTGTGAGTTAACTACAATTTATTTATCATGTGTTATTATTTTGGTTATAAATGTTGTGGTTTTGACGAATTCATTATTTCTTATTATTTACCATACCTTTATGAGATTAATATGTTGAATGTTACTCATTATTGTATTTGTGAATGTAAAATGAAATGTGAAGATCATGTATAGGTTGGACTCACATTAGTTTAGATTGATTACTTTACTTGTAATAGGACTTTTGTTAGTTTCCTTTTTGTATGTACTTAGTTTTGTGTGTTTTAGCAGTCTAGCGAAACTGTGAGCGAATTTGTAAATTCGCTCACAGTTTGCTGTTCTAGTTTACCTGGCGAACTTATGTTCTGCCGGGCGAAACTGTAGTTTCGGCATGACAGTTTTGCTAACAGCGAAACTGTCTGCGAAACTAAGACTGCTATATATACTCGTGTTAATTTTCATTGAAAGGTAAGCTTGCAAAACCCTAATCGTGGATCATTGTTGCAAGTTACCTATTTCAAGCAATTATTACACAGAAATATCATTGTGCTTTATGTTATTGATTGTCATTGATCATTTTGTTATCAAGTATGAGTTAGAATTGTATTCAATCTTCTCTATTGTCATTGTTTAGCATGCTTGTTAGATATTGAGCAATTCATCACATCATTTGCACTGTTTTTCAATCACTTGGACCAACAATATGGTATCAGAGCCTAGTGCTCTTGATTTGTTGAGTTTTTGTGGTTTTTGTTCAATATCTAGTCTCAATCAATTTTCATTGAATTATACGGTGCTTTTGACATGGAAATTGATTGAATTATGCTAGTTTTCGATTGAGGAAGATCCTACAATCATCAGATCTCAAATTCATTGAGTATTGGATGATTTCAGATTGATTTTGAGTTGAAAAAGGGTTTTGAGATCGATCAGCGAATTCACTGTTCTTCCTACGAAATTGCCATCTTCTTTCAGCGGAACTATGGGCTATTCTGCATCAGAAGTTGTTTTTCTAGTGGTTCTGCGAAACTAATCTTTTGAACGAAAGTTCATCAGTGTTTGTGAACGGTTAACAAGCGAAATTGCTGCTGAATTTGTTTTTGAACGAAAGTTCAAGCTTGTTTTGTGCAAAGTTATCAGCGAAACTAAGCCAGTGGTGTCTTTGGATTAGCGAAAGTGCTGCCGAAATTGCTAGTGAAATTAGCTTCCGTAGCGAAATTGTTAGCGAAAGTAATTCTTCAGCGAAACTGTAATTAAAGTCATCATCTTCTGCGAAAGTGTCAGCGAAATTAGCATCTTCTCTGCCGAAACTACAATGTCGAAGTTAACTACTCTCACACTTGCTGATCTTGAAAGTGTTGCTCCTAATAGGCCTCCAAGACTCATTAATGGAGATAATTTTGAAGATTGGAAGAGATGTCTCAAAGCTTTCTTCTTCTACGCTGATCATAACCAATGGGAATCGATTACTTCTGGTCCTCACATACCAACGGTTACTGTTGGTGATGTTGTCTCTCAAAACAAGGACCCATCTTCCTATACTGAAAGAGATCTGAAATTGATTGATCGTGATCAAAAGGCTTTTGGTGCTCTAACTCTCTGTCTAGCACCAGACATCTACAACCGTTTTGCAGAGCATAAAAATGCTAAATCTCTTTACGATGCTTTATGTGAATTTTATGATGGTAATGCAGATTTGGTAAAGGATAAGAGCATTCAGGCTGAAAAGGAATTCAATTCATTTGTGGGATACAAGAATGAGAGTTTGACAGATCTCACAAATCGTTTCTTAACTGTTTCAAGCACCTTAAAGAAATATGATGAAAGGCTCTCCAACAGTGAACAAGTTAACAGGCTTCTTGATTCTCTTCCACCCCAGTGGAGTCTTCAGGTGAGAATGCTTAAACAAGAAAGAGGGTTCACAGATTACAAGCTGATGGATATCATCAATAAGTTGAAATCCTTTGAGTTGGACATGAAAAGACGGGAATTTAACCAGACTATGATGCCCACATCTGGTTTTTCTCAAAATGCTGCTTTATTGTCATCCGCTGCAAACTCTCAAATACAAAATCCAATTCAAAGAGGGAGCAATACAAGTACTTTCTCGAGTGGGAACAGTCATGTTGGGAGAGATTTGGGTAATTCTAAGGCCAATGTTGAAACTCCAATTCCATCAGAAACAATGGTTCTTTTTGGAATGTTCGTTCAGAGCTATGAAGCACTTGTCGCTGGAGAACTGAAAGGAAAGGGAATTACTATGGAAGACATGTACCAGGTTGATCCTGATGATCTTGAATAAACTGATATTTAATGGCAGATGGCTATGTTAACCCTTAGAACTCGAAGATTTATGGAAAGAACTGGACGAAAGAACTTTGGTGGTCAAACATCTACTTCAAAACTGGGGTTTGATAAGTCGAAATAGAGATGCTTTAATTGTAAACAATTTGGACATTTCAAACGTGAATGTCCATTACCAATTGTCACATATCCTAGTAATTCTAGAGTACCAAGACTGACAGCAGAGAAAGAAAAGGAAGATGTGAATCACAAAAAGGAGTCTGCTTTGATTTCTAACTTTGACTGGAGTGCCGAGGTTGAAGAAACAAGAACTGAGATAAATCATGCTTTAGTTGCTGAGTTTGTTGAAAGTAATGAAGAGGTAGATGGTAAAGATGGATTTGAGTTGTTCAAGGAATTCAAAAGAGAAAATGTGTCATTTGTAAATGAGAAAGAAGAAAAAGATGATGGAATTGGGGAAGACGGAACTGCAAGTTTAAGTGAGAAAAGAAGTTCAAAAGCTGGGCTAAGAAAGGACAATGATGATGAAGCTGCTACTGTTGAAGAAAAGAAGTCAAGTACTCCAGTATGCCTGTGTGACAAAGCCTTAGCTGCTGAAAGGATGGTAATGGGACTTCCGTATGAGGTAATACAGGATATGTGCTCACCTGCTTGTAAAATTAGATTATTTGGGATTTATAAGGCTAACCGTCTATTAATTGATAATGAAAAGGATTTAAAGCGAATTAATGATGAACTTAAAATCAATGAATCAAAATATTTTGTTAAATTAAATGAGGCTTTAAAAGAAAATGATCATTTAAAACGAATCGTTTTGGAAAGGAATGTCGAGATTAATACTTTGACTGAAAGGGTTGCTCTTGCTGAATTTGAAGCAAGCAAACTTCAGTCAAGGTTAGATAAATGGACTATATCACGAATGAAACATGATGATCTGTGTAAATCTCAACGGGGAGCTAGAATTAAAACTGGTTTGGGTTATGAAAATGTAAAGGTTTATCCTCCGCCTAGTACATACTGTTATTCTCCTATGCCTATTCCTCATCCTTCAAATGATTTAATCAAAACCAATACTGACAGTATGTCTGCAGGTTTAGAGGGGATTAACTCTAAGTACATTCGTGAAGACTACGACTATGGACCAACTAGTGGGCTTGGAAGCACTAGTACTAGTACACCTGATTATCAGCAGTCTGTTTTAGATCACAAGTCTAGTTTAAATTATGTTTTTGTTTCTAGTTCGATTGTAACAGACTCTATTGTCTCAAGTTCTCATGATAGTTTTATTTCATCTTGTAATTCAGATCGTAGTGATGTCTTTTGTTCTAATAATGATTGTAATGCATCTGATCTTTCTCCAAAACCAACTGAGCAAATTAAAACTAATTGTTTTGAAAAGTTCTTTTCTCATCCTATTCCATCTTTCACTCCATTAAATATGACTTCATCTGATGAACGTATTTCTTCTTCATCTGACACCAGTACCAGTGGAACTAGTTTTACTGATATGTCAGATGAATCTTCATCTAATTTTGTAAATAATAATTCTTGTTCAAATAAACGTCAAACTCATGGGTTGTATGAGACATTCAGTGATATTGATTCTAGTTTGTTTGAATGTGATTAGGAGATTATTATTGATCCTATTTTTACCCCATCACATCACAGACCTAGATTCAAACCTCATTGTTTTAGGTGTGGTCAAGAAGACCATCTTGTTAAGAATTGTCCTTCTTTGATTCAAGGATTTTCTAATAGGAACTGTTTTGGAAATAAATTGACAAAATTGGTTAATAATTTCTTTGGTAAAAAATTTGTTTCATCAAAAACCAAAGTTGCTCAATCTTGGGTTCCTATTACACCGGGCTAATTGATTTATTCATTCTTTTCAGGAGTCATCATCAAAGATTATAAACAGTTTATGGCATGTTGATAGTGGGTGTTCCGAACATATGACTGGATTAAAAGATTTGTTGACCAATTATCGGATTATAGATGGAGGATATGTTGCTTTTGCTGGTGACAAAAAGGGTGGAAAGATGATTGGACAAGGAGAAGTTACCAATGGTTCTCTAACTCTGGAAAAAGTCAACTATGTTCCTGAATTGGCTTTTAATCTTCTGAGTGTTTCTCAAATCTGCGATAAAGACATTCCCGTTCTGTTTAAATCTGATGAATGTCTATTTTTAAAATCAGAGATTGTAATTCCAGATGATTTGATTCTTATGCGTGCTCCAAGAAAGCATGATACGTATCTTCTTGATATGAACTCAAGCGAGTCAAAGGCTACTGCAACTTGTCTTCTTTCAAAAGCATCATCTTCTGAGTCTCTCTTATGGCATCGTCGATTAGGCCATGTTAATTTTAAGATAATTAACAAATTAGTAAAGAACAATCTCGTTAGAGGACTTCCTTCAAAAGATTTTTCTGTTAATGAAAAATGTATGGCTTGTGCCAAGGGCAAACAACATAAGAAACCTCATAAGCCCAAACTTCTAAATAGCATATCTTGTCCTCTCAAGTTGTTACATACTGATTTGTTTGGCCCAGTTAGTGTTAAATCTATTGCTAAAAAATCATTTTGTCTTGTTGTTACAGATGATTTCTCAAGATATTCATGGGTGAGGTTTCTTGCACACAAAGGCGAGGTTGCAGAGGAATTGCAGAGATTAATTCTTTCTATCGAAACAATTAGCAAGAGAAAAGTTATGGGACTGAGAAGTGACAACATCACTGAATTCAAAAATCAAATTCTCGATTCATTTTGTGCTCAAAAGGGGATTATGAGAAAATTTAGTGCTGCGAGAACTCCTCAACAGAATGGTATTGCAGAACGAAAGAATCGCACTCTCATTGAAGTTGCTTGTACAATGCTGATAGAATCTTCATTACCCATTATCTTTTGGGCTGAAGCTGTAAACTGTGCTTCATATGTTCTAAACCGAGTGTTGATTGTGAAAGATAAAATGAAGACTCCTTATGAAATTTTCATAAGAGGAAGCCTCTAATTGATTTCTTTCGGCCATATGGTTGCTCTTGCACTCTCTGAATACTCAATCTCAAAAGACAAAGTTTGGTGTTGTCTCTGATGAGTGTTACTTTGTTGGTTATTCTTCTTCTCAAAGGCATATCGGGTTTATAAAAAAAGAACACGTATCGTTCAAGAGTCGTTCTATGTTGATTGGCAGGAATCTAACTCTTCTGAAGTTAGATCTGAACCAGCATGGTTCTTTGACTCCGATACCGTGTTTTATTCGTTCAATTTGCCAGTTTTTGATGATGATACGTCCATTCCAAATGCTCAAACGAATATTATTTCATCATCTCCATCATCTGTTCCTTCCAACTCGTTAGTAAATGATGCTATTTCAACTGATGTTAGTTCATCGTCTCCAATGAATGATCCGGCACCAACATCTGATTCTGTATCTCCCACATCTTCTCCACTACCTGATCCAACAACAACCATCGATTCACCTTCATCTAATCTTTCACCATCCATGGGTGATATTTCTCCAAACATCTTTCCTTCAGCCAGCGACTACAAAACCTTGAAAGATCATCCTCTTGATAACGTGATTGGAACTATCTCTGATGGTGTTCGAACGCGAAGTCAATCTGGTTTAATTAATGTTTGTCTTTTCTCATGCTTCATTTCTCAAACTGTCTCGAAAAACGTTCATGCTGCTCTACAGGATCCTTGTTGGGTGGAGTCCATGAAATTGGAACTTCAACAGTTCAGAAATCTTAAAGTTTGGACCTTGGTTGACTTACCTCCTAACAAATACCCAATCGGTACAAAATGGGTGTTTAAGAACAAACCGGATGATCGAGGTGTAGTGGTGCGTAACAAGTCTAGACTCGTTGTGCAAGGTTTTGCTCAAGAAGAAGGGATTGATTATACTAAAGTCTTTGCTCCAGTCGCTCGTCTTGAAGCAATCAGAATATTTCTCGCTCATGCTGCTCATAAACAATTTAAAGTCTATCAGATGGATGTGAAGTGTGCTTTTCTTTACGGAGACATTGATGAGGAGATATATGTGTGTCAACCACCAGGTTTTGAGGATCCTGATTTTCCTGATAAAGTGTTTAAGCTTGACAAATCTCTGTATGGTCTTCATCAAGCACCCAGGATCTGGTATGAGACCCTTACACAGTATCTTCTACGCAATGGTTTCTCTCGTGGTACCATTGATATGACTCTCTTCAAAAGGGAAGTGAATGGTGAAATGCTATTTGTCCAAGTTTACGTTGATGATATTATTTTTGGATCTACCAGTTCTCTATTATGTAGAGAGTTCGAAGAGGTAATGAGTCAAAGGTTTGAAATGAGTATTATGGGAGAAATGTGTTTCTTTCTTGGATTACAAGTTGAACAACAGAAAGAAGGAATTCTTATTCATCAGGAGAAGTATATTAAGGATATTTTAAAGAAATTTAAAATGGATGATGCTTCTCCTGAGATGACTCCATTTACTGCTCAGACTTGTCTCACTCCAGATGAAAATGGAAAACCAGTTGACCCTTATCTTTTTAGATCCATGATTGGCTCTCTCATGTACCTTACTGCAAGTCGTCCTGATATCACTTTTGCTGTTGGCTACTGTGCTCGATATCAGTCGGCTCCAAAAGAATCTCATGAGAAAGCTATCAAAAGAATATTTCGTTATCTCAAAGGATCATCTCGTTTAGGGCTATGGTATCCATATGGAGGGAATTTTGATTTACATGCTTATTCTGATAGTGATTCCAATGGTTGCAGGTTAAACAGAAAATCTGTGTCTGGAGGGTGTCAATATTTGGGAAATTGTTTGGTGTCTTGGCAGAGCAAGAAACAAACCACTGTTTCTCTTTCTACAGGAGAAGCCGAATATATTGCTGCCTCTAGCAGTTGTTCTCAAGTTCTCTGGATTCAACATCAAATGATTGATTATGGAATTAATTTTCTCCATACACCTTTATTTTGTGACAATGAAGCAGCCATTGGGATTGCAAAAAATCCTATTCATCATTCCCGAACCAAGCATATCGAGACACGAATTCATGCAATTCGTGATGCTCAAGAAAAGGGTTTCATCGATATTATACCCATTGATACGAAACATCAAAAAGCTGATCTTTTGACAAAAACTTTTGATAAACCCCGTTTTTATGAATTGATCTCTATGCTCGGGTTAATATCCTTTTAAATTTTCCTTTACAGTCCTTTATTATAAAAAATATAAATAATATAATAATAACAAAAATTAATAAATAAATAATAAATAATTTTCATAATTTATATAAATTATCTACTCTTTGAAAATAAAAATTTGGTGGAGTAATTTCATATCCTGAGGTCGGAATTTAAAATGACGAGAAATGATTGTATATCCTCTAAGTATGTTCTTTATACATGACCAGTGCTTCAATGAGAAATGATAGTAACTGATACTGGTTTCTGTTTCACATAAAATTTTTCAAGAAGAATCGATCAGATTCTTTAACGATATGCTTGATAGACTCGGCCTGAAGAATAAAGTATACAGCAGCTCTATGATTAAATTAAAACATCATACTTAAGGATGTCTGGATTTACTCAATTGTTTTGGCCTGCACAAAAACTGAGTCCTGACAAAAATTGGATTGAAAATGAATCTTTCACCCATCATGCTCATATAAGTCATATCCCTGGACCATGTCTGGTGTATTCTTGTACTTGTGTATCTTGTGTTTGTGCTAATCTCCTCTGTTGTACGAAAGTACTGACCTGGAGTGATGATCTCCTCTTCTGTACGATAGTACTAACCTGGAGCTCTCATCAGCACATGTTTAAATGGTCATCTCCTCTGTTATACGTGAGTATAGATCTGGAGCTCTCACCATTTAGATATAATTATGTCAAATCATCTAATCGATGAGTTCTTTTCAGAATGAAACATTCTGTTTTTATTCACTTGCACACTAATGTACAAGCCTTGCTCCGTATAGATTGATTCAAAATTCAAGAAATTCTGAGGTTGGGTGAGGGTTTTTGTCATATGATTGTGGGGTCCTAACATTCTAAAGCATCTAATTGAACCTTAACAAATCATAAGCTGTTTGTTGAAAAAGGATAAGGCATGAGTTTAAGTGGATAAATATATCAGCAATCGTTATTGATTTGTTCTAATTTCAACTGTTCCTGTGCAAAGTGTGATACGATCTCGTATTCAGTATGATATCATTGCCGGTCGATGATTTACGATCTTCTTTGTGTTCATAAATACCTAGAGGATGTGATCTCTGATTGATTTAGATCTTATTGTATGACGTTCTTCATTATTCTTATAAAAAAATATAAAATATAAAAAAACAATAAAATAAAAAAATAATATATATATATATATATATATATATATATATATATATATATATATATATATATATATATATATATATATCTTAAAGGTGACGAACTACTCTTTCGCTCCTTGTTTCGCATGACGAAACTGCAATCTCGCTAGGCTTTCTTATTAGTTTTTAACTGGCTATCTCTTACTTAGCGAAATTGCAGATTTTCTAGGCGAAACTGTAAATTCGTCTGGCGAATCTATAGTTTCGCCGTCTGCGAAACTATTTGCTATATAAGTCGTTTTGCGAAATTATTTTCTCATTTTCGCAAGATCGACCTGAGTAGTTTTCTAGGGCTTATCCGTGACTTTGGTTGGCGATTCTGAGTTTTCGTTGTGTTTTGGTCCGATTGATTGTTCCTTTTGCTTCGCATGTGAGTTTCGAACATTGCACAATCATTTAATCTGGTTAATATTAACTCTTTTTAAGACATTTGGATTTTGACCCTTCGGTGTCTTCGCTGTTCATCCAGCGAAACTGCAAATTATTCTGCGAAACTGAACGAAAGTTCATTACTTCTCAGCGAAACTGTAAGGTTATGCTGTCCGTGCGAACTTAACAGTTTCGCCAACCTATTTTCAGTTTCGCAGAATTTGGACTTAAGCTTGTACAGTTTCGCCTAGTCATATTTTCTTTTTGGACAGCGAAACTGTTATGTTTTTGCTAGCGAAACTATGTTTTCGCCAGCCGAAACTAACAGCGAATCTATTTTAAATAATTTTCGCCTAGTCGAAACTGTCTTTTGGTCAGCGAAACTGACATTTTTTAATTAGCGAAACTAGTGTTTCGCTTGCCGAAATTGTTAGTTTTCATTGTTTTATTATTATTTCTTATCTTCTTAATTTCTCATTCAACTTATCTGATTTCTTCTTCAGGTTATCATGGCTAATCTCAAGTTTGATGAGCGGAACAATATCACCGCTATTTTAGATGATACTCATCCAAAGGCTGCTGGATTTAGAGATTGTATCAGATGGCTTCAAAGTTCACCTATAGCCCATGCCATATCTCATTCGCCTACCATCTATGATCTTCATATCAGAGACTTTTGGCGATCTGCAGAGTATGATACTCGAGGAGATTCACAGCGGATTACTGCTAAAGTCATTGATCAAGAAGTAACGATCACTGCTGAGACTGTATCGAGGATTCTAAGACTTGAAGAAGATTCAGGAGATGAAGTCACCATGACAGATTCTGAGGTGTTCCAAGCCTTTAGAAGTATGGGATATGAGGGACCAGCTTTTGGTTCTCGGAAGGAGATCAAGAAGTCATTCTTATCTAAAGAGTGGAGATACATTGCTCATGTTTTTATCACGTGTCTTGATCACCGTAAAGGTGGATCCGATGGTCTTAACATTGATTGGGCTAAGGCAATGGTGTTATGTTGTAAGGGTGAAAAGGCCAATATTGCCAGACTAATTTTTGCGTGCATGGCTGAGAATGTGATGGCATTAAAGAAAGACAAATGGCTGCTGTATCCCCGATTTCTTTAGATGATATTTAATGATCTTATACCTCATGTACAAAAACATGGAGAGATAAAGAGGCTGGTACAAATGAATCCCCGTATCTTTGCTGACTGCTGTGCCATTCGCCACGACTTCAGTGGAAAGATCACCCATCTTTGGGAAAACATGTATCCTCCAGAACGCTGGAGCTATATTAAACGGGTGGATGAATCAGAAAATAAACGAGCTGAAGAAACTAGAGTACAGCAAGCTGATGCTACAAAGAAAAGAAAGAGATATCCCAAAGAAAAGGACTATGACTTTGTGGAAGATATTGCTACACAAGCTGAGGAAGTTAGGGTTGAAAAAGAAAGAAGGTCAAAGAAGAAAACTGATTTTGCTGAACCTGAGAGACGAACCAAGCATAGACATGAAGGATTTACAACAAGAAGAGAGGCTAGTGGAAACCTTGATGAGGATATGATTCGCAATTTGAATACTTTGTTGGCTAATGAACTGAGTATGATCAAGACCAAACTCACAAACCAGGAAATCAGAGAAAAACAAAAAGATGAAGTGATTGAAGGTATGCAGAAGATGCTAGTTGACCAAAACCGACTGATGAAGAAGTTGTTTGAAGAGATTACACAGCTGAAGGCTGCAGCCGGCCTACCTAATCAACTAACTCAATCTGAGTTAGATGATCTGACTGATACATCAAAGTACCCATTTCTGAATGTGGGCACTTCATCTAAGGTAGGAGAGGGCACATCTGGTGCAGCAACTACTGATGCTGGAGATCGGAAAGCTCCAGGAGAGGATGTTGGAAGAAATGATGAGGAGGACATTATAGAGGCTGGGTTTGTTAATATGCAATTTGATTTTGAAAAGGATTTGGTTGGTGAAGAAGTTATAGTAACAGATACTGTTGAAGGAGTTCCTGAGAAAGGTAAGGGGTTGGTTGATGAGGAAGAGGAAGATGAACAGCTCAAGATTATGATTCAGAACCTGAGTTCTATGAAGTAGATGAACGACCATTGATCTATGTTGCTAAAAAGGGAGAGGATGATGCAGATGTGTTTGAGATGGATAAAAATGATTGGTTTGTGAAAGAGAAGGAGGTAGAAGAAATCACTCCTCTTTTCCAACACTTGGAGGGGTTGAGTAGGAAGGAGGCTAACAAGAAAATCATAAGCTGGTGTTATATTTCAAGCTTAAAGATGTTTATGATCAAGAGACGGGGAGGTAATATCAGTTATATGCTTAAAAGGAAGGCTTTTAAGACCTTGCCTAAATGGGATTTAAGGCGTTTGGCAACTCTACCACTGATTAATGCTCATTTGAGTGAAAGAGCCACATTTCTTGAAAAAGAGATAAAGAATGGGCTTAATGGCAACTTTGAGTCTTTCGGGTATATGAAGGCAGAAAGAAAGAGGTCAAAGAAGGATAAGGACTGGGAGACGGGAAAGGGAAGGATTGTTCTAAGAGTTAAACCTCTAAAGACTGTAAACAGGGTAAGATTGGCTGATCCTCTTCCCCAACAACTACAGGACTTTGAGAAATGGTTTTATGATAACAACACTAGAGAAGTTGTGATCAGAGTTAAACATGGAAAAGAGTTTAGAGTATTTGATCCAATGGAGCTGTTCAGTTTCTGTGATGAAGATCTACTGGTATTATGTGAAAATCACATTAAGGCTGGGGCTGGAGAGGAAACTAGGAAAGAAGCTAGTTTGTTTATGAATGTTGCCAACAAGATCAGGGGCGTAAGGTCTGAGGTAAAGAAGTTAGCTGAAAGGGTAAGGGCTCAGGATGACTTTAATATGGATGTTCAAGATCTGACCAGGCAATTTGCGAAGGCTAGTGGTCATTCCGAAGAAGCTAGTGATGCAGGAAAAGACCATGGAGGATCATTTGCTGAAGCTTCTGAGGAAGTAGCTGCAGGAGGTGACGAAGACAGATCAATCGCAGCAGAGGAAACCGGAGCTGACAAGACAAATCAAGAAGAGTGAAGACGGTGAGATCCAACCTAGGGGAGTATTGAAGATCATGTATAGGTTGGACTCACCTTAGTTTAGATTGATTAATTTACTTGTAATAGGACTTTTGTTAGTTTCCTTTTTGTATGTACTTAGTTTTGTGTGTTTTAGCAGTCTAGCGAAACTATGAGCGAATCTGTAAATTCGCTCACAGTTTGCTGTTCTAGTTTACCTGGCGAACTTATGTTCTGCCGGGCGAAACTGTAGTTTCGGCATGACAGTTTCGCTGACAGCGAAACTGTCTGCGAAACTAAGACTGCTATATATACTCTTGTTAATTTTCATTGTAAGGTAAGCTTGCAAAACCCTAATCGTGGATCATTGTTGCAAGTTACCTATTTTAAGCAGTTATTACACAGAAATATCATTATGCTTTATGTTATTTATTGTCATTGATCATTTTGTTATCAAGTATGAGTTAGAATTGTATTCAATCTTCTCTATTGTCACTGTTTAGCATGCTTGTTAGATATTGAGCAATTCATCACATCATTTGCACTGTTTTTCGATCACTTGGACCAACAAAATATGGACGGACGTGGAAGAGGACGTGTAAAAGGTCGTGGACGTGGCGCCGGTGAACGTGGAAGAGGACGTGAACATGACCCAGCCGAATTAGTATCTCTAATTAACCAACACGTGCAGGCAGTAGTGAACGCTCAACCTTCCTAATATGGAGGTAACAATGACCCTAGTCATCAATTACACAATTATTTTGTCAGATGGTTAATCAATTGGTTTGACTAAACATTCTGAAATGTTGAATCCAGGACCGTTAGCATGCACAGTCAAAGCGTTCATGAATTGTAAGCCCCACTCCTATAATGGAGCTAAAGAGCTACGGAATTGGTGCGATGGTTTGAAAGGACCAAATCGGTCTTTGAAAAGTGCAATTGTCCGGCGGCGGGCCAAGTGATATATGCCACAGGAACATTGAAGGGTGTAGCGCTCTCGTGGTGGAATGCATAAGTACAAATGTTGGGCCAAGTGATGGCTATTGCTTTGCAGCTGACAGACCAGGTGGTGGAGCAAGGCAAGTTAACCAAACAAGGCACTATGGCAATCATGCCAGACAACAAACGCAAGTGGAAAACTCTAGAAACAAGAGCTAGTAATCAAATAACCAACATCAACAACAGTAGTAGACTAGATATCTATTTCAATACACTTGTTTATATTTTACAAACACTATTGCTTATGATAACTTACAAACTCTTGAACTCACTGACTGTCCTATTAACACTTTTAGTATGGTTTTCTCAGGTCGTTACTAGTAGCTGCCCTTAGGAGCACTCACGTGTCAAGTATGCTTTGAACAATCATTGATTTACATTTGGTTTATTGCATATTTACATACATTGGTTTGGGCGCGTGTTTTGCGCATTTTACATATTAATACTTTGGGTTTGAAATATTTACAAAATGTTTCCGCTATGTTTTAAAGTTTAAACTATAGGTTTGTTTTAAATGTTACATATAGTGTCATTATGAGTAACTATTGACTTGGATCCTAGTTTGTTCACGCGCCTCGCGGTAAAACTCCGCACGTGGATTTTGAGGGTGTGACGTCAAGTGTATACTTTAAAAGAAAATCTTGTGTCTATATTATTACTCAAAATATGTGTGTAATAAGTAAGACAGTTAACTTAGATTCCGCATTTATTATCAGTTGATCAAACTGGAAAAGTATTGTAAAGTCCTTACCCAATCCAATATGTGATTTTAGAGATTTGGCTCTTGATTTGCTGGAAGTCACCTTTCAACAAACCCCATATTTTCTTTTGATCATGCTTTCAAACATACCTCTCCCTCACAACTTCCTTTCCCTCTAAAAATGACTGTTCTGGCCATCTCAAGTAAGGATGACCTAGAGAATGGCACCCAAACCAAACCTTTCATCTTTACACCACATGATTATGCTACTTTTTGAATGGAAGATTTTCTAAAATTTAGGACTTGAGACTCTAGCTCTCTATTCTAAATGGTCCATATGACCCTATGTCCAAGCCACTGGTGAAAGATGGAACTATGATTCCTAAAAATCCTACAAAGTATACAGATGAAGATCTGAAGAAGATGGATATAGATTTTAAAGCATTATGGCTGATCAGGATGAGCATACCCAACAGTATCATTCAGGACTTCGAGAAGTCCACAACTCCTCAAAAGTTGTAGGAAACATTAAAGGCCAGATTGAAAGAACTAAAGATATGAAAGAGAACAAAAATGATGTCTTGAAGCAGAACTTTGAGAACTTTGGTTTCACAAGAGGAGAAACCATGATTGTAATATATCTTAGATATGTTGTATTGTTAGACTTTAAATGAAGCTGGAGTAAAGATCACTACTAAAGACATGGAGAGTTTACACTGTGTCCTTAAGAAGAATTGAGAATCTGAAGACAATGAACCTTGAGGAGTTATATGGCATTCTTAATGTCTACAAGATGGAGATGGATGCTGATGAAGAATCACTCGGTGAGTCATCAATCTCCTCAAAGTCATCAGAACTTATGGCAGGTATCTAAGAATCCTTCCACTCCCAGGCTTACAAGTTTCAATGGTGACTCACCAAGTACCTGTGATCACATATCAAGAATCACGAATTATTGAATCTCAGTCTTCACCATTGTTCAACAGATGGAAACAGCAGCCCTCATCATCTTTCTCACCAAATTACCCATCAAGCTTAGAGTTTGTTAGTGAGCAGGCCAACTTCTTTCAACCCTCTGAAGAAGATTTTGAATGCATCGATCCAGATGATCTTGAAGAGATGGTTATCAATTTTCAAATAGCCATGATCTCTTTTAGGGCTAAACAGTTTCAGCAGAGAACAAGAAGAAAGTTTTTGAAGCAGAGAAGATTAGGATTCGTGTTTAACAAAAGAAAAGTAAAATGTTTCAATTGTAACCAACTGTGATATTTTGCCAAAGAATGCAAAGCACCTGATTCAAACTCATCTCCACCAAGCTTATCAAACTACAAACAAGCAACAACCTTCCAACACATCTCTACCTCTGGCAATTTAAGGCATATAACAATTGTAGCATTAGAAGAAGAGGTGATTTACTGGAGCTTTCAAGTGGAAGAAATCACACCCATCAACCATGCATTGATGGCAAGAAGCTCAACCTATTCACCACAGGTAACTCCTAAACCTTGTTGCACACCTGAGTATATTATTAAAGTAAATATGTACAAAACTCTCAATATTTTAAGAAAACTGATCAGGCTCAAAAGGAAAAGTTCATAAAGCTAAGATTGTTTCAAAACTAAAATAAGAACAAACTAACTTGGAAACCCAGATTGATGATCTTTTGAGCATATTAGAATCAGCACAATGTGATTTAGCTATAGATAAAACATATGCTGATAAATACAATGTTCAAACTGAAAAGTTTAAAAATTGCTTACCTTTATTGAAAACTCCTAAAAGTTGTATCAAAACAAGATAGGATTAGGGTACAATGTTGTGGAACCCTAAGGATATACACCCACACATACACCCCTAAATGCAGCCTAGAAGTAAGAAAGCTAGTATCTACCGAACCAATCTGTACAAAGCCAGCTACTGAGAAGCATGAATCAGTAAATGAAGAAGGTGAAGATAATAAAGTGATGAGAGGAAAGAAGTAAGAAACTCATGGCAAGATAAAGAAGAAGGTGATTTAAGAGGATAAGTTTGTTAACGAAAACTCATCTTCCAACAAAATAGAAACTATTAAACCCCTCTTTCAAATCAAAGCACAGCTACAACAAGAAGACACATAATAGAAACGGTTGGGTAGGACTTTAGACTCTTCAAAAGTAAGATTATTTACACATGTTCAAAAGTCTACTTCTAAAGTAGTTAAGATTCATAGCAAAAAGTTCCCAAGAAAGAAGATTGATCTTTCCACCCACATTGACTATAAACTGAACAAAAACATATGGAGCACTAGGAAAATCAGCAGATGAAATCTTTAAGGAAGAACGTCATACCTGAAGATTTCATTAATCGTGATCTGATTAAGAGATGAAAGAAGGAGGAGATGAAAAGGAGCTACAAGAACTCAAGCTGAAGATCAAGACAGTTAATCAGCAGATGAAGCTCATATGCCTAGTATGTGGGAAGATAGTCATTTTCCAAAAGACTATCCATTTAATCCCTTAGATCACTTCAACAATCATCCCAGATCCTTAAAAGGATCTACGACTGCTGACAAGCCATTGAAAGGAAGAAATAGTACTCACAAGGTTGTTCAAAAGATAAACAAGTCAAATGCCGATTTCAAGAAAAATTTCGCACTTCTGAAGAGTCTTCCTAACAAATTAGTAGTTGCGAACTCAAAGAAGAAGACTTGTGAGAAATCTTCAGCAGAAGTAACAGTGTAAACATTACACTTTAGCAGATGCTACAATGAAACTTTACACTTCAGCAGATGCTACAGTGAAACAACACAAGTATAATACATTTGTGTAGATTGGAACCTACGGATGTACAATACATTTCTGAAGATTGGTAACCTATGGAAAATCAAGTTTCAGTTCTTTCAAGTTAAGTCATCCGTAGATGATCTACTGAGGAATTAATTTTCTACGGAAGAACTAACATCTGCGGAAACGTAAAATTAATATGGAAGGGTAATAAGAACTGTGGGTCCCACATCATTTAATAAATTAAATTAATAAGTCCGAAGGACTATAAATGATTTTTTGACTTGTCATTTTCATTCTTCACTTTTTTAGAACTTTTTCAACCTAGAAAAACGTTGAGATAAAACCCTGTCTGCCAACATTCAAAATCACCAATCTTTAAACAATAAACCATCCACAAAACTTGACCTCGTTTCACTTCGATTTGAATATTATCAAGATGGCAAACCGATTTTCCAAAGAACACAATGTCTGTGCATTCCTAAATGCAGACGACCCAGTGGCTGAAGGGTGTCAAGACATTATTCGCTACCTACGGAGGTCCAGATTCTTCTATGCTCTGTCAGCGGATCCAGTCATCTATCAAGAGCACATTATTAATTTCTAAAATTCTGCTGTAATAGAAGAAGAAGGATATAATGAGGTAATCTATCCAGAGGTTAAGAATGAAAGACTGAGAGGTTATGAACGGATTATCAGAAGGACTCTCAAGTTGGGTGATCGAGAGGAGGGTCATCCAGATGTGTTTGAACATGAGTACATTAGAAGATTTTCAACTTGATGGGATATGATAGAGATTATGAAAGAGGTGAAATCAAGAAAAGAAGACTGTGCAAGCCATATCGATTCCTATGTCATACTTATTTGAAGTGCATCTCAAATAGGAAATCAGGATTAGATAGATTTTCAAGGCACATTTCCTCAGGCATCATTGGAATCTTTGAAGGAAGGACCTACAACTACTCAAAGTATATCTTTGGATGCCTATGTGATCAAATTAGAGTCCAAAAGGCTGCAAGATGTTTATGTTTCCAAGGTTCATCCAACTGATCATTCAGAGTTGCCCTCAGTTGAAAGATAAGGTGATGTATTTGTACAAGCTCACCTAGGCAGATCAGTACTTAATAAGATAAGTGGCAAGTAAGAAGGAGAAGAAATGCCAATGTTTACTCATGTGGTTGATCCAAATGCTGACATTCCTCAAGAGTTGGTATATGAAGATCAGCAAGATACTTCTACTGCTGCAACTTAACAGGCATCCCATTCTCCTCCACAATCACCCATACAGTATCACCATCCATCTCCACAAGTACAATCCCCTGCCAGTTAACACACCCTGCCTATCTCTCCCATACACCCACAATCACCCATTCATCATCACCTTCCTTCCCCACCTTTTCAATCCACCTGCCAGTGAACACACTCATACCATTTCTCCTATTCTCTCACAAGCATCATTCAATTCTTGTGATACTATACCAGTGTCACAAGCCAATACTCAACCACTATCAATCTCTGAACCTCAATCACTAGTCAACTCCAATAACACAGAACCATTTTCACCCACTCTTAACCTTCAGTCACCTAATGAAATACCTCATCAAAGGCCAATATACCCAATAGTTGAATCATCCTCAACACTGCAAGTGTTGCTGTTACTGAAATGATAAGTCTTATAGAAGATTATGAGAATGTGATGATAGAGAAAACTAAAGAAGTCTGTTTGTAAGTTATTAAAGAACAAGATCAAGAGATTAATCAAGAAGGTAAAGGTGAAGGTGAAACCAATTATGTTGATGTTATTGCTTATCATGAAGATGATCTGAATGATGATGATATCAATGTAAGTAAATGTTATCTGGTTACTAAGCATAACAAGCTGACTATTAAGTCAAACAAGAGGTTAGAGAGCATAAGGGAGTTGAAGGGGATGATGAAGGAGAAAGAGGAACAGTTGACAAAACAAGAAGCCTCTCTAAAAAGTTTAAAAGAAGATGCTCAAAGTAATAATAAAGTAATTGATGCTCTACATGAGCTGGTCAGAGAGCTAAGAGAGTTTGTGGAACATGAGAAGGATGAGAGGGAGAAGCTGATGTTGGAGGTGCACAAAGCAAATATTCTTTGAATGATTAATCTGAGCTTCTGAAAAAAAAGATGAAGAAATTGATGAACTAAAGATGAAAATTTGTGCACTTGAATCAAATGCTCTTCCATCAAAAACAACAAAAGAAACTGCTGATTCTTCAAAGTTAATTGTTCAATACAGTAGGAAAAGAAAATATCTGGAGTATTCAAGAAAGAAGTTATTGAAGTTGAAGATTCCCCTAAAAGAGAAAAAACTATGTCACCAGAACACACTCCTTCAGTAGATTTGTCAACTTTGAATCATGTTTCTCATGATGGCACTGAAAGTGATGAAGAATGAAAAGAACTCACTAAGACTGAATCTCCTAAGGATCAACAAGAAACAATCATTGGAAGAGAAACAACAATGTTCATGATATTGATCAACCATGGCTTTCCATATGATATGGTGGAAAGAATGAATATGACTGAAATGAAGAATGTGCTCAACGAGTTCGAGCTTGTAAGATTTATGATTCCCAACTGTAACTATGAAACCTTCTCAATATTCCAAGCCATTCAGAAAATCAAAAAGGACTTAGGTCATTGTGATACAGCCAAACTCAACAAGTATAACATGACATGTTGGTTACAAAGTCATAACTACAAGTTGCATGAGCTTAAAGGCAGATCAGGGCTGAGCTAAGAAGAATGATGGAGCATGTGATGAAAGTTGAGTTGGAGACTGGAGTGAGGTTCAGAACTGAAGCACCGAATCCTGCATATGAACATCAATCAAAAACTACTGCTGAACTAGTCACAGTAGAAAGCAAAGATCAACATAAAGGGAAGACAAGCTAATCAGAGAACCAAGAGAAGTAATACCTGGTAAAGTATGGCCACTTGGTACAACTGTGAGAGAAATTACTGAAGAAAAATCCTCTCTGATACAGTTGTTTGACCATATCATAACTCCCTCATCTGCTAAAGAAAACAGGATTATATCCTAGAAATTTGATCAAGAGTGGGATTGTGCAATGATAAAGAGGGTATCTGGAAGAGTTGAATACTTGCATTTACTTGAATCAATTTTGTCATTGCCGGATGCTGATATTAGAGATCTGCAAAGCTTAATAATCACCAATTATCCCATACATCCCAGAGAAAGAGACTTCTCTATAGCAGTGGGTAAATTGATAACAAAATTCAAGGATGTTATGCTTAAAGAAGCAAGAAGAGAAGATACTTAGCACAAAAGAAAGGTTCAATGTCAAAGAAGGCCTAAATACAACTCCTCCTTATTGGTTGATGATGAATTCTTAAGGAGAGTTGGATACTCTAACAAGAACTCAGCATCAGTAAAGACCATTGAAGGCAATCAGTATACATACCCCATAACTGAGTGGGGATATGTGGAGATGACAAAAGAAATGGTGCTACTGAGAAATGAATATAAGAAGAAGGCCAAGAGCATAAGACTTTTTGATCCAATAGAAATCAAACTTCTACATCCAAGCTATACTTCAAATCTACATGATAAGTACTTTCCTAAGCTCAATGATGAACAAGCCCAAAATGACATATGCTTATATGTGCACCTGATTCAAGTCATTGACAAACTGCATGCTACGGCTTACAAGAGAAGAAAATTTGAATCTCAGCAGCTGGTTGGAATAGAGATTCCTGAAGTCACAGAATTAAGAATCTCTAAACAGGATGAGCTTGAGATAGTAAACAACAACAATGTTTTGGCAACTCTTACCACTGAAGAGGATATTCTAGGTTTGAGTTTCGAGACATTAAAGAAGATTTGCAGAATGGAGATCAAATACAAGTATGATGATCAAAAGGATGTTGTCTCCCATTTCAACAAGAAGATGGTGTCAAGAGTTAAAGAGCTGTCAATTTTGAATAACTGATTACAAGTATCTAAGCCTAAGAGAGAGTATTGTTAGATCTAGTCTCAATAGGTCTAGATTCATTGTATAGGCTTAGAACTTTAATCATCTTTTGTAATAAACTCTTGTACGTCATTATCTTAATGTATGCTTTACATGTAGAGGTTAACCCAATAACTGTGTTGATTTATATATGTGATTGCAGGTATGACATCATTCTTAGTCAATTTTGTAAATTGACTAAGTGTAAGATGCATCTACGGATGAACAATTTGTTCTTTCGTAGATACTCTGTTGCGGATGTACAACTTGGTACAGATGAAATCTCTCGACAAGATTCCTACGGAAGCCAAAGATCTACAAAAGACCAACACTTGCATGTACTTCACCAAGTACACCAAGTCAACAAGTCAAACACTGAGTGATGTCATAAAGTTAGTTCCTACGAATGACTATAACTCAGTCAGAGAATGTCACATCATAAAATCCTCTGAGTAACTTTCTGACCACGATAAGAAGTTACTGTTTCCAAGAAATTTACTGTTACCCTAATAGTAAATTCTTGAGCCTATAAATACAAGGCATAGGCTCACACTTTGGATACCAATCAATACGTCCATCAATACATCAAACAATCACAAAACCCTATTGCTAGTGATCATAACCCTACGATAGCAACCGCAATAACTTTTACACCAAATCATCAGTAGAATCATACCCATCATCATCAGCGATTATTATTTGTTCATTAGTAATCATTAACCTGTTTTAATGAAATACTTTTGAATCAAATTGTGTTTGCTCATTTATTGCACTTAATTGTTCTGTTCTTCATTATTAATTCATATTGCAATTGTTATTTCGAATTCAATCAATTAAACAACGAATAGTGATAATTCCGTGATCACTATGACTTCAATCTAACCTCTAATTTCTGACTTCGATCTTTGGATTCACATAGGTCGAGTACTCGTAACTCCCCAGTCGACCGACTTAGCGGCACCTAGCGAGTTTCGCAACCATGGTACCTATTAGACCTTTAGCATTAGACCTACTGCAATAACATGGCCAGATATAATTTGATCATTATGAACAAATCCAAAATCCTTGTAGACAAAGCCAATCATCAATTCCCAACCATGGGGCTCTACCTTAAAAAAAGTTAAAAGACTTGTGACTGCTGAATAAGAAGTTAGATATGAGTCACAGGATAAAGGTCAAATTCTTGATGACTAAGAGGATGGAGATATTTCCATATAAGGTTGATAATGAACTTGTAGAACTACATGCTGGTAGAGCTCAAGAATCTTCTATTAAGAATAACATCATTGCGTTAATTAAAAGTGTAAAAGATTCTAGAGCTGCAAGAAGAAGAATCAACCCTATTAGAGAATCTAGAAAGACAAAACCAATAGCTCCATCTAAACTAAAGGCCAAGGTTGTCAAGAGTGCCAATAAAGTCATCTAGGCCAACTACCAAAAAATAACCACCCAAGAAGATCTAGTATCCATAAATGTCAAATCTATACAAATGGCCTTTTCTTATAAGAAGAAAGAAAAGGATCAAGAAAGATGTCTCCTAGCAGCTCAACTTGAGTTGAAAGGATTCAACTTTGATGAGACCATGGAATGGAGCTTACTTAGATAAATTAAAGCTGATAGCTACAACTCATGCTGAAATGGAGAAATCAACAAAGTTAGCTAGAAGGAAGAGAGCTAAATTAGGGAGAAAACAAGCAGAAAGAGTTAGATAGTAGAGTAGAGATAAGCAACAGATGAAGATGTTCTTAGAGTTCTATGGTTTATCTAGTAAACAAGTAGAACCAATAAGTATGTCTACTCTTGATCTAAACATCAAAAATTAAAAAGAAGGTTGCAGTTGGAGAGCTACCAAGGTATGAAGTAGCTAGAGAGCAATGAAAAACACAACAACCAAAGACCAAGAAAACTATCCTAAGGTCTTCTTATCTACCAACTAAGCCTCCAGCATCTCCTGACTATAACCACTATCTCAAATGATAAATAAGCCAATCTCATCAGCCTTTGCCAAAAAGAAGATTATTCCAAAAAGGGTGGTAAAGGCAAGGGTGATTGACCCATAGGTGGATGAGAAGTTACTCAAAGGAGCCAAAGTTTTGGGTGTTGGGTATGTTCCCAGATGAATAAATTTGCAGTCAAGAGGGCAAGTGGTGATATCATGTACTATGATCATGAGATTGAAGTACTTGATCCACCACTTGACATCTTAGAACAAACTGCTAATACCTTTGCATCTATGGATGTAGAAATGACAAGTCCAAGACGCTACTTCAAAAGGTATTGTACTTAGTCAAGGTTGAGGCTAGAAAGGAAATCTCTAAAACTCCAGAATCAGCATATGATCTAATAAGTGGGATATGATCAGAAGAAAGACACATACTTCATCACCAGGTCAGCAGTCGGAAAGGTAGCCTACTCAAGGAACCAACTAGTTTGCTTTAACAGATTTTAGATAGTTGACCTAACCAGATTAAGACTAAGGAACACAAGCAATGACTTAGAGGACAAGGAAGTAGAGGAGTGCTGATGAGAATTTACAAGTCTAATCTAGAAAAGTTAAGTCAGGCTTCTGTTGGACCAAAAGAACCAATGAGCCGGATCAGAAAGACCTTTAAGTCCCACAGACGTCACAACAACTACTGAAGTCCACATCAGCTGAAGACAACATCTGAAGACAAAGTCTAAAGACACAAGTGCTGAAGACAAAGTCTGAAGACACAAGTGCTGAAGACAAAGTCTGAAGACACAAGTACTGAAGACAAAGTCTGAAGACACAAGTGCTGAAGACAAAGTCTGAAGACACAAGTGCTGAGGACAAAGTCTGAAGATGTTGTCACAACAGCTGAAGAGGACTTCTTCAGTAGTTGTGACGGTTTGCTTTCAGTAGTTTTTATTTTCTATTTTCAGTAGTTTTGTAAAACGACTGAAGAGTTTGTTCTTCAGTCGTTGTAGCATCAGTAGTTTTTTTTTCAGTAGTTTCATGTTTTATACTTAACACTCTGACATGTTCTCAGTAGTTGTGAACATTTCAGTAGTTTGTTAAGAAGTAGTTATTTTTGTACTAAATCTGCTAGTAATCACCACCCCGTGATTACAGCAGTAATTGCACTCTATATAAGGAGTGCCAACCTTATTGTAACTATGAATGATTGAGCAATAATATTGAGCATTATTGAAACATTCCAAATCACAGAAAATATTCTCTCGTATTTGTTACAAATAACACTCTCTTGCTATAACTTGACTAATTCATCTCTTCATTCCGCTGCATTACACTATTATACCTCAAACTTGTGATCGCTGATCCTGTCAAATGGTATCAGAGCAGGTTAATCATTGATCGATCTAATAATTGATCATTGAAACTGCTCTTCAAGATCCAAGTTTGAGCGAATTAGTATCCTTTTGCAAGAAACTGTTAAAGAGAGTGAATTTTCTGTGTTTTAATCATTCATCCTGAGACTTATTCTCGGTTTTCATTGAGTTTGTGTGGTGTGTCAAATTTTTGCTTGAATAAAATTGTTTTTGGTGTCAAAATGACTACTCCTTCCAATGATCCTCACAATACTGGTTCCTCAACCAAGCCTCCAATGCTGGTTAGGAATGAGTATAACATATGGCAACGTCGTATGCTCCATCACCTGTCTGTTAACAGTTCAGGTTGTTGGACATCGGTGGTACATGGTCCACATAAGCCTATGGTGAATAACCCGGAAACCAATCAAATGGTTCCGAAGAGGAAGGATCAATACTCAGATGAAGATAAGAAATTATTTGAGATAGATGCAAAAGCTCATGGAATTCTAGCCATGGCGCTACCAAATGAAATTTATTCTGGGTTAATGCACTATGAATCTGCCCATGACCTCTGGAATGCCTTGAAAGAACAATTTGGAGGAACAGATGAGGTCTTGGCAAATAATAGAGAGATCCTTGCCCAACAATATGAGACATTCTCTCATAGGAAGGGTGAGACACTGACTCAACAGTTTGAGCGGTTCTCTTGTTTGATCTCTGAATTGAAAATGGTCAAACATGAGTACACTAATGTTCAGATGAATAACAGATTTCTCAGATCATTGCCTGAGAGATGGGACACATATACCATTGTCCTACGCTCCAGTGCAAATTTGGACAAACTATCTCTCACCCAACTTCATGGGAAACTACTCACATTTGAGAGAGAGATAGAACAAAAGAGAAAACTGTCTTCATCTGGTAAGCTCACTGAGGACTTTGTACCAGGCAATACTGCTCTGGTTAGTCATGAGTCAGAATATGCTTCATCTGAATGCCAGTATGATGAGCATATTGATTTCTCTTCAAATATTTCTGATTCAGCATTTGTGAGTGTTGATAGTCAATTTTCTGGGTGTAATAATGACAATCTATGTTTCATCATGGATGATCTCAAGGGGATTGCTGATGATGACTTAGAAGAGATGGATATTTTGAGCCAAATGGCCTTGATAAATATCAGATCTCAGAAGTTCTATAAAAGAACTGGAAGAAAGTTCCCAGGACTCTCTGGCAAAACCAAAGTTGGTTTTGACAAGAGTAAGTTGAGGTGTCACAGATGCCAAAGGCTTGGACACTTTGCTAGAGAATGTAGATCATCTGGATCTAATTCCTCTGCACCTTTTGTGACTTTTCCTAGCAATAGTCAACAAAACAAAGGGCAACATCCTGTCAATTCTGGTCATCAGTCTCAACTACAATCTCCTGCATATTTTGTTCCTCAGGGTCAAATGCCTTATCCTTACCCGTGTTATTACATGCCACAAACCAGTCAAGTTCAAGCTCCTATGGTACCACAACCTCATGCACTTCCAGAACCTCAACCATCTCATCAACCCCTCAGCCTCAACAACACAGCTTTTTCACCCCAGAAGTTGTTGATTGGAGTAGCTTGCCAGATGACATGTCTGGTCATGAACAATTGTTCACAAGTACTGATCAACATGGTGGTGATAGTCCTTTTGGAAATCTGGCACTTATGGCTCTGGAATCAACTGAGGGTTCCTGCTCAACTGCATCATCTTCACAGGTAACTCAGGTATCTTCAGAAGCCAAAGCCAAGTTATGTTCTGAATCTTGCATTGCTGCTTTTGTCTCTATTAGAGAGGCAAATGTAGCATTAATAAATGAAAAACTTGAGTTTGAGAAAACTATTTCCAAAAGACAAGCTGAGTATGAGTCTGTGATTAATAATAAAAATGATGAGATTTATAAGCTTAAATGCCAATTAAATGATGAAAAGGCTAAGCTAGAGGTTATTCTGGAGGACCAGAAAAGTCTTAAAGAAACCCTTGCAGTCACCCAAGTAGAGTGTGATCGATGGGTGAAATCATGCAAAGGTTTTGAGATGCTTCTTAGTAAGCAATCAGCTTCCAATGTGAAGTTTGGCATTGGTTATAATCACACTGCTCCTCCTACAGATTTTACTCCAAGAGTAGAGGTGAAATCTGATGGAGAAAGCAATAACCAATCCACCTCATCATGTGATTCACTTTCTGATAAAGCATCATCAAAAGTTGAAGTCAGCAATAAGCCCTCTCAGAACTTATCAGCTAATATTGATAGTTCAATTGCTGACACTCACATGATCAAAGAGTTGGTCAACTCAGGAGTTATGTCAGAAAGTCCTGAAAGGACTGGAGAGCAAGATTTAACTCCTGAAGTTCAAGCTCCAACTACTGACAGCACTGAAAAGAAGAAAACTGTCAGTAGAAAGAGTTTGAAAACTACTAAAGAGGAAGCCAAGAAAGCAAATAGTGCTTCCAAAGTACTGAAGAGCAAGTCTTCAGTAGTTTCATCCTCTTTAGTTGATGATCAACAAAAGATGAAAAATAAACCATGTGAAGTATGTGGTTTGTTTAATCATCTCACTGATGATTGTTGGTACAAAAGAGGATCCAAACTCAAAAATAAAGATGAAATTAAAGAGAAAATGGTAAAAATGAAAAATGAGTTTAAAGCCACATTTGTACCAGCAACATCAAATCCTGTAATCCCCAAGTCCAAAAAGAAATCCAAAAAGGAAGGGGTTAAACAGGTAACAGCTGAGGTTGCTCAAAAGAAGAAGGTGCAACATAAGAACTTATCAAACTCCAGTCCTAATGTGTCTGAAGAGCTGAAAGCTCTATCACAAAATCAGACACAGCTGGTTATGATGGTTCAACATCTATTGGGAAGAGTCAACCAATTAGATGCTCCTATGTTGAATCCACAGAAAAGGAGGTCCAAGCCAAAGGATTCCTCTTTTCCACCATCTTCTTCCTCTCAAGCTGTTATTTCTAGCAAACTTGTTAGTCCACCATCTGTTGATGTGAATAGGCCCAAAACCAAAAAGGTTTGGGTCTCAAAATCTAACTAATTTGCTTTGTTCTGCAGGGTTCTTCAACATGCCACAGAGGCATCTGGTATGTAGACAGTGGAGGATCCATGCATATGACAGGAAACAGATCACTTCTTAATGACTACTCTCAAGGAAAGAAGGGATTTGTATCTTTTGGCAATGATGCAAAGGGTTACATCATCGGCAAAGGCTTTGTTTCCAATGGGGAAATAAAGTTTGATGATGTTAACCATGTGGAAAATCTCAAGTACAACCTCTTGAGTGTCAGTCAAATGTGTGACAAAGGCCATGTTGCTCTTTTCACAAGTCAGAACTGCCGGATTCTGTCATCCAAAGTTCTGAGTTTGATTGACAAGGTGTTGGATAAACACACTCTCCTTAAGGCCAACAGGACTGGTAGAGTGTATGCCTTAGATCTTTCTAAGAAAATAGATCTAAAAGGCCATCCTTGCCTATTTTCCAAGGCTTCCCCTCAAGAATCTACACTATGGCATAGAAGGCTGAGTCATGTTAATCTCAAAAACATAAATCAGCTGATTACCCATGGTTTAGTAAGGGGATTGCCCATGAAGGAGTTCAAATGTGAAGATGACTGCACTGCTTGTCTAAAAGGAAAACAGCACAAAGTTTCATTTCCTTCCATAGAAGAACCTAAGTCCACAGCCTGCTTACAACTTCTTCATATGGATCTCTTTGGTCCTGTGAGAGTGATGAGTATGGCTAAGAAGAAATACTGTCTAGTAATTGTGGATGATTACTCTAGATTTGTATGGACTTTCTTCTTGCATGCAAAGGATGAAGCACCTCAGAAGATTATTCAACTTTGTGTTGTATGTTGAGAAGCAGTATTCCCTCTCAGTCAAGTGTGTTAGAAGTGATAATGGAACTGAGTTTAGAAACAACACACTTGATGAGTTCTTCCTCTCAAAGGGAATCAAGAGGCATTTTAGCATTCCAAGAACTCCTGAACAAAATGGAGTAGTGGAGAGAAAGAACAGGACCCTTATTGAAGCTGCAAGGTCCATGTTGGCTGACTCTGGATTGCCAATGACTTTTTGGGCTGAAGCTATCAATACCGCTTGTTATGTCCAAAATAGAGCTCTAGTGAATAAGAGGTTGATGAAAACTCCATATGAAGTTCTTCATCATTTGGCCCCTCTAATTTCATTCTTTAGAGCTTTTGGATGTCCTTGTTTCATTCTCAACACAAGGGATCAACTCCAGAAATTTGATTCTAAGGTGGATGCAGGATATTTTGTTGGTTATTCATCAACTTGCAAAGCATACAGAGTCTTCAACTGTAGAACAAAGATAGTTGAAGAGACTCTACATGTTAAGTTTAATGAATCTCCAAAGGACAAGATTCCACAAAATCCTGTGGAGATATTTGATTTGGACATACTGCAATATGCTCCTCATCAAACTCCAGCTGTTGCTCATGTCAACAGTTCTCCACCTGGTGGTACTGCTAGTGCTGATGATGATGATAGCAGTACTCACCTCTTCAGATTTACTGATCAACTGCCTGATTCAGCTAGACCTGATGTTCCTGTAGCTCCAGCAGCACAATCCACAACAAATGCTGATGAGATTTCTACAACTTCAACTTCCTTTGAACTACCATCAACTGATTGGTTTCAAGGAAATTCTTCACCATCACCATCTGTTGCTGCTGAGCCTGCTACAAACACTTGCACTGATCTCATTGTGTATCAAGATCTGAAGAATCACCCTATGTCTCAAATCATTGGTGATATCACTGCTGGTGTATCAACAAGAAGTCAATTGTCAAATTTCTGCTTCTATGCTCTCTTCATCAGTCAGCAAGAGCCAAAGAATTATCACATTGCATTAAAAGACAATGGATGGGTTGATGCCATGCAGCTTGAGCTTCTTCAGTTCAAGAAACAGCAAGTGTGGGAACTTGTTCCTCTACCTCCAGGTAAGTGTGCAATAGGCACTAAATGGGTGTTTAGGAATAAGACTGATGAAAATGGGCTTATTGTTAAGAACAAGGCCAGACTGGTGGTTCAGGGGTTTGCACAAGAAGAAGGTATTGATTATGATGAAACCTTTGCTCCTGTAGCCAGACTGGAAGCAATTCGATTGTTTTTAGCTTATGCTGCTTATCAAAATCTTAAAGTTTTTCAAATGGATGTCAAAAGTGCATTTTTATATGGGAAAATTAAAGAAGAGGTTTATGTATGTCAACCACCAGGTTTTGAGGACAACAAACATCCTAATTGGGTGTATAAGCTTGATAAGGCTCTTTATGGGTTGAAACAAGCTCCTAGGGCCTGGTATGAGACATTATCAAACTTTCTTCTTAAAAATAATTTTACTAGAGGCACCATAGATAAAACTTTATTCATTAAGAAAGCAGGGCAGCATAATCTACTTGTTCAAATTTATGTAGATGATATTATTTTTGCATCCTCTGATCCACAGTTGTGTGATGACTTTACAAAGCTGATGCAACAAAAGTTTGAAATGAGTGCAATGGGGGAATTACAATTTTTTCTGGGTTTGCAAATCAAACAAAAGGCTGATGGAATTTTCATTCATCAGTCCAAATATACAAAAAATCTTTTGGAAAAATTTGATTTGCAAAATTGTAAACCCTGTTCTACTCCCATGTGCAACACCACACAACTGGATACAGATCAGAAAGGTAAAGTAGTTGATGAAACACTTTACAGATGTATGATTGGGTCCTTGATGTACCTAACAGCTTCTAGACCAGATATTATGTTTGCTACATGTGTTTGTGCTAGATTTCAGGCTGCACCTAAGGAGTCTCATTTGATTGCAGTCAAGAGGATCTTTAGATATTTGCAAGGCACTCCATCTCTAGGTTTATGGTATTCTACTAGACATTCTGGTAAATTAGTTGCTTTTTCTGACAGTGACTATGCAGGGTGTAAATTGACCAGGAAATCAACTTCTGGTGGATGCCAATTCCTAGGCAACTGTTTGATTTCTTGGCAGAGTAAGAAACAAACTTCAGTTGCTACATCAACTGCTGAAGCCGAGTACATAGCTGCTGCAAGTTGTACATCTCAGGTATTATGGCTTCAAAACCAATTATTGGATTATGGCATAACTGAGACTAAGACTCCATTGTTAATGGACAGTTCTTCAGCTCTTTGTATTGTCAAGAATCCTGTCCAGCACTCTAGGACTAAACATATTGAAATCAGACATCACTTTATTAGAGATTGTTTTGAAAAAGGTCTGATTGATCCAAAATTTGTTCCTAGTGCTGATGAGCTTGCAGACATTTTTACTAAGCCTTTGGATAGTTCAACCTTCCACAACCTAGTGTTAAGGCTTGGTATGCTGCAGCTAGAATAAATGACAACTACCGATAATCTCAGTAATAAATACTGATGATCATTGGTAACCATGTCATATATAAGTACTTCATTTGTTAAAACAGCTGATGTAGTTATAACAGCTGATGAAATCACAACAGCTGATGTAACTACAACTGCTGATGTCAGAACTGCAGATAAGTACTGATGACCAATGAAACATTTTAATGTAGAGGTCAGACTGAAACAGCTGAAAAGCTAAGAATTGACGACAACAGCTGATGAGCAATTCCTCTTCAGTTGTTTTTCCACCTGCTGTTTCTAAACAACTGAAGCCACAGCTATGTCTTCAGTAGTTTACACCTACTGAAGACTACCGCTACGTCTTCAGCTGTTTACATCAACTGATGACAAAACCACTGTCTTCAGTAGTTACACAACTACTGATGACAAACACCATGTCCTCAGTTGTTTCACCACCTGAAGTCGAAATTGTCCTCAGTAGTTTTATAACTACTGAAGACAAAATCAAAGACTTCAGCTGTTTCAATGTCTGACAGTTAAAACCAAGTCTTCAGTTGTTTTATAACAACTGATGATCACACCAATACGGTCAGTCATTTCAACCTCAAAAGGTTGATGCCACGTCATCAGTTTCAGCAAATGATGACTCACCAAAAACCTTCAGTCGGTTCATAATCCTACCCTATAAAGCCCTTATCTCACCAGAGTTTTTCTTACCTTCACTCTCAAACCTAACGTTCAAAAACTCTGTACCCTCTCTTCATCCATGGCGACCATGCAACTAAAACCTCGACACAACTGTGTCGCTCACCTCACTAAATCACCATTCTGGACCAAGTTTCATAACGCCATTGATTTAATGGTCCAGTCACCTTACCAAACAGCCTTCCTCATAAACCCCACCATATATGCCGAATCCCTTAGCCAATTCTGGACGAACGTCACTCTTGTCTCTGAGGAGAATGACACAGAGTCACTTCATTCGTTCGTCCATAACCAAAAGGTGGTTATCAATCCAGAGATTCTCCGACAAACCCTCAACCTGGATGATGCCACTTTCCCAACCAGCTATCCAAAGGGCACCACTGATCTATCTTTTGCCCACCATGGATATGAAGGCAATCTGAGTGCCTCTACCATATTGAAGAAACATTTCCAGGATGCTGAACGGCTTATCTTTCACATGGTAAATGTTTGCCTGGCTCCAAAGACCTCATCATGGGATCAAATGTCCACAAGGTGGCAACAGGTATTGTATTCTATCCTTGAGCAACAACCTTTAAATTTTTCTGAAATATTATTCTAGAGCTCAAGGATATGGCTCAAAAACAACTTTCTAACCGTTGGATACTATATCCTCGGTTTATAATGGCCATAATTGAAAACCAGCTTCAAGCTGAGGGACGTGTTGGCCTGGGAGTCCCTGCTATGGCTGTATTGCCTGAAGTATACTCCCGGCACAACTCTGACCAATCACTTAAAATGGCTGCCAAGCTGCGCAAACCCACGCAGCTGGAACCCACAGCCACCACCACAAAATCCAAAGTCCCCACCAAACCAAAAACAAAACGAACCAAAACAGCTATTCAGGAAGTTGAGTCACCTGAAGATGCTCCTGTACCACAAAGACAGGCTATACTCACTGGAGTTAACCCCCCAGTAGTATCAGAGACTCAACCAGCCACAGCCGCTCAGGATTCCTCTCAAAAGGAACCTGAAGCAACCAATAAAGGGGTACCCACAAATCTGGAATCCTCCTCATTTGAGGAGATTGCCATTGAAACTCACCATTCTCCCCAGGTGCATAATACCCCATCTCCAAATAAAAATGCCCCCCAAAGTCCAACACTTATAATTGCAAATGTGCTGACTCAGCTGCATGCCTCTCCTCCTCCCAGACAACCATTTAAAGGGAAAACCACAGATATGGAGGAAGAGGATCAACATGCTTCTGACAACCCACAGCACAGGGGTTTAAATGTTCAGTCTCCTAGTGTAGATACGGAGACAAGAATATCTAATGAGGCTGCCACCTCTTCTGCATCAGCACATGATCAGACTGAGGCTGGTAACATGACTAAGACCTCATTAGAGGCAACAGCTGATGAAGGACATCGTCCTGAGGCTGGAAGTCCCCAGTTCCAAGAAAAAGGGGCACATGCTACATCTGGTCTACACTCAGAGCATGTACATCTTGCTCCTAGCAAGAGGTCAGGTGATTCAGCATCTGCTGATGATGACCTGGGCTTCTTTTATGATGTTCTAGCCCAGAACACAATTCTTGAGGAAGAAGTCAGTAGACTACAAAGACTACTCGACCAATTCTCTCAAGAAGCAAGTCCATCTGATACCACCATACACCCACAGATGGCACCTTCACCTGAAGGTCTCCTAAACACTCAGCCACTACAAACAATCAATCCACCAGCCTCTCCTTCTGGCACTGTTTCTCAGGGACAGAACCCCTCTGAGCAAACAGTTGCTATATTCCAAAAATCCCTACCTCTCATCACCCCAATGATCAAAGACATTGTGATCAAAACATTGGATGATAAACTTCCCTCAATTCTACAGCCACTAGTGGAGGAGATTATGAGCACAAGCCTTTCTACTACTCAAACCCTTGCAACCAATGCAACCAAAAAGGGGGAGAGTCAGTCAGTAAAAGACAAAGGGAAGCGCATACTGATTGAGAAAGACCAGGAGGAAGAAGAGGTTGTTGAGAAAGAGACTGAGAAGGAGAAAGAGTATGTGAAGGGAGCTGACACTGATCAAGTGAGTGAAAGTCACAAAGACTTTCACATCACATACAAGAAGAGGAAGATAGAAAGGAAAGAAAAAGAACTCCAGCTTGATGAGATGGTCAAAATGGCGGATGCTACACATAGCAAATCTATGGACTCCATTATTGACCAACTATACAGACAAGGATTTGACACTGCACAGCTTGACTCAGAGATTAGAAGACTTGAAGTTGAAGAAATTAACTCAAGATGGGCAAGCTATGATGTGCTAGAAAGAGAAAGACTGGAGATCATGATCAGATTTATTGCTAAGTATCTTGGAAGATCATTGATAGAAATTAAGTCATGGACCAGGGACAGCATCTTGGCTATAACCACCAAGATCTGTACGTCTGAAGAATACACAAAAGGATTAGTGATTGAAGCCTTAAATGAAGCAGGGGCTGGAAAAAGAAATGAACTAGCAAAATACTCCAAAGCCTCACTCATCACAAAAATGCTAGAACAACCTGCAAAACCCACAACCTCAAAATCACCACTACCACAACCCATTAAACCAACTCCTTTACCCACAAAACCAACAGCCGATGATGCATCCAAGAAGAAGAAGAGAAGGATGTTGAGGCTAGAAGAAGAAGAAGAAGAGGATGATGAGGAGGAAGATAGGCTGCCTCTTTCTGCAGTCCTAACTTTACCCAAAGCCAAACCTATGCCCATCACTCCCACCTCACAGATGGAAACTGTGAGGGTAAAGATTGAAGAAGAGCAAATGCAAAGGCTTCATGATGAGGAGATGCTAAAAAGTATAGATAAAACTTATGCTGCCTCCTCATCAATAATAAGTATGAAGAAAGAAGCTTTGAGACTGTACACCCTCGCCAACACATTTCAATATCAGAAAGAAAAGGTGAGGATGTGGCCTGATCCTAGGGTGGCTCACAGAATTGTGAAGAAGGATATTCCTGCACGCTACAAGGGCCAGATAAAGAGGATCGTAGATGAAGAGATCACAGTGGTCCTTGTAGTATCACCCTGGGAGATTGTTGAAGACTTCAAGAAAGCTTATGAGACTAAACAGCCTCCCCAAAAGATGTTAGAGAACAAAGTGATCAAGAAGGGGCTAGTCTACAAGAAGCTTGAGAACTTTAAACAGAATGAGCTCAGTCTGTTACTCGAAGGTAATCATCCTGATGAGTTTGCCTACAGACAAATCACAACGGTTGAGCTCAAAAATGGCAAACAGGCCAAATACATCTCAGAGCTGTATGGGCGTGAAGGATTATTCGATGGTGAACCAGAGAATCTCACTATGGAAGAACAAATTATGTTTCTCAGAGCATACACCAGAGAATCCTACAGGCTCATACATGGGAAGTAAGTTTCATGGATGGGGGAACAGCTCAGTGTCCAATTCCCCAATACAGAGCTCCTATCCACACTTTGCCAACCAAATTATCAGGGACTTACTTCCAGGCCGGTGCTTATATGGGTCATCTTCTCAACTGATCAAGAAGGAAAAAGACCATTCATTCTGCCAACAATAAGTGGGACCTCAATAAAGTTAAAGGTTTTGGCTGCATTGGTTCAGGGGGAGTTTGTTGGACCAAAAGAACCAATGAGCCGGATCAGAAGACCTTTAAGTCCCACAGACGTCACAACAACTACTGAAGTCCACATCAGCTGAAGACAACATCTGAAGACAAAGTCTAAAGACACAAGTGCTGAAGACAAAGTCTGAAGACACAAGTGCTGAAGACAAAGTCTGAAGACACAAGTACTGAAGACAAAGTCTGAAGACACAAGTGCTGAAGACAAAGTCTGAAGACACAAGTGGAAAGGTAGCCTACTCAAGGAACCAACTAGTTTGCTTTAACAGATTTTAGATAGTTGACCTAACCAGATTAAGACTAAGGAACACAAGCAATGACTTAGAGGACAAGGAAGTAGAGGAGGTGCTGATGAGAATTTACAAGTCTAATCTAGAAAAGTTAAGTCAGGCTTCAAAATAAAGATGAAAAATAAAAGTCTGAAGCTGCTGAAGTCACCCTATCTATCGATCCTACACCCAACACTCAATCATAATCATCTCCTCCCACCAAACAAACTACTCAAACCACTAAGCAAATTTCTCCAACAATCCAACAAGCTCTTGAAATAGCTAAATCTCCAACAACAAGCCAGTTTGAGACTGCTGCTGAAAGAGTAAGACGAGGTTTGGGCAATCCTAAGCAAGTTGAAGAACTCTCATAAGCTAAGCAAGAAGAATTCTCAAAAGGTGATGATACAAACATTATCAAATGGGGATATGATTTGATAGTTGAGATATTCTTCATTAAAAGAAAGAATAAGTCCAAGTCCTTATTCTTGACTGACCTGGAAGTTTTGAATCTTAACTTTGAGGACATAAAAAAGATGTTCACTTTGATCTCTGAATACGAAGGCCTGCTAGATAAGTACAAATCTATGGTGTCCATTCAAAAGATATATATTGGGAACAAAGTTGAAGTAAACAAAATGGATACAAAGAAGAAGATGTTCTACATATGACTCCATTGAGCATTCATGACCCAATCACATATTGGAGTTACAATTCCTCAACTTCTGTCTGACCTTTGTTGGTGCCGAAAAAACTAAAGTCAAAGAGCATTAATGTAACAGAAAATACCCCTTAAGGGCATTAACCAATACATATGGTCTAAAACTCCAATAGAGCATCAACGCTAGATTGTTATTATTGCTAACCACTTTTATTGAGAAGATTGTACATGGGTGATACTTTGCTTTAATTTTAAGCATTGATACCTTGTTTCCTATTTTTATGTGAATGTATGTCTTATATTATAGAAGATGGTTGTGAATGGATGAGAGAAAAAATATTATTGTTTATCGTCATATTGAGAAAACGCGGTACAACTCTCATAATTTTTTTCATATATTCTTAAGTAGTTGTGAGTGAAGAAGAGAGAAAAAATAATGATAATAATATAAAAAAAATATATTATGTAATTAAAAATATAAAAAAATATAATTTTGAATGTAAATACAAAAATAAGGATAAAAAATGATATGTGAATGCTATAGTACTACTAATAAAACAACTACTATTTTGTATTTTTGATATTTGTTGATAATCTTTCATATGTGTTCACAAAAATAAGTGTTTGGATGAGAAATCGTCGTACACATGATGGTGCGTATAAATGACCAACTTTCTACCAAACCACATGGTTCACTAATATAATAAATCAACCAAACAGATTCACAAACCAAAACTCTCTCACTGGTTCCTTTGCTAATTTCTTTCAAACAAAATGGGCACAGAAGGCTCTCAAGAACCTCTTCTTCTTTCTAGCAAAGAAGAAGAAAACACCTTCGTTTACATCAACAAAACATCTTTTCTACTAAAATCTACCAAATGGGTCCTCAAACTTGCAATGTGGTTGATCTTCATCTCATGGGCTAGCTTCTTGTTCTTTCTCCCAACAGACGTTGTGAACGAACAGTATACGAAACTGGTTTATGCTACTAACGAAACTGTTTTCGGGATCACGGGTAAGTCATGATTCTTACAGTTTTCTCCTTCTACAATTGATAATAATTCAGGTTTCCCATTAAGAAAAAAAGAAACTTTTATTTGCAGGAAGCATCTTTCTCATCTATAGTGGTCCACTGATCATAATTGCGTTTCTTGCTGTGTTGTACAATTGGATATCTGGGAAAGAAGAGATCCAAGTGTAATCAATCTGTTCATGTTCTACAGTTGGTTAAAACATGTGTTATTTTATTAAGTTTGTGTTATAATTATTATTCTTTGTGTAGGAAAAACAAAAAGTATGCAAGTTTTCGGTTATGGACATTTCCGGTTATTATAGATGGGCCTTTTGGAGTTGTGACAGCAGCTGAGTTGATCGGAATTCTGTTGTTTGCTGTTTATATCATTTGGGCAGTTACAGCTTATACCATGAAGAATATCAGTGAATTGTCGGAGAGAGAGATCTCCGAAACACGAAACAGGTAGCTTATAGATTCTATTTGTATGTTATTTGTTTGCTTATTTTTAAATTGCTATACTATAACTAATAAAAATTTTGGCCTACTGTAAAGAAATTTTAAGGCTGCTTATATGCTCTTATTATTGTTCAATATATATGACAAGAAATTTAACTAGTAAGTTGATCACGTATTCAACTCCAAAATTGGTCGTGGTAATCAACCGATGGATGTTCAATCGAATGAATTTCTTGTTACTTTAAACTGAAAAATGAATCCCAAGTATGAATATGAAGAACTTCTATATTTCCACTGTTGCTGAATTAACTCAGATAATATGCCTATCTGGTTGGAGAGCCTTTATGCATCCAGACAACTTTTATGTGGTGTTGATGTTTATATCAATGTGTGGTCTTTGTTTCTCCGATAAATTTATGAGGAACTTAGCAAAAGGCGTGGGAAATTTAGTGAAAAATCATTTTCCACTAACTTCGCAAAAATAATAAATAAATAAATAAAACATGTGTGTTCAAAATAGTTTTGTAACGAGCCAAGTGTCTAAGTGAGGTGAATAAAACTGGGTGTGAAATTGAAGTGTTATGAGAAAGTGGGTGTGCTGGAAGAAGCATAAAGGTGCTTGATCATAAGCTCGTTGTGTTCTATTTCGTATTCATTTCCATTTTTCGTATTGTATTTTATTGATTATGAACGGGATACAATATTGTTAAATTCGCTTGGACTTGTGCTTAAGTTATAGAAATACTTATTGAAAACTTGATATTGTTCACTCTATATATGTTTTTGTGCATAACTTTTCAATCACTTATGGTTTGTTATAAATTTTCAGGAATCTTGTACTGCTAGAGCTAACTGGACTGCGGTTTGGGTTCATTGGATTCGTTTGCTTGGCATTTTTGTTTCTACCAGTTGCAAGGGGGTCAGTTCTTTTGAGACTTATAGATATCCCATTTGAGCATGCCACTCGATATCACGTATGGTTAGGGCATCTCACAATGCTGCTCTTTACACTCCATGGTTTGTTTTACGTGATTGCGTGGGCCATCGAAGGTCGTCTCATACAAGAAGTGAGTTCTCTCATATAATTTGTAAACATAGAATATAATGGTGTTTGGATATGTATGCTATTGATATTGAGTAATCACGGCTCTAGAACATAGATTTTGAAGTTATAACCAGATAGCAAGACGGATGGTCGTTAGCAAGTTCTAGTCTTTTTAACAAGCCAAAACCTTAACCCATTGTCGATAGTTAATATTGGTAATTTAGCCGGTGAGACTTTTAACTTTTACTTTCGTTACCAAAGATAAGTTTACAATTGATTTCCATGATGATGATTCTGAGCGACATGGGGAAAACATTGTAACCAGAATCTAGTTGAAATCAAGTGCAAATTGAGTGTAAGTCTATGATGATTAGGTGAGTGGGCCGGGTTGTCTTTGGCAACAAAAGTAAAAGTTAGAAGTTCCATTGATCAAGTTTCAAGTATGGATTATTAGCAGCCTATAGGTGTGAGTTTGAATTATTAAAAATTCAAATTTTCTTTTAGTAAAGATGACCAAAAAAACACTTTTGGAGAATGGAAGTAAAAGGCCTTAAAATTAGTTAACTTTCACCACTAGATAATTAGTTTTGTTGGTGGTGGTATCAAAGTACTGCCTATTTCACCCTAAGTCGTAATTATCTGATAATTATATTTGAATAGTTAATTATATTAGAAAAGCAAAACATCCTTTTAATGATGATAGATTTATCAAATACAATAGTCAATGTACTAGGTGTTGACAAGGTTGTACATTTTGCAGCTTAGAGCTTGGCAAAACATTGGAATTGCTAATCTTCCTGGAGTTATCAGTCTAATAGCAGGTCTATTGATGTGGGTGACTTCACTTCCACCAGTTAGAAGGATAAACTTTGAGCTATTCTTCTACACTCATCAACTATACGTTGTTTTCGTTGTCTTCTTGGCAATGCACGTGGGTGATTTCGTTTTCAGTATAGTTGCTGCTGGAATATTCCTCTTCATGCTTGATCGGTTTCTTCGGTTCTTTCAATCACGAAAAACTGTGGACATACTCTCAGCCAAATGCCTTCCATCCGGGACTGTAGAATTAGTTATTTCAAAACCAGAAGGTACCGCTTCAGTCAATTTCTTGTATACAAAATGCACCTTTAAATAAGGATCTAAGCGTCTGTTTTAAATTTATATTCAAATAGTAAGATACCCGGTTACATTTACAGATTGTACTACTAACCGGGTCCCTTATCTGATTACAAAGTTACAATGTGAACATTGATCATTTCTTTTTGAAAATATAGGATTACAATACAATGCCCTTGGATGGGTTTTCATTCAAATTCGAGAACTATCATGGTTGCAATGGCATCCTTTCAGTGTGTCGTCTAGTCCTCTAGACGGCAAACACCATCTTGCGATTCTCATTAAAGTCCTTGGTGATTGGACTGAGAAACTAAGGGGACATATCTCAAGTGCTTCTGAGGAGAAAGATGAATCACAAGGTCTCCTGCAGCCAAATTTGTCTATAAAGGCGTCTGTTGAGGGGCCTTATGGGCACGAGTCACCATACCACTTAACGTACGTACGCTACCCATTCATTTCACTATCAGATTATACGGAAAACTGCACTACAAAAGAAATTAAATCTACGTCCAGCTAATTAACATCTTATAGAATGTTACATGTAAGTTATAAATGAGCTATGGTGTCACTATCTTTTTAAATGCTCCAATTTTATAGAGGTGGACATAAAAACTTTCTGGTCAGGTCAAGTTGGTGATCATATGATAAAACTACGATACAATAATAAAAGAAACCATCAGTAGAATGTAAAAGTTTGAGTATTTAGTGGGCATTAGGAATGAGTTTAATCTTGGGCTTTATGAGCATTAGGTATTTAGTGAGAGTGCACTTATTTAGTTATTTAATTAATTAACTCGTTGACTTTTTAAAAGTTTGAGTTTATATTTTCTTATAGCTAATGGAGTCATCCTACAAAAAAACATTATTGTCACTCGATAAACTCGTACATCTACTTCCTTATGCATGTGAAAATTCACTGTATTCCAGTGAATACATACTAGATCTGCCCATGTATATAAGCTCTAAATATAAACTTATAAGATAGTTGATTTTGAATGTGTCTTTCCTCAAACAGAAACAGTTAGAAAGAATGTATTTCCTAGAATTCATGGTTTAGGGTTTTTATATACTTAGTTTATTGAGTAATAACTATATTTGACGTGTTTTCAGGTATGAAAACCTCATTTTAGTTGCTGGCGGCATTGGGATTTCACCGTTCTTGGCTATCTTAAGCGACATTCTACATCGTGTCAGGGATTCCAAACCATGTATGCCTAGAAATATATTACTAGTTTGGGCCATCAAAAACTCTGATGAGCTTCCACTTCTTCAGTCACTTGACATGAACTCAATGTGCCCATATTTCTACAACATACTAAATCTTGAGATTCAAACTTATGTCACACGAGAATCACAACCACCACTGGTACGTATTCAAAATACGGTATTCTAATTAACACATATACCTACCAATTGTTCTTTCAGTCAAGTAACTTTGGTCCAACTTCACCTTGGGTACCAACCTTTGTTTTTAACATAAGAAAACCATGAAACTTTGTTTTGACAGTTGAGATATTATGTTCCACATGCAGTAACCCAAAATAAAAATTGAACCAAGTTAACTATTGGGTTAGCATATCTTCCATATTATAACATGCAAGTTTTAACAACAGGAAGAGGGAAAATTACCAAAGCACGTGAGCTCATGCGTCTTTCCTGCTCCCACTCAAGGCGGCATGTCTAGTTTAGTTGGAACAGGAAATATCATATGGGCTGGATCTTATATGGTGCTATCGACATTTGGTTTGGGGGTTTTGTATGGTTTGCTAAGCGCCTTTTACATCAATCCTTACAACGTAACGCACTGGTGGTACAAAGGGATCTTATTCCTGGGATGCATGGCTGGAAGTATTATTCTCTTTGGAGGTTTTGTGATTTGTTTATGGCATCTTTGGGATGTAAAAACTGGGAAGAAAAAGGATGGTGAAAATACAATCAGTGGCTTGAAGCATGATGAGTTAGATGCATACAAGAATCAGCCACAGGAAGATTTTGTCAATAACATAAAATATGGTCAAAGACCAAACTTCACAGGTACTTAACTAACATCTATAAGATATTAATATGATTATATGTTCATACTTTTTCAGCAATAATCTTGTTTTTTAGATAAAATGGTTCATATATTTTTTTCTCTTTTTAGTTGACCCGTTTTCTTTTGAGCTATTAACGGTTATGTTTGTGTTCTTTTCTGGAAATAGAAATATTTGGAAGTGTGGCAGAGCGATGGGGAAATGTAGATATCGGGGTGATGGTTTGTGGGCCTACCGCGCTTCAAACAAGCGTTGCTAAAGAGTGCAGATCGAAGAATTTCGGGAGGAAGGGCAATGAGCCTATCTTCCATTTCAACAGCCATAGTTTCGATCTATAGGCACGCCACCTAAACGCTAGCTATGTACGTCAAAATTTGGCTAATATAACCAAATTCTAGAGCAATGTATTACATATATGCTCTAAGCTGCCTATTTATGTATATATAGAATGGTTGTCTATTTCTATAGAAAAAACTGATAATGTAAATACAAATATATGATGAACATGTTATATAATCTTTCTGTTGTGCTTTTTCAGTTCGTATGCCTATTGTAAGTTAATTTTGTGTTTTCATTATCCAATAGTGAGGCTTTCGAAAAATTACACTAAAGTTTAGGTTGAGTCGTATGTGAGTATAAAAGAAATTTCACACATTAAAATGAATCCAAAACCCTTATAAGATTTATTAGGCCACATGGAGTGGTGATTGAGGAATAATTTTCCCCGAATTCCCGAATTTCCCCAAACATTGTGTGTGTGGGTGAGGGGGGTAGTTCCCGGTTTTTCCCGAATCCAATTACCTAGGCGACATCACTTCTCTTCTTTATGTTTCATCCGAACCCGTGAATATTCGCTTAATCTCACCATTGCTTCGCCACCGTCATTACCTCTGCTACCGATTACTACTTTCCACATGTCTTCCCTGTTTTTTCCCCACTCCCCTAGTCCTGACGACTCCCACCGGCCTAAGCTAGTGGTTCAAGGGTAATTACTTCATTAGCTATAAAGAAGAGATGGAGGCTAATCTATATGTTTACATCTATAATGAAGAGGTGGAGGCTAATAAATCTACGGGCATGTTTGGGATTGCTTTTAGAATCAACTTATGACTTTTTTGAGCGGTAAAAAGACAAAAATACCGCTCCAAAAGTCACCAAAAATTAAAATTTTTTAGTGACTTTTGGAAGGATATTTTTGTCTTTTTACCCTTCCAAAAAGTAAGTTGATTCTAAAAGTAATCCCAAACATGCCCTACATATAGATTAAACATCTAATTAGCCTATTTGTTTAGGCTCCCTCAAAATTGTAACCAATTAAAGACAAGAAAACACAAAGAACAAAGACCAGGAACCAATTAGATGGAACAAACACAAGGCAAACATATAGATGTAAAGATGGATGTCAAAACAAATGGGAAAAAAACCTGTAGATATTTATAATTTATTTCCCTTTTACTTGAGCTAGGAACCAAAAAACCATAGGCTTGTGTTTATAAAATATATATTTTGTGGTTTTTTTTTAATTTTATGCATAGTTTATATTATATACGGTGTGATATATAACTATTGATAATTCTTAAAACAAACACGGCCGTTTTTAAGAGTTAAAACTGAACGGCATGATTAAACGAAAAGGTTTTAAATATGGATTTAGTCAACTTGCATGTGAAGGGCTTTAACATTAAAGAGTTTACTTTTGTTGATAAAAAAGGAGTTTTACAATCAAACAAATTAGATAAAACTCATGGAAAAAATGGTTGCTAATGAATGTTTTTGTCGTTTGTAAAACAATATGTTTTGATGTGATTATTATCAAAACTAGTATGTAAAACAGGATAACATATACATGATAAAAGCCTTTTTATGTATGTTATGTGCCACCCTCTTTTGAAACACTAAGAAACAATATACATGAATTCCCAAGTGTGACGGCCTTCTGTTAACGGTGACCGGCCTTTCTCGAGGCAACCCTTTCTATGTGATACTCCAGTTAGACCCACCGAGGTCTGATGACTCCGTGGATGGTGGTGCTACTCCGTTTAGTACTGCCTCCCGTAGGTCGGTTGGCCATGGATGGAGTGACAGATGGTTTGTCACTACCATTGTCGTGTTTGGATTATACCATTGATAGATTGAAATGATGAAGATTTATTGTTGTCAATGATGACGAGAAAGGCCTCATCTGAGACTTGTTGTTAGTTTCGTGTTCACCAGTGAATTCATAGTTCTCTTTCTGGTCATCGTTGGTATATTTATTTTGTTGTTACTAATGTGGATGAAGACGGCCTGAGGTCTTCTGCTGATTTACAGGCGAGGATTTGCAGTTGCCTGTATTCACCAAGACTGAAATACCAATCTCTAAGTTGTCCTTGACATCTTGTCATAAAGCGCTTGATGACGATATATATATTAAAGTATTGGAGTTCATCGTAACCCCAACTTAGCATTTCAATCTTACAAATGCTATGTGTGCAACAAAAGAGGCCACTGTTTTGGGTCGTGATAACATGAGTAGGGTGGTATCGGTTGTTTTGGCGTGATTACCGTTTACAGTTAGCAGACGCAACCGAACACTCATTCTGAGCCCGACAATAATGGTAAGTGATTTTGGTTCATCTATTACGTGCGCATATGGCGCACACTAGTTTAGTTGGTAATGTACCTTTCAGTGAAATTACGTAAGCAAAAGAGCAAGACATCTAAAGAATGATCGAGTTACGACTCGATAACTTGCTTAATTTTCAAGAGGTATAGAACCTCTGGAGTAAAGCGAAATCTTGTGAGCAATATAAAGACCACTCAAATCAATTGAAGCTGTCATCATATAAGCCAAAATAGGACAAAGTTTTGAATAAATTGCAAACGAATCTGACAAATTGAACTTTGAAGCTATACAAAAATTGCTTCACAGAAATGTTTCTAAAGAAGATGTCACATGAAGCCAGATGAGTCCTAGCTAGCTCATTATCTTTATGGGGCTAATTTAAGGATTGTGTTGAGACCAAGTCTTTTAATCACATGGGATTAAATACATTCTTTCTTCGTTTATCGCAACAAGAAACATAAAGGATTGTTTTCGTGATTAGAGGAGTTCCCTACAACTACTCTAATTACATTCTAGTAAATATGACAGACAGACAATGTCATAAAGGGTGACCTAAGAACCACCCTCTATTCTAAGATTTGTAATGAAAATCCTCTTTCAACATTAAGGATTTGGAGGACTTCCCAAGAGGACCATTTTTAGTCTACCCCCGACTTCAAACCAGATGAGGCACTATTGTTCACTGTATACTATTGAGTTCATACAACAATCCACAGAATTTTACTAGTGTACCGCTCCCTTTAAGAAAAACATATAATAAAAAGAACTCTTTACGTTGAGATCATGTATCTTGCAGGAAGAACCAGAGAACATAGATTAGGGCTATTTTCTAGTTTTGAATTATGCCTGTGTATAATTATCTTTTTGGATCATTAGAGTTTCCTTTCATATTTACTTGATGTTTTTATGAGCAACCGTATAAATGACTAATTCCCCTAAATCAAAGATGGACAAACCAGTTGAAAAAGGAACACAGCAAGAAACTTGATTATTTGTTTAAAACAATTATCGAACACTTTCATAGTTTCATTTGCACATTAAGAAAAAAGTAATGATAAAAGGACAAGGGGTTTTACTTTACATCTGATCATCATCAATTTGTTGTTCCAAATGCCTTCAAAGTTTTTTCTCAATCAAAATTCAGATCTTTGGCATCAAAGAATGATGATGATCACACCATGCCAAAACACTTTAAAATACTCCAAGAAAGTGTCATTTAAAAAAAAATCCAGATGTTCTCTGATATGTACCACTTGAATCGAAATAATTTTAGAATGAAGATCGAAGATGGGCCCCATCAAATTAGAAAGAAAACAGACTCAAATCATATTAATTTCACTCTTAGTTAATACTCTAAAAATGTGTCTTTTAATAGGCTTACAATCGATAACTAACCCATGACTCTATAACTAGATTCACGTTTCCAATACTTAAGGAAAATAACTAATAAACAAAAAAACTAAAAAAAACATGCAGAAAATAATTAGGCCCACGTTGCTTTACTAGATGGTTCATGGACATCATGGGTTTTCTTAGGAAGGCACATATCAATCTCGCCCTGTTGAAAACGTCCTTGAACTCATGTCTAGCAAAGGATTTATGCACACATTGACAGAACTCGGTTTCAAGTAGTGTTTGAGCAGCCATGGATCACGGCGGCTCTATTACCAAATTATATGTACCACTTGGAATCGAAATAAATTTAAAATAGAGATCGAAGATGACCCAAAAAAATAATAGAGAAAACAGACTCAAATCATATTAGTATCATTCCTAGTTAATACTCTAAACAAGATGGCCTTTTATAATAGATAAGTAACCCATGACTCTATAACTAAAGTCACGTCTCTAATACTTGAGGAAAATAACTAACAAACAAAGACACTAAATGGAACATGCAGATAATAATTAGACCCACGTTGCTTTACTACATGGTTCATGGACATCATGTATTCTCTAAAAACCAAAAATCTAGCAAACTTCTTCCAAATTCTCCTTGATTCACCATAGGGAAAATTCATAATAAAAAGTTGTCAAATAACAACCAAAAACAGATTATCATATCTTCTTATTGGTCTTCCTCTATATTTAAAGACCTAAGCCTCCAGCGTTAAAACTGGATCCTCCACAATCCAGACTAGCGCCTTTGGTATGAAAATCAGACCTCTAGGCTCTAGTATCCAAGTGATAATGATTTCATTTAATTCACACATCATGATCTAGAACTTAAAAATAAGAAGTTGAATTGTAATCCACAAGACATCATGCCCTCTAAGTAATTTTTCATCTCTCAACCCAAAAGAATTAGTTTTCCTGAAAGACTACTTCTTGTGAGAATCAATACTAGATCTCCCTTAAACAAAGATGCATCAAGAACCACTATACTATCAGCCTTGTCGTTAAACCTCATGACGCTCTCAGTCCTTATACAACAACAACAGTCTGTTGTTAAACCTCCTACAATTCTCCTTCAATCTCAAAAGAACTTGCTGCTAATTTTTAAAACCCTTAAATTCCCAATGACATCCCAACAGCAATCATCTGTGTCTGCAGATCAAGGGTCAAACAGAATAAGATCGAAAGACATTGCTGATTTCATACCCAACAACCAGGCAATAAACTCCGACATTCAAGACTATGATCACGTTTGTTATGGTCACGTTTGAGAGGACCAATCTCCAAGAACAAGAGAAGAGAAGATTCACACAACTAAAACTCAAGAGTTTATTTTCATTAATTCTACTTGCTTTAATAGAAAAACAATCATAAAATAACAAACTACACAACATTTACGTAAGAGATAAAGATGCAACCATGCATGAGAAATCAAAGGGATACACATTAGACTTCTTTATTCGACTTGTTCCATTCTAATCGGGTAAATCCTTTAGACGACGGGGCTAGGCGGTCAGGTTACAAGTTCGGCTGACCCAACTCGTACCAACACTCCCCCCGTCAAAATCGACCTTGTCCGTAAGGTTGGATGCGGGAGTCTATAAAGGAACCACGAGCAGAGAAGTTGTTGAGGATGGTGCCTCCCCTACTAAGGTAATGGTGGTGTTGTCATGTTGAAATATGGTGAGAAATAAACCATGAGAGGTCCTAACTCCTAATGAGCACAACCATGCGAAACCTAGAACTATGTCAGCACCTTCAATCGGTAGAACATACAGTGGAATGGTGGATGATGCCTTGGTCAGTTGGACACAAACATTTGGGCAATACCAGTACAATGAATGGGTTCGCCATATCCGATCAGAACCAGAAATGAAGGAAGGGATACGAGGTTGTATAATGTTGTGAGTGCTACCCAAGTCAATAAGTATGGAAACGGGGTGGCCACGAATAATGCCAATGAGACGAAAAGCATTAGGAGAAGCTAAGCCAAAGAAGGCGGCAAGGGAAAACGAAAGGTTGGGTGGATGGATCAAATAGGAGTGGCATGGAAGTAGTTGGGAGGTAATTAGTGAGGTTTGGGTGTGATGGTCATCACTGAGGTCAATTAGAGAAGGTGGGAAGGCATGGTCCTCGTTATCGGCAATTAGCAAGAACTATGGCCGCTTGCATTTATGTCGGGGGCGGTATTTCTCTAGACATCTAAAGCAAAGCCCCGCTGTGCGGTGTTATTGCGATGCTTCGAGGGATAAACAAGTAGAGGGTAGGTGTGGATACTATAGTAGGGATCGGTAGCAAAGGTAAGGTGGAGGACAAGTAGAAGGGTGTTAGCAGTGGTGTAGGATGTTTGTTCGAGAGACAAGGCGGTGCAACAGTTGAAACCAAATGGTGAGCAGCGGTCTCATCCTCAATTAATTTGGCGAGACCCACAACATGTTGGAATGACTAAGGTTTGAGTACCGACAACTCCTTTTAGATGTCGTCCTGTATCCCAGAGAGAAAATAATTGAGGAGGGCCTCTTGGGGAAAACCCACAAAGCAATTACTAAGCCGTTCAAACTCCGTTACGTATGCATCAACGATGCTAGTTTGCGTAAGTGTAAACAAAGCAGCTTGGTGATTGGCATATGATGACCGGCCAAATCGAGTTTCCAACGATTTGGTTAAAGCTTTCCATGTGGTTAGTAAGCCGTTGTTGATCAAATACTTGGACCAACTCGAAACATTCCTAGAAAGATTGAATGATACCATGGTTAAACGTTGGGCAAGTTCAATCTTATAAAACGAGCAGTATTGGTCCGCTTGAAACAACCAATCCAACGGATTGGTGCTGTCAAAGGATGGTAGGGTCAGTTTAGGTGGACGAGTGGTGAGGTACTCAGGTGGTAGGAGTGATTTTGGGGGTGGAAGAAGATGTAGTATTAAACTTGTTGAGGTGGATGATTAGAGTTCGGGTTTGCTCAAATTGAGACGCCAACTAAGTAAACAGGGCATCCAACATGGATGTTTGATCATTCATGGTGGATGAATTAGTAGTAATGATGTCGACCATGTTGGCGAGTAGGTCACATCTGGGAGGCGTGGTAGGATGAAAGCACTATATGTTATGGTCACGTTACAGAGGACCAAACTCCAAGAACACAAGAAGAGAAGATTCACACAACTAAAACTCATGAGTTTATTTTCATTAATTCTACTTGCCTAAATAGAAAACCAATCAAAAAAATAACAAACTAAACAACATTTACGTAAGAGATAAAGATGCAACCATGTATGAGAAACAAAGTAATACACTTCTTTAGAAGACGGGGATGGGCAGTCAGGTTACGAGTCTGGCTGGCTCGACTCGTATCACTTTTGGTCAGCAATGTACAAGTTTAAAATGGAATAACTTAAAACAATAATAGTTATAAAGGAAAAAAAAGGTTGGAGAGATGCTAACCCTAGAATCCGGTGTGTTGTCACCATCAGGGAGGGGAAAGAAGCTCTACATGATGAAGATCGTGTGCAAGTACCAACCTTCACATGGAATGCAAAGCGAGGGGAATGGGGGGAATTTCCTCATGATTCTCCATACTTAAAAGCACCAGATGCTCGGCACTAAGAAGCACCAAGTGAACATGGAGTACCAATAGAACTAGATCATGATGACCATGTTGGACTAGAACCCCAGATTCACTGGTAAGCAATTCAATACTAAAGAACCAGAGGTGAAAAACAGAAGAGAAGATGAAAAGGGTACGTACGTAAACTACTTGTTGATTTATGTATCGAACATGATCTAGTTCACATGAATGTTTATAATTTGAATTCAGTTGCAAAAAGAGGCATCAACAAGCACTATTATCACGTTTCTCTAGTATTATAACGCATTAAATAATGTGTACTTACTTTTAAAGCAATACACATAATGGTTCAACACAAATATGAAGTTATGAATTAACTCAATATGAAAATCAAGGTCTTAAGGAGTGATAATTGAGGCCAATATGTCTTTGTTGGTTTACGTGCAACATAAGCTATGATTTATGGTGATAGAGGATTCGTGCAACAAAACAAACTACGGCACAACTGACGGCACCAAATGCAAAATTCATATGTTGATATAAATTTTCTCAAGAAATGATCTATGAAAAATTAAGGTTTTCCATATATGGAGAATACATCTACAAATTGATTCTAAGTATGGAACTTAGAGCCAAGCCAACAAGTTAAAAACATAATAAGTTGCCAAATCTAACTCACTGCTGAATTGCAGCAAAAAATTTCATCTTTACACACATGAAACATGTTGGAGAAAGCTAAAAAATGGAACCCACGACAAATTAATCTATGCAACATCTTACAATAGTAGAAGTTCAAGATTGAGTTCTAAAAAGTCTGACTATGGTTATAACATCATCATCACACCATTATAGGAATTTGACGAACAAAAATAGCACCTACTTAGAATTTAAATAGATCCAAGATAGACCTCAATAGACATAAAAGCACAGATGCAAAAATAGGTCCTAATTAAACAGACCTACATATGCCCTACATACAACCAATTAGACAAAGATGGCCAATAGTCAAATATCTTCAAACCTTTAAAAGACGAGAATAATCTCTGTTTTGCAATATCAAAAGCTAGTTTTCAAACATAAAAGAAAAGCCAGAATCCATCAAAACATCACATTTTAAAATCTTTATTAAGAAACAAGTCATCAACTCACATAAGCTATTACTCCCTGCTAGCTGTAGAACGGACCAGAAGATTGACCTCTAGAACAAGGCGACCTGGAAGCAGTCACAAATGAATGTAATTTCAGTTACTAAATTTCTTAAGACAAATCAGTTCACACATACCTTCTAGACAGATAATCAACAAAACAGGTTATGCGAGCTGGTCTTCTTCATAATCGGCCGTCTCCCATGATGTTTCAGGAGAACTATCAAGCAGAGATGGACCACCATTACATTCCTCAAATTTCATAAAAGGTTTCATTGCATCTATTGCTTTTTCCTTATATGAAATGGTATCTTTTGCCTGTATCTCAGCAGAATATACTGACTCAGCACGTGCCTTAGATATCAGCTGTTTCACTATCCTTGCTGCTGTCAAGAGCAAACCTGCTGCTTTTCTATCCATCAGCTTATTATATCCAACATCCTTTTTAGGTCCTGATTTCTCTAAGTCAAATATCAAACTAGAAGGGTTTCTGCAAGTTAAGCACACAAAGGCTCGGCAATTATCAAAAGCGCACCTCACATGAGTGTAAGAATCACAATTAACACAGCGGACGAGATCTAGTCTACTAATATTATTAACAAGATCAAAACAGGTGGGACAAAAGAAGTTGTTGTGCTCAAACAGGACACATGATGTGCAGATCTTGCGGCCTTTGTGTCCATCCCATATATGGTGAAGAAACTTTTGATCTTCACAGTAACACCAGCTGCACATGGTATCGTTGAGATTGATAACAAAGTTCGGATCCATTGCCTGGATAGATCTCCGCCAAACGATCAGAATTAGGGTTATTGTGACAATATAGTAGAGAAAGAAGGACGGGTGGACAAGCGCCGTTGGATCTGATCCGAATGGACGGTAAGATGATTAGTATGATGCAATTTCATTAAGCCACCTAATATATAAGGAAATTCTACATACACCCATCAATTTTCACTTTCTTCTTATACCAACTCCCAAGATGGTTTAAAATCTCAACTTGTCAAGATAAACATACTAAATGATGTCTGAATCTTTTGTGCTTATATGAGATCAGATGTTTCCTATATACAGTTAAATATGTGCATCAAATAGGGTGGGGAGCCACATTCGTTTTTCGTCTATTACAAGATAATAGTGCAATGTTCTAGTGTTATATTTATTTCTTGTTTAGAAGTAAAAATTAAAAATAAAAAAAAATTAGGATCTTAGTATAAGAAAATAGAAATCAATCACAGTCATCAAATTATACCCTTGTATGAATATTTCCAATCGCATTTCTCCAGCCTCAAGAAGCTTAGTTTGTAGGAGAAATAAGTTCACCGAGTGGAGAATATTTCTACAGCAAACAAAAGGACTGCTTGACACCGGGGTATCATCTAGCCACCTTATATTTATAGCCCAAAAAATCTTCAACTATATAGACATATGTAACTAAAGATGAAAACTAGTACATTGATGGTTAGTAAAATAAAGAACATGCAGCAATGTCAACATTACATAAATCTGAAAATGAATAGCTACAATAGTACGACTAAAAAATCTCGATGGAAATGTCGGTCAGGTGTTTATAACTGACACCAAGATACCATCTTTAAAATGAGGAATCAAATGAGTACCCAACTAAATGCAACAAAAACAGAGCAATTGTATTAACTTTTATGTTCAAAAGGCCTTAGATCCAATTTCCACAAAAGCTGGCAATCACATTCGAATCAGGTGCTATCCAAAACATGTAAACAGGAGTGAATATTAGTAATAATGCAGAATTTACCAAAATGGGCTACCCAAACTGCCAATATTCATACAAGATATCAACTCTATTCACAAATCTTAACCAAATCCCATAAATTGACTGCAGTTTATACACTAATCACCTGCTCAACTACAAGTTAAATCATTTGAACATACCTATAAGGTATTTATTCTTCTCCATTGATTGTTCTTTTTCCCAGAGATCGTTTGAACAGAGAAATGAAACTAAATTGGGTTGTTATTTCTCCAAAAAATCCATTTCTAGTGCCAGGAATAAGCCCTAATTTCAAAGGTATAGTATCAAACCCCATCAGTTACGTCATAGAAGTGGATTCAAAGTGTCCAAAACCTTATTTGAAGTATCCGGCTGGCTCATCCTTATTGCCGCAAGATGCAGGCTTACCGGTGGCGGAGAAGATGCCACATGTCGACGGCTCAGCCGCAGCGGCACGTTGCCTGCGATGATGACGACGGTGATTGTGGTTGGATTCAAGTCATGTTTCACCGCCATAAACATGTCCCTTTTCTGAATACAGAAACAGATGAGGTTTAGGATAAAGAAGAATCCAAATTCGGACGGAATGGATATCGGGTAAACTAAAACCTATTATATTTGATATGATCTTTTTCAAACGAAAGTTATGTCGAAACGTTGATCTAACTCAAAACTTATATAAAAATCTGCAAGAAAACATTTTATATTTAACCCAACTAATCTTTAAACAATATTTACGTCAAAATGTAGACATATGTTTAAACGTAAACAGTCTTAATGTGTATATAGAGTTAAGCACGTAAATATTTTATATTTAATTCGAGTTATTTCTGATTATGTTCACACATACACAGATTCAAATTTATATTGTACAAGAGTAAAGCTACAACATTAGAAACTTAAGGGATTAAAATGATATTATATAAAGTTTATAAAAAGTATCAAGGAGTGAAATAAAAAATGTGAGGGGAGAAAAGGTCGATGAACAACCCATTAAACTTTCTTTTTAAATAATAGTAATGTGAGTAGGTTACTAAAATAATTGTTCTAAAAGGAGATAAATTTGAAATAAATGTGGGTCAAATTCATGATGATATTATTTTCCAATGACTCAAGTTATTTTTCAAGGGGGGAAAAGGCCGATGAACAACCCTACCTTCTAGCCTTTTTTTTGCATTTTTTTTCAAAGAAATTAACTTACTAAGGGCTTAAGTTTAATTAACTTCTTTAATTTATTGTTTTTGTTTAAAGAAATTTGATTAGGTTGTTTTTTATATTGTATTTTTGAAAATAGCCCTCATTTTTTTAATTAGACTGGGCCTCAAAAAACGTTAAACTAGTCCTTACAGGATAATGAAAAATATTTTTAGTTGACCAAGCGAGACCCATTAAGTTGGTAAAATAGTTGTGTCGATCTAAATGGAATGGCATCAACATCCATGGATGTTGAGTTCTAACTTAAAAGGTCTAGTTCAGAAAAAAAAATGGAGGAAATTTCATCAAGGTCGACCTAGGTGATACGGGGCTAGAAGGTGATGACATGATCTGTGCAAGTAAACTACTTAAATTGAACCAGGAACACGTAGATGTTCCTTTTGACCAGGTGGTTTTGGTCTACACGCGATTGTCACACCCCAATTTGATCCTAGACAAACAATTGAAATTTCACAATACATAGTCGTTTTATAATCAAACACAACAAAAGTCTTAATGGTGAATAATGAACATAAGTAGATAAAAGTATTTGCAATTACACATTACGAATATCTCGTTATACCATTCAGGCTAACTAATGCATCAACTTTTAGCTGACTTGTTTTAACATGTATTTCACACAGATTAAGAACCCGATCTTTAGGCATGGTGTTAATACTCGTGGAGGCATGTCACACCCCCGCTAAAAGCGGAAACACGGGGATGTAACGAGATCGGGATCGTCATAATACATGGTAAGCGATAGAGATGCAATATAATAATTGATGACAAACGTGTCATGACGACACTCGACAACAAGGGGACTTGTGTCGTGTTTAGTCAATATTCACGACCACATAGCCATAAGCATAAACATGTTAAATGATTCACAAACATAGAAGGTAACATTGTAATGTAAATTCCCACAACCCGGGAACAAGTATTAAAAGAATAAGCTCGTTTAATCAGACTACAAAATTGTTCAAAATAATTGTTTGTCAAGTATGTTTAGTCCCAAAAATGCATCCTAGGGTCTCCACTAAGGCAGCACACCTAGATTCCTCAATTTGCATGATCACCTGAAAAGATATCCTCATAATGGTCAACAAAATTGTTGGTGAGCTCGCAGGTTTAAGTAGTAAATAAGTAAGTGATGTTGTATATAGTAAGCGATATGGAATACCGTGAATACAGTTATATAAGCAAGTAAAATCACATGACAATGAGATTTGCAACCAAACCTAGCGACGTACACAAAGATATTGTCGGAATATATTCACCCAAGGGCCCGTTCCTGGCCACTGATGGTACCAACTAGTATACCAACGAACAAGGGTGGGGGTGTCAACCCAGTAGTACTACCAATACCTATCCGTCGGTTCCCACACTGGAATTAAATAGTTGCAAAGATAGAACCACACAGCAGACCCAAGCATGTATCAGATAAGTACTTGCAAAACAGTATCACGTTGATTCCAAGTATGTAAATTGTATGTAAATTGTACAACATTGAAAATGGGTGAGCATACTTTTCCCCAAGTTGTAAATGATTGAAATATTGTAAGCGTAAAAGGGGCCACGAAACTCACTTGTTAGGTGGTAAGTATGTATGATCAAAGTATCCAAATGTTGTATGCAATGAACGGTCAAACACCTATTAACAATTATTGTTAAGCATCAATGATATGTATAAAGCGTATAATAATGTTCGGTCGGTTCGGGTTGTATCGGTTGGGTCGCGTGTAACACACACAAACAGACGCACGTATTAGATCTTATGTAGATCCAAGTACTAGACATCGTCGCCATTGCTGATGACATTGGTGTAAAAGTTCCATTGTTATAAGAAAAGTATTTGTTAAATATTAGTATTTACAAATCGGTTGTTGATAATTGTAAAATGTTAAGTAGATTTAATTTGAGATAGAATTTGTAAGCTTGATAGCGTTGACTTTAATCTTTGTGGTTGAGCAATGACAACCGTGTTAATGTTACCTCAACATCACACGACACACACACCACACACAAGAAGGAATGCACACACAGCAACTTCAGTCGCACGACAGGACCAGACGCACGACTCAACACTCCATTCGCACGAATCAACCCTCAATCGTGCGAATCAGCTTCATTCATATGATTGAACCTTCATTCGTATGACTGGCATTCAGTCGTACCACACAACACCCAATCGCACGACTCAACCTCCGTACGCACGAATCAACCTTCATTCGTACGAATTAGCTTCATTCGTACGACTGAACCTTCATTCGTGCGATTGGCTTTCAGTCGTGCGATACACGCACAATCGCACACATTCATTCAGTCTCCTGACTCAATTACACACATACACACAGTCGCACGACTCAGTCGCACGACACTCCTAGTCGCACAACTCAGTCACACGATTGACTCAGACGCATGGCTCAGTCGCACGACTCACCCAGTCGCACGACTCAATCGCATGACAGACCCAGTCGCCTGAACAGCAGAATCGCGACTGTTGAAGGGGCTGAGCAGCCTCCGGCTGCTCCGAGCACAGGTCAGAAACACTCTACAAACATACACAAACATGAAGCACACGCAGAATGTCCTCACACGCACCCACACGCCCTCATGTGTTCGGGTTGAACCCGAACACCCGAAACCCTAGTTTTTATAGCTGTGAATAAGCAAGAAAAGGGACAACCAAAGTCGTCTACCTGCTAGAATGGAGTAGACTCGGTTGTAGATGAGGTCTAGACGGTGAAAACGAGACCAAATGGGTCGGTATTGGTGCAAGAATGAAGATGAAAGGTGAAGAAGGAGAAGAAGATGGAGATGAAGAAGAAGATAATGATTCTAGGGCTGGAAATGGGTTTATATACCCAGCCCAAGTTTGCAAAATGTCACATTTAGTCCCTGCACTTAACCCTCAAGTTTTCTCAAATTTGTTTCGGTTGAAAACGACTTTATTAGGTTAATTATATTAATTACAAAAATATACTTGATGATATTTATAACTTAAAAATGGTTTTATTAGTGACGTTAATTATATATAAAAATGGTATATTTAACGGTAACGATGATGAAAGTTTTAAAAGTTTTTGAAAATAGTTTATGTTAATGATTTGAACACATGAATAGAGATGATAGGCAAGTATGATATCCACACAAAGAGTCAATAAAGATGAGGAATGAATGTTCAAAGGATAGCTAACGGAAAACCACATTAATTGACGGACCTTAAGGTGACGGATGTCACAGTATCCCCCAGTTGAGTGAATTTCGTCCCGAAATTCAGCTGGAGTTGGGTCCAAGAGTGTCATCCTCGAATAGATGTGGATATTTGAGTTTCATCTGATCTTCTCGTTCCCATGTAAACTTTGGCCCTCGTTTTGAATTCCACCTTACGCGAACAATAGGTATTCTACTGCGCTTCAGTTGCTTGACCTTTCGATCCATGATCTCAATGGGTTCCTCGACAAAATGAAGTTTTTCGTCAATCTTGATTTCCTCAATTGGTACGTGAAGGGATTCGTCAGCCAAACACTTCTTGAGGTTTGACACGTGGAAAGTATCATGCACACTGCTGAGTTCTTGTGGCAACCTTAATCGGTAAGCCACTGGACCGATTCTTTCTGTAATCTCGAATGGCCCAACGTATCTTGGGGCTAACTTCTCTTTCTTTCCAAGTCTTTATTAAAATAATTGTTCTAAAAGGAGATAAATATGAAATAATGTGGGTCAAATTCATGAGATTATTTTCCAATGACTCAAGTTATTTTTCAAGGAGGGAAAGGCCGTTGAACAACCCCACCTTCTAGCCCTTTTTTGCATTTTTTTTCAAAGAAATTAACTACTAAAGACTTAAGTTTAATTAACTTCTTGAAGTTTTTAAGTTAGAACTCAACATCCATGGATGTTGATGCGATTCCATTTAGATCGACACAAGTATTTTACCAACTTAATAGTTCTAACTTACCAACTTAATATGGGTTTGTATAAATAAACTAAGATTTAGTCTTCACGTTATGTCTTCTTAAACACCTTTATAATCTTCGAAACTAATTTTGAACAACAAAGACTTCAAAACTTCTTTAAACTTTCATCACTTCTAAGTACTTTAAAGAGCTGGGCGTCTACGAATTTCCTGAAATACATGTTCAATATATACATTAGCATAAAGTTGATTAGTTCATGATAATGACACATAAATCTTCACATAGTGTTTATTAATTATATAAATAGTCCTTGTTGTTTATATAAAATAACATGTTTGGGTACTAAGCAAAAGAGGTAACAAGTTTGATTATTCACTTTTAAATTTGTAACAAGTTTGAGTATTAACACTAACAACCGTTAGATTTTCCATTAAGTTCAAGGGTACTTTAGTCTTTTCACATTGTAGGACAATTTATGTAAATTAGAGGTACTATTTATGTAATTTATATAAAATAACATATTTATATAACTATACACATAAATACACATCGTTGATACCCTCGTTATCATCACTGTCGGCCACCACCGCTTCACCAATATCATCACCATTGCCCATCTCTGATACCCTTATTATCATCACAATTGGTCATCATCACCAAATCCTCCTTCCCTTTCCCTGTAAAACCCTAATCTCCAACCCCACCAGTCGCCACCACCATCGTGAGCCATAGAACCACCTCTACCGCCTTTCTTGTAAGATTCTAAACATAGCCACTGTCACCTTCCCCCTTTTGTCAATCGATATCATTGTTCAATATTCCCCCATTATCGATTTTAGGGTTTTCGGTGATGATTTGGGGCAGGGGTGGTAGTGGATTGAATAGTGTTGATGATACTAAATGGGAATGGGCACTGACGATGGTGGATTTGAATGGTGGTGGGTGGTGATGGTGGTGGATTGAATGGTGCTGAGCGACGGCGGTGGTGGATTGAACGGTGGTGGAACAGTGGTGGTGGATTGAAATGTGGTGGTGGGTAACGATGGTGGAATGAAAGGTGGGTGTTAGGCGACGACAGTGGTGGATTGAACGGTGGGTGTTGGGCGACGACAGTGGTGGATTGAACGGTAGTGGTGACCAGTGGTGGTCGACGGTTGGGGAATGGCGGTGGTGGTGAAGAAATTGTGCTAAAACCTTAGTAATTTAATATATATGCATATATATGTCTGTATATGTATGTATACTAAATACACAAACAGTCCCTTATATATATACTAATGACATAAATAGTCGCTTTATGTACATTAATAGTCCATGTAAAATGAAAAGACAAAAATGCCCTTAGGTTTAACATAAAACTAACGCCCGTTAGTGTTAATATCTTAACTCGTTACAAATTGAAAACACAATACCCAAACACGTAACAAAAAACTCTTAGTACCCAAATATGTTATTTTCAATAAACCGTCGGAACCATTTGCATAATTAACTTTTATATAAATTATACAAAAATCAAATCTGATTCAATAGTTTTACTACCAAGAGAACCTTTGTTAACATGTATAACACATTCAAGTGAGAGTTCACTTGGAAGCACATCGAAAGCTTGCAACCCAGCCAAATATAATAGATACCGACTATACGTGTGTGTGTGTATCCCGAGCATTCACGTTTAAGTATTTGTCATCATACAATTAATAATAATAATACACTTTAAGATCATTTAGACTCAAAAATCTTCACTAGCATGTGTTCAATCCCAAAAACAATTAAAAAGGGGGTTTTAATCATGAAAACTCACGGTACTTAGACATTTACTTGTGTATTAAGTAAATTAGTCTTTACTTTTGTATTGATATTAAAAATTTATTAATATACACATAAGCTATCCGTTGTAAGTCTGTGTTAATCGGTGGGTTATAATTATAAAATTTTGTAGATGATTTCAAAGACTTAAAAATAATTAGTATTTTTTTTATAAAAGTATAATAATTATAAACTTATATAAACATCTTATGATTAAAAATTTATATTAAATTAAGGATGAGAGACCTTAATAGTTTAGTTTTATTATACATGTGCACAAAATAGCATGTATATTTTTATACGAATTAAGAAGTTTAATAATAAAATGAATTTTAGAAATTTTATAAATATATAATAACTTTATGATATTACTAATTTAGGTTTCCAATCGACATCATCAAATCATATGGATATTGTTCGTGTAAACGTTAAGGGATAGTTGTCATGATAGTGGCACAAGTAGAGTTATAAAATAAAGATTAGTCATACTAATGAATGTAGCTATTATAGAAACTCGTGTATAGCATGTATAAAACTATGAGTTATTATGTATAATTGTATGTATGATGAAACAAATGATTTAACATAGAATTTCAAATGTTTTACTACATAAACAATAAATGAAAATGGATCGGGTTACACATATGGATAGGTGTCACGGGTTACAAATACAACTAGGTGTACCAGGTCACAAAATGGTCTTATAAACAAATACATATTTCTACTATCGTTGAAGTTATTCTTGTTCTTCATATGGATAACACCATGCCACTAACATGAGCTGCAAATTCCGAAGTTACTATGGAAGTTTGGACGGTTAGTAACCATAGCGGTTAAGATTGGAAATTATGAATCTTTCAATTACCAGTCAGGTCAAAATATAAAATGTTACTAAACTTTTGGAACTCATACTAGATAGAAACTCGATCCGATACCCCTCGAACTTTTGAGATATTACCACTTTTTCGTTTAGTATTTTCATTTCTAAAAGTATTATATAAGTAAATCATCGGTTTCCTACTTGAGGTAGTTGCATCCAAAGCCGTTAACACGTGAATGTTTGATATTATACCATTATTTAAAGTATAAACATCAGATATATTTTGATATATATGGAATTGTTGTTTCGTGTTAGTTGCAAAATTTCGATTTTCATTGCTTAAATTATAATCATAAATTATTTCCTTAACTAACCATGGTTTATATTTTTATTTTGGTTTTCAAACGTGGTTGTGTTTTTAAAGGGGTTATCAAATGACACTGAAAAAATTTTGTTTCTAATTTATAAGTTTTTACTAGGTTATTAGCCCATGTATTACACGGGTTAAAAGTTATAAATGTATAATTCAAATATGTAAACAAAAATATTTAACCTTTATCGTTTTTATTTTAAATCGATTATATAAGAATAAAGTTCATAAGGTTTAAAAGGTTAAATAAGGTTTGAGATGATTAAAATTCAAAAAATAGTTGGTGGTGTTTGAGGTAGTTAAATATAAAAAATAAAAACTTCACACTTCAAAAAGAAATTAAAATAAAATAAAAACTTCAAATAAAAAATATAGCATGATTTATGGAAAGTTTGTTAAAGAAATTTAGGCGGGAAAGTGTTTGTGAGGTAAAATCTGGTGATGACATGTGTCATCATATGTAATCATTTATTAGTATAGATTATCAAATTTCAAATATTTTGAAATAAATTTTCACCGGTATCCAAATATCCAAACAATTCAGACGCAACCATACGTTCATCTATACCCCGTATTTGGATCTAGCTTATAAGCGGTGGCACAATTGTAAGATTCTAGTGAAACGTGTAGTGCCGACCAAACATCGTTAATTAAGTTCACACCGATTTGTACATTTTCAAAAAGTATTTTTATTCAATTTTCGCTTTTTTCCAATAATATAAACAATTGCTCTAAAGTTAGTACGACTTACGTGAGTGTAATGCGGTTGGAAAGTTTGTTGGATCAATCTTGCCAAGTGAGGTTTCTCAAAGTGTTCGAACGATAAGCCTTTTTGAATTACGAACTTTGTTATTCGTTCCCGAACCGTATATATGTCAAAGTTCAATATTCTCCATCACTTTCAATTGTTGGTTGACTTTGACCCGGTGTAATATTCAAAGACTTGCACTATCTTGTCACATGTAAGGTCCCGTTCCTGAGAAGCCTCACAGTTGGTTAATCATTGTATGAAATCACTTTATAAACAAAACATTATAGCAGAATTAAATAAACATTCACTTAAAACTTGTAGATTACATTGCAATCATACATTTGTCTCCCAAATAGAATAAAAACATTGTACTTTGTTTTAAATTAAAATAAAAGATTTCATAAACATAGATGTCATTCATCACACGCCAAGTAGCTTCTATCTTCGTGCCATCCCCATCAACATCCTTCATCTGCCAACTATTATGCATAAAAGTCAGTTTTACTGAGTGAATTCAAGTTTTAAGTAATATAAGAAAATATAAACTTTATCCTTCTTATAATGACCATGCATACATCATAATACATAACATTTTTTTGTCTTAATAAGCATGTTCATTGTCTTTCATTCTTTCATTATCTTTCACTTCATCATAAACGAGATCGCACACAGCAATAGCCCCCTGTTGATCGACAACGAATGTCGATCCCTATCGGTACACATAAACGCGGTAGGTAACCCCCGACAGTTGATCCACAATACAAGGCACATAGCATGCTCATGAATATGTATCCATCATCATACATCAGACCCATATAAGTGAAGTCCATCATAGTGCTTGCAAGACTTTTCATCATCATACGGGCACAGGGTAACATTCGTTAAGTTCCACTTTTCATTAATATTATCTTCCACTTTAATATACAATACTTTACTTATTAAGTACACAACATACCAAGTATAATTCACCATAAAACATAATCGACCTATCGTGGGACAGCGGAGGTTCGGGGGCGGCAACCCTTGACAGCGGAGTTCTAGGGGCAGCAACCCCTAATGGGGTCCAAGGGGCAACGCCCTTGGCTGGGGCTGAGATGACCTGGTCAGCGTGAAGAAAATTTATTTTGAAGCATTCATATAGCACAATTTGTTATAGAAATTTCTATTTTCCTGTTAATATCTCTTGAGACCTTTGCCATTATAAACGTATATTTAGTATGCATAATAGCCCCCAGAACATAGGAAACCTTGTAAATAAGGGGATCTAGAACTCACCTGGTTAGAATGAGTAGCTTCTATTCTAAGCTTTCTAAATTAGGATCGCGGTACACGGCCTACATAAGTTAACACTCAAATGGGTTATTTTCTACCTAGTTTCAGCAGTAGTTTCGCTGCCAATTTTGAATAGCAGTTTCGCTGACAGTTTCGCATGGCAGTTTCGCCCAACTTTCGTTGGAATTCCATGGATGCGAACTTACCTGCGAAACTATAATTTTACAGGACAAACTCACAGTTCCGTAGTTTGAACACACAATTTCACTGTATGCACAAACAGTTTCGCAGAACGTATTAAAATGACGAACCAACCCGTTTTTAACCCAAAATTGCAACTTTATACGTCCAAATCCTTAGTTTTTCATCCATGAAGCTATATCTAAACTTTTTACATGATTTCAAACGTAAAATTATGACCTTTATACGATTCTTTGCAACTTTTCAAAACCCAAAATCCTAGAATTCGGGTTTGATCTATAGAGGCATTTAGGGGCTGATTCTTACCTGGATTTCTTATTCATTTCTTGTGGTTTGATGCTCTAACACTCAAATCTTCAATCCCTTAACCTTTGAAGCTCCAAATCTTGAGTTTTCTTCACTTTCTCTCTCTACTCTCTCTCTCTCTCTCTAGAAGTTGGTGGCTAGGGTTGCAAATGAAGAAGATGATAGCTAATTAGGTGGTTAAGGTGGCTGATTATGGGCCTTTAACCATTTAATTCTCTTGCCCATAAGGCTAATTTGGCCCATAACCCATTTTCTTCCTTTATTTTTTTATTAAAAATCCCCAAATTAAGCCCATATTATTAAATGACTCTTTTTGACTTTCCGGGTATTACATCACATGATTTCTCAAAGTCCTATTCGAATCTGATTTGAAAACATATCACTAGAATATGGGGGAATGGTCCAAACATGGCCTAAAACAGTTAAAAACATCTCCAAATGGTAAAATGATTGTTGTGTAATGGTCTGATTTTTAAAACATTCAAAACTCGGTCGGACCCGGGACATATAGGAACCAGGTCGTGTAGAACCCAGGTTAGAACCAAGTTATGCGTTTTTACTACAAACCAGTCTAGAACCGACGTGTTATAATGAGTTCAAACTAGATCTTAAGGTCATTGGGTTCAACCAGGGTCAAGTTTGGGTTGGTTAATCGGGTGTGTATAAAATCCCAGTTTGGATGTACACCTCTAGTCCATGTTGTAGTTGAATCAGTCGCTGTTATGCACTTTAAATAGAATGGGCGTCGTGTGCATGTAATTGAAAGACTAGTTACATGTTTTTAGGATTTTGAATCATTAATCCAAGAAACAAGTTAATAAAGAGATGTTTTTAAACATGTAGGTTGGATGTATACAAGTTCTGTCACAATCAAAAGAACATAAAAGAACAATCAAATTGAAATCAAATGCATAATATAGAAGTTAACGATGAAAGACTTTATTAATTAATAACTATATTACAAAGAAAAGGAAAGAAAATGATCAATTATACTACATTTTTTAACTATCTGATTCCCTATTATACCGAAAGCATGGTTAACTACCTCATCACTAACAAATAACAAGCTTTTAATAAACTATAAGAAAAACACTGAACTGACTTTTCTTTAATTAGGGTATATTATTACAGCTTGAAGATTGACCCATGCATTGATTCACACACATGTTGGCTAGTTTCCATCTTCAAGCTGATGGTCAAACTCTGATAACCATATCAATCAACCAACATCAAGTATCTTTAAACATTTGACAATTTTTACTAGGAAGTGCTTTAGTAAATACATCATCACCTTTATTATTAGTGCTCACTTCTTTCGCCTTAATCATCTTTGAATTAACTGCATCTCTTATGAAATGTAGCATCACATTAGTTTACATTGTCCGTTCAAGAAACACACTATTTCTAGACAACCGCATAGCTCTTTTATTATCACATGGTATCCAATATACTAACACCCAAATCTTTAACAAACCCTTTTAGCCACATTGTCTCCTTACAGCCTCTGTGGAAGTTATATCTTCGACATCAGTGCTATATAAAGCTACACATGCCAAAGAGTTGCTTTCCACCTCACCAAGCTACCCAACACTTTGAAATCATAGCCTGTTATAGACCGTCCTCTTTTCAAATACTTATCTACAAATCCCATAATCATATCTCTCTCACATGTATTGTTACCAAAAACCAATCCAACCTCCTGGGTTCAACATAAATACCTAAGCAGCCACGTAAAGCCTCCTGGTGATGCTTCCTAGGATTAGATAAATCCTTACTTACCACGCTTACTCCATAGCTGATATTAGCCCTAGTGCACAACATAAGTTATATTATACTAACAATAATATTTACATAAGGTACTCTTATCATATGCTTTATTTTTATCATATTTTGAATAATCATTATCTGATAGCTTGAAATTTTAAGCAAAAGGAGTATCTCTGGTTTGCACCCTTCCATATTAAAATTAAACAAAATCTTTAGTATATAAGAACTTTGTGATAGATTGATTTTACATTCATTTCTATATCTGATGATCTCCATCCCTAATATCTTCTTATCAACCCCAAATTCTGTCGCACCCCGGGTTTGGGTCGCCCAGGGCCATATCAACCGATCGGGATCATTTGATTATTTTATTTGATAATCATTTTCAAAGATTTATTGATAGCGGAAATGTCACTTGTAACAACATCTTAGTATTATTTCATACACCAAACTTCCAAAACTAGATCATACCTTTTCATATTATTGTTTTACAAAAGATCGTATTCATATTACAAGCCACATGTTTCCAAAATAGAATATTGATTTTAGATACACTCACAGAGTTTATACTGTGGCATGATTTAATGTCGTATTCGATCCAACCACTCTTTACCTGTAAAAAATATAAAAAATCAATATCAGCATATTGTTGATGAATAACATTTATTAGACCCAAATCATTTTCACAAGTAAGCATGAGAATATTAAGTTAAGATTAACCATGCTGAGTCCATAGGATGAAATACACATCAAGATCTTTCTTTGTACACTAGTAATAGTTTGTTATAGGGTCACTCATGGGACCGTCAATGCTTAGGGTGTCGTAATCTTTGGGCACCAAACCATTACCAACCATGCTTAGGCATAGTACCCATTTAAGGGTTCTACCCGTCAATGTTTATCATTCTACTCATACCACATACAATCTTAGTCTCATGTTTCTCTTGCATTTCACCAAATGTGTTAATAAATTAAATATAACTCATGCTAGTTTTCAAGATAATGAAGAATCTCAAGGACTCATGAGTTTTATTTTATAAGACAACGTATTCAACTTAAGGTCAGGTTGAGCATTTCCTATGATTTAAGGTTAATTCCCGATAGTTTAAATGACGCTTCAGCTTATCTCTTATGTTAGAAACGTTCTACATATTGCTCGGGTGCTTTAGATCTTCGAGGGGGTCGGGAAAGGGGTCTGGCATGAAGTTTGAGGTTAAGTTTGTGTGATTGAGTGTGAAATGTGAGAAATGAGCTACATTGACCACCAATTTATAGTTGAGGTCGGCTAGCTGATGCGTCGCACATCCTCCAGGTGATGCTGCCGCATCACGTGGATGAGTTGCATATGTGGCACGTGTCATGCATGCATTGCCTCTAGCCCCTTTTGGCGACACGACCCACATATATAACCTGATGTGATCTGAATCAGCGTCCACACGTCACACTTCATACATTAGTCAGCATCCACATGTCACTCCTAGATTGTTTCCTTAGTCTAATTGAAGCTCCTAGCATCCCCTTTCCGATGTGAGCCACATTTGCCCCTTGGACCCCACCAAGGGTCGCTGCCCCATTGGACCCCACTCTTAGGGGTTGTCACCCCCGAACCCCAACTGTCCTGCGGATGCTTTGGTCCTGTTTGAAGAAGTGTTACAAGTTCCTTCATTTAAAATCATGCATAAAAATATTCTTAGTAGCTTGAAATCTTTAGATACTAATCCGTATCATCATTACGAAATAGCACATGGTTTCCACAGCTATACTTTCTAAAGTATACACATGCATTATAAATGCTCCTTATAAATTCTTTAGATTTTATAAACTTATCAAACGTTTTGTAACAATGCCTTGGTGACTGCTTCAATCCATAAAGAGATCTCTACAGTAAACACACCTTATCTTCCATTATTTTTTCTTTGAACCCTAATGGTTGGTTCATGCATATCTGTTCTACCAAATAACCATCAAAAAATATTGTTTTAACATCTAGTTACTTTAATTATAAATCTATGGCATCAATTATAGTAAGTATAACTTTGATGGATGAGTGTCTAACAATCAGGAAAATATTTTATAATGGTTTATGCCTACTCTTTTTAGTTAATCTCTTTACTACAATCCTCTCTTTCTATCTAGGTATTGGGTATCATGCACTAACTGTAATTTTAAATACTATTAGGTTTATCAAATAAAAATTATGTTTAATACAGATGTGTTTAAGCACATTAGTTTATTCAAAACCAGTTCCCTTACATGTATCCATTTATACACGATTAGACAATTAAATTAAACGCATCCATAGGGATATAACAGTTATACCTTTAATGAGTAGAACCAAAAACGCGCATGATCGATGCAACAATGGTCTCGCTTGTGACTCATTTACAAAACACCACAACTGGGTGGTAGTGACGGATACACATGCAACGATGGCGGCAACACATGACAAGTTGGTGACAATGGTGACTAGAGGTGGTGATCGTGATGGGTGCGAAACGGGGGTTGTGCAAGTTTTTGGTGTGTGATTAGGGTTACCACCTAATAATATATATAACTAAAATGATTACGCTACACACCTCGGGTAATTACGATTTAATACCCTTTGTCGGTCATTACAATACAATCCTTGGTGTTTACTAATTACCATTTAATCAGATAAACTAATAAACTTTTAATGTTAAACTTTTTAACTATAACTTATTTTTAATCCTTCAACTAATTAATTAGTTCATCAAATAACTAACTACCATTTGATTACATGAAATAATCAAACACCGTTCATTTAATCTACATTAAGTGAACTATAACATGTAACAATTTAGACGTTAATATTTCATTGTTGTCCATAGTGTAACTCGTTGGCTCGTACCTCAATAAAAATATTGAAATTATTGATGATCGGACATTTAATATCCAGCACAAGGCTTCTCAAAACCTATTATTTTTTCTTTCAGTTTGAATATTAGTTTACATGGAACAATATTTTGATCCTTTGGCATATCCACTAATATCCAGGTTTTGTTTTTATGCAACGAACCTTCATTTCTTCAAGCCACCTCTATCTATTAGTATATTCCCCAACTTCTTGAAAGTTAATGGTTCACGTGTACTTTCTATTTTAGCATCCATAAACACATATGTAGATTTACCTTCATTATTCTGGCCTATATCTTATAGGAAGAGTTATTTACCATCTTGGTCTATCTTTCGCAAGGCTATAATGACTTGTACTACCCCTTGACCTTTCACCCATAAGATACTCATTATTAACATCATAACCAATCCCCACTAGCTCCACCTCAATTTGAGTTCTTGTTCTTCTTCATAGTTCACCCCTTTATTCTTCTGAATTATATCTTTATACATAGTTTCTTCTTGGAACACCATATATATGCTTAATATGATCTTTAGTGATACATCGTCCATCCTCCAAAGTCTGTACCCTTTTACATCGTCAAGGTACACAAAAAAGATACATATATGTTATGGAATCAACTTTTCCATGTTTTGCCATCGTATACGCAACAGACTAATAAACTCCTCGATTTTCATATCATAGTCTCCTTCCGGACCACATTTCCATGGGGTTATATATGAAGCGAATGAAGATGATCAATTCACCATATAAGAAGCTTTGGACACATATTCTACCTAGAAAAATTTAGGAAACCCAGAATTACTCTACATACATCTAACTTCATCTAGAAGAATCTTGTTCATTCTTTCCACCAACCCATTATGTTAGGGGTGGGGTACTAGAAACATATAGATTTCTAGATATGCTTTGACTTTTGCAATAACTATTAAAGTGATTACTACAAAACTCAATGCCATTATCACTTCTTAATTTCATAATTCTCTCAAATGCCTTATATTTATGTTTTAAAACAAACACCCACACCCTTTTAAAATAGTCATCTATGAAAGATATAAAGTAGCCTACTCCACCTAGTGATTACTGCTTTGTAGGTCCTCTAGATCAAAAATGGACATAGTCAAGAACACCTTGAGTAGATTGAATTCCTTCATAATTTTGACTATGTGAGGCTTTCCCATGATGGAATATTCTTGGAACCCAGTCTTCTTCCATTTTAGATCACCAAGGACTTGGTGTTTGTTAAGTTCCTTGAGATCATAATCACTTATATGGCCTAGCCTTCCATACCATAACATAGTATCATTGATCAGCTTATCCTCCATTTTTCCATCTACCTTATGTTCCTAATAGGATTACCGATAAGCCTTTTATCACCTTAGCACTGCCACCTTTTAAGCTCATACAATAATCATACCATTCAAAAGTTCCTAGTGATATCAAGTATTTAGTTAAATCGGGTATATACCTAACACTTGCCATAACCAATTCACTGCCACTATATAACTTGAGAGTGATGGAGCCTTGATGATGAATTCTACATGGTCTATCATCTCCCAGTTGCATTGTACCTAAATATTTTAGCTTTACATTTTTAAACTACGGTATGTACAGTGTCATTGGTATAAACTATGAACACCCATAGTCTAGCATCCACTTATTATTTCCATTTTCTTTTGACACTATTCACACATCACAACTTATATATTTTTTAAGGATGTATAAGGGAACTATTAACTTGGCCTTTAATAGGTTGTGGCTCTGAACCTCTTCTTTTTCTTATAAGGGCGATCTATCTTATGGTGCTTTTTGGAGTTACAAATGTAGTACATATTTTTAGTTCTTGATTTCGATCTTGAATTTACTTTGGCTTGAAACTTTTTTGTTATGATTTCCATTTAACAAACAATCCACTTGTGGAATCTTCTATAACATCACTTCTCTTATCTAATCCTTTTGAGCTTAATACTGCTAGAAATTCTTCCATGAACAAAGTATATTTTCCATAAATTAA
>CM046039.1:66470087-66788875 GCA_025215565.1 Flaveria ramosissima
TGTCAAGATGCTTTCCTTGAATTCCTAGAAAGAAATTTAGTTCCCCCATGACACTAATTTCAAATCTATTCTTTATCAGCTTCTCAAAGTCTTTATGGAGCTTTGAAGTAGTTGAACCAAAGATAATGTCATCTACATAAACTTGAACTAGCATGAAAACATTTCCTATTCCCTTAATGAAGAGTGTTATATCAATAGTACCTCTCTTGTAGCCATGCTGACAAAGGTATTGTGATAGTGTCTCATACCACTTTTTTAGAGCTTGATACAGCGCATAGAGAGCTTTGTCAAGCTTGTTGACATAATCAGGATGATCAGGGCCTCCAAAGTCTGGTGGTTGTTTGACATATACTTCCTCATCAATCACCCCATATAAGAAGGCACACTTGACATCAAGTTGGTAGACCTTGAAATCCTTGGATGCAGCAAAAGCAAGGAATATCTTAACAGTTTCAAGTCTTACTACTGGAGAAAAAACATCTATGTAGTCAATCCCTTCTTCTTGTGTGTATCCTTGAACAACTAGTATTGCCTTGTTCTTGATGACAAATCCTCTATCATCTTTCTTGTTTCTAAAAACCCACTTGGTACCTATTCTGGTCTTCCCTTGAGGAAGAGGACATAGGTGACAAACCTTTTGCCTTTTGAATTAAAGCAACTCCTCCTACATTGGTTCAACCCAACTTCCATCCTTTAAAGCCATATTAATATTCTTAGGCTTAATCTGAGACAAGAAACAAGAGTGAAGACAAACATTTTTGTCATAGGTTTGTCCTCTTGCTCTCACCCCTTTCTCAACATCTCCAATGATGTTGGTGGAATGGGACTTGTGGATTCTTAGTTGTGGAATCATAGCAAGTTGGTTAGACAGATCTAAATTGGTGAAATTCAAATATGGTGATTGAGTATTACCCACCAAATCAGCACACTTATCAAGAGAAGCTTGATCCATTGAGTGTATGACATCATTAATATTGTCTTCCTGGAGTGATTATTAGCATCAAAAACTTCCTAATCACTATCAATATCACCACCACCATCTCCTCCTATATTGGAAATTCCTGTATTTGAGTTTTGTGCCTTTATGTTGGAATTTGTAGGCACCTCAGATGTACCAGCTGAAGAGTTTGTCATTGTTGTGCTGACAGGATTTCCAACTATAGGGTTTGTTACCACTGGAGCTGAAGTAGTTCTCTCACTTGGTCTTCTCAACTCAAATCTTGGATCAGGATCTTCTTAAATAGGCTACCTATAGATCGTGAAACATATTCTTAAGATTTGTTGAAATAGTTGGTAATTAAATCAAGATCAACCAGCTAATAAGGACCATAACCTTTCACACTAGGAGTGTGCTCATTGAAGGTCACATTGGCTGACTCCACAACTACTCTAGTTTAAAGATTGTATTCTTAATAAGCCTTAGCTTAGGAAGAGTATCCAATAAAGTGTCTAGCATCTGATTTCTCAGCAAATTTGGCTATCTGATCTTTGGTATTCAAGATGGTGCAAGGACATCCAAATCATCTGAAGAAACCAATGAAGGGCCTCCTTTTGTGCCACAGCTCATAAAGAGTCTAACCATGAGTCTTAACTACAAAACTCTATTCTGCACATAGTAGGTAGTGTTAACTGCCTATGCTAAGAAGGTGATTGCCAGTTTATAGTCCGATAACATGGTTCTTGCAGCTTCAATAAGTGTCATGTTTCTCCTCTCAGCAACACCATTTTGCTAAGAAGTACTGGGAGCACTATATTGTCTTGTAATACATTTTTCATCATAAAATGCATCAAGGATTAGTTCTTGAATTCAGTTCCTTGATCACATCTTATGATTTTGACCTTGTGATCATATTCATTCTTAATTATAAAAATGAAGTTCTTCAAGATCTCAAGGGTCTCATCCTTAATTCTAAGAAAGAAGACCCAAGTATATCTTATGAAATCATTTTTGATCACCAAACAATAAGAGGTCCTTCCTAGAGTCATTACACTAGTGGGGCCAAAGAGATCCATATTTAATAAGTGTATGCAACATAGTGGTCATCACTTGTAAACTCTTTTGTTTTGCATTCTTGTTGCCAAATCATTCTTAATTAACTTATTCATATTTTTGATGTTTACATGGCACATTCTTTTATGCCTGATGAAAGACTTATCACTATTTGCTTTAGATAGAAAGAAAGAAACTTCTGCTAATAGGAATGTTTCCTACAAATTATCTTGTACATGTTCCCTTTCCTAGGGGCTTTGAGAAAGATATTCTCTTGAGGAATGACCACCACGGGCTTGAGAACAATGCACTCATGCTCAGTAAAGAACATGTTATGTCTTTGATCACAAAATTAGGATACACTTAGAAGATTGTACCCAAGCTCCTTAACAAAGTTTACCTTCTCAATGCTGAGCTTACCATTTATGACCCTGCCCCTTCTAGTGATGTAACCACCTTAGTCTCCTGCAAGAGCAACTAGCCCTCTATCAATTTTCTCAAAGTTTTGAACCAAACAACCATTGTCAGTCATGTGCCTGTAACAACCACTATCAATGATCTGTATATTTCCTTTGATCTTTAGCTATTCCTACATAAAAAAACATGGTTAGTTACATTTGGAAACCCTAGCCTTGCTTTGTCTTAGGCTTGCCAAAGTGAACTTAAGATAATGCAATAGTAATAGATCCTATATGTTAGCTCCGAGGATTATTTGCTATTGTTAATGAAGAACTTTCAGTCACATGGCCTTCCTCCATCTTCCACACCATCTTTGGAAGACTAGACTTGACCTTCAATACTTTGAAAGTTTTGATGACTTCAAAAGTTTTGAATACTAGACCTTCGGAAGATTTTACATCCACTCCAGCAGACTCCAGTACTTTGGAAGCACTCCTTTCGAGACCAACTTTTCTTCTAAAGGTAAGTTTTCACTTATCTTCTTCTTCACTTTTGAGCTTCGGGAAGGAAGAGATTTTCCTTCTAAAGCTATCTTCTTCTTGTTCTTCTCAGAATTTTTCTTCTTGATCATGTGGACGGTGCCTTTGGGATTGTAGATGCAATCCTTAGCAAAATGAGAAGCACTACTACACATGATGAATTCAATTTGCTTTCTTCAAAAAGTCCTTTTCTGAGTAGAAGGCCGAGTTTTATCACTTTCAAATTTCCATCTTCATCTTCATATATGATGCAACAGGCTTCTTAGGGTGAGGCTTGCTCTTGCAACTGGATGGTTCAAGCTATTTAGTAGTGATGCACATTTGATCAGCCTTACTCACTTGACCAGGATAAGTTGGACATGAACTAGGACTCTTGGTACTAGAGTCCTTGGTTGAGTCTTTAGTCTGCAACACTTTAAATCCAGCAGAGATGAATACTTGTTTTTGCTTGGAGTTGAATATGGTCTTGATCTCTTGGGCTTTCTTTGATTTTCTTTTGGCTGCCCTGATCAAGTTCTTCCTTGAAGACTTGGTCATCCTTGGTTCTTTTCTCTTCTTAGGAGAATAGTGACCCTTCTTAGGACGATCTTCTTCAATCACTTCATATGCATCCTTCACTATCTCCTCTTCATTTTTATCTTCTTGAATGAGGTCTATAAGAGGCAGCTCATCTTGACAAGTTCTACACCTTGGAGGTCTTACTAATAACAATGTGTATGGAGGAGCTATCTCACTTGAACCCAATCCTTGCCTGTTCTAATAAAAAATCTTTGCATGCATGGATGAAGATATAATCTTCTTGAAGGTTTCCTCTTCAAGATCACATTTTTCTCCTTTAGCTTTGCTGATCACAAGCTCAGCCTGTCATTCAGTTAACTTGGTAATGAGATCTTTTATTTGAGTCCTGTAATTTGTGTGCTCATGCTTAACAGTTGAAATGTTCTTCTCTAAATCATCTATTGTAAGTTTATAATCATTTTTAGCTCTTTTGAAATCAGCTTTTAAAATATTCAAGGACTCAAGATCATATCTCACTTTCAAGTTATAGGACCTATACATATTTACTTTAGCAATGCATTCAGGAGTAAAAATATGTTATAATACATTGGCATCTTCATGGTTAGCCATCAGCGCTTGGTTGGGAGAAACATCTTCTACCTGGAAGCTCTAGTCAAAGCCTCCCTCTTCAACAGCAACAACAGCATGTGTTTTGGTTGGCTAGGCTTCTTAGGTCTGGGAGAACTCTTAGTGTAGTTTGGTCTGATTTGTGCTTGGCCACCATTTTTCCTAGGTGTCTTGGACACTATAGAAAAGTATTCCATTTGGTTACAGTTATAACACCTCACCTTGCTTTTATCCAAACCAAACTTTCCACTACCTACATTCCTTGGAAACTTTCTTCTCGTCCTCCTATAGAACTTCTTGGCCCTGTGAATAAGAAGACCCATTTGCTGGACTATCTTTATATACTTCAGATTATCTGGATGGATACAATCCAAGTCTTCAAGGATGAAAAGAAAGTTATCACAACTTTTATCAGCAGACATAAAGGCTTGAGTAGAGCTTGTCTCTTGGAATGGGCTTCCTTGGATGTAGCTGTCCCATTGTGTCTCAGGAAAGGTGTTTAAAGGACCCTTTTGTGGGTTGTCAGGGTAGTAGATAAGATGATTTGTGGTTTTCTACTATCCCTTTCAATCGCATGAAAGACGAAACTCTACTGCTTGTTGGAAGAGTTGCTTGATGGATTTTGCAAGTTCATCTCCATCTAGTAGCCACTAAGGATACCATACAGCTCTGTGAGAGTAAGGGTAGTGAGGTTTTCATTTCTTTTAATGGCCACACAATAGTTAGTCCATTGTCTGGGAAGACAGAACATGAAATTCCTCACAAAGTCCCTATTCTCAAGTTTGACTCCAACATCCATTAGGGTATCTACAATCTCAACATACTTGAAGTATTGTTAAGTCATGGTTTCACCTTACTTGTAGGTGAAGTTCTCAAACTGCTGCTTCATGAAGTCTTTCTTATTTTCTTTGGCTTTTTTAGACCCCTCATACATGAGATTCAGTTCATTTAAGAGTTGCTTAGCAGTTTTGCACTTCTTGAAGCCTCTTTAGATAGAGTTTGGAAGAGTAGTTTGGAGAGCGGTCATGGCTTTCTAATCTAAATCAATTTCTTCCAATCTTTTTCAGAATAATCAACCATTTCCTTTATTATCATCCCACCTCCTGAAGTAACTGAAGAGGTTCTTGGGATATGAGGTCCTTCAATGATAGATCTCCACATATTGCTGTGTTGAGACTTGATGAAAGCTTCCACGCATTGGCACTAAGTATCAAAATTATTATGAGTGATTAGTGGAGACTTAGTCATGGTACTGATTCCATATCATCCTTTAAGATAGCTGCCAGTTGAGTTGATAATTGTTTTCTGAAAATGAAGAGATCTAAGATGGTGAAATCTTACAATCAAGAGCCTGAAAAGCTCTTATACCAATTGCAGCACCGGTAAAGGGGGTCAATGCAACAATTTCACAAGGAGAGAGACTTAGAGCACTTACTAGATCAAATAGGAAACCAGATGAAACTTGAACACAAGTATCAAGAAGAAAAAGAACACTCAAATATGGTTGACAAGAATGATGTATATTGCTCTCAAGTTCTTACAAGTGTTACAAAACTTATCTTAAGATACAAGTACTTGAGATACTTTATACTATATCCTACAACCAGCCATACTTTAAAAGCCAGCTAGAAACACTAATCTTGACAACAAGATCAATGTAGAGTCAAAAGACAGATTTGCCTTTTAATACGACTATGACATGCCATAGCTCACATCCTAATATATTACAAAAATGTTAAAAGTACAAGAGTAGAAAGTTACATACAAAAGACCTTAATCTACAGTTTGACAAAAGTTAAGACTATTCACCAACTCATATAAGTTGGCGAGTCTTCGAAAGCGGTAGCGGAAAATTGTTCAGATTTTGCCGAAAGGTGATTTAGAAAAAGCATTTCTTCTCTGTCTTTGGAAGAAATAAGTATTTGGCTTCAGAAGACTTTGTCTTTAAAGCTTCAGAAGACTTCATCTTTGGCTTCGGAAGATTTGGTCTCTTGGCTTCAAAAGATTTCATACTTAGCATAATTCACTAAGTTATATCAAACCTTCTAAAGTACTTTCCTAGTACTAAACATATGCATGCTGAGAGTTATTTGAGTTGTTGTTTTGTTGCATCAGCCTCTAAGTGTGATTCTTACAATCTATTTCCAGCTCCTTCTTCATCCTCCTAGATAATGCCAGAGGCTTCTGAGGGTGAAGCTTGCCTTTGGAGTTGGATGGTTCAGGCTATGTAGCAGTGGTGCACACTTATACAACCTTCTTTTCTTGAGCAGGATGGTTTGGACTTGAACTATGACTCCTTGTACTATAGTTCTTATTTAAGTCTTCAGTCTTCCTCACCTCAAACCCAACAAAGATAAAGACTTGTTTTTGCCTGGGTGTGAAGGTGGGCTTGATCACTTGGACTTTTTTTGATTTTCTTTTATCAGTAGTAATCAAATTCTTTCTTGCAGACTTGTCCATCCCTTGTCTCTTCTTTTCTCTAGAAATATGGTGACCATTCTTAGAATGAACATCTTCACTACTTCTGATTCATCCCTCACTATAGCCTTTTTATTTCATCTTCCTCTTGGATAGGATCAATGAGAGGCAACTCATCTTTACAAGTTTCGTACCTTGGAGATCTGACTAATAGTAAGGTGTGTGCAGGAGCTATTTCACTTGATCCTAATCCCTGCATGTTTTAATAGCAAATCTTTGCATACAAGGATGAAGATATGATGTTCTTGAAGGTTTCCTCTTCAAGAACACATTTTTCTACCTTGGCTTTGATGATCGGAAACTCAGCCTGACATTCAGTTAACTTGGTAACAGGATCTTTGTTTTGAGTTCTGTAATTTGTGTGCTCATGTTTAGAGTATAGATGGTTTTCTCTAAATCTTCTATTTTAAGTTATAGTCATTTTCAGCTATTTTAAAATCAGCTTTTAAAATGTTTAAGGACTCAATTACTTCCAAGTTAGAGGACCTATACAAGTTTATTTTAGCAATGCATTCAAGAGTATAAAGATGTTCCAATACCTTAGCTTAATCATGACCTGCCATTGGTTTGGAGAGACATTTTCTACCTGAAAGCTCCAGTCAAAGTCTCCTTCTTCAACAGCAACTACAACTTGCTGCTTTGGCTGGCTGGGCTTTTTAGTTCTTAAAGTTGCATCAGTGTAGTTTGGCCTTGACTGTCCTTAGCCACAATTTGTTCTTGGTATCTTACACTCCCTACCAGAATGGCCCATTTGATTACAGTTGTAACATTTAACATTGCTTTTATCCAGCCCTAACTTTCCACTGGTTACATTCATTGGAAACTTTCTTCCTGTGCTCTTGTAGAACTTCTTCTGTGAATGAGAAGAGTCATCTATTGAACTGTCTCTATCAACTCTAGATCATATGGCTGGATGCAGTCCATGTCTTCAAGAGTGAAAAGAAAGATGCCACAACTTTCATTTGAAGACACAAAGGCTTGAGAAGAGCTGGGTTCTTGGAATGGGCTTCCTTAAGTGTAACTCTCCTTTGGTGTCTTCAAGAAGGTGATAAATGGACCCTTTTGTGAGTTGTCTGGGTAGTAGATGAGATGATGCTATGGTTCTCTGCTATCCTTTTCAATTACATAAAGGGCTGAACTCTGTTGATTGTTAGATGAACTGGTAGACGAATTTTGCATGTTCATCTCCATTTGATAACCGCTCAGCATACCATACAACTCAGTGAGAGTGAGTCCAGAGAGGATTTCAGTTTGCTTAATGGCCATACAATAGTGTGTCCATTTTTTGGGAAGAGAGAACATGAACTTCCTCACAATGTCCCTATTTTCAAGTTTGACTCCAACATCCATTAGAGTATCTACAATCCTAACATACCTAAGGTATTGTTGAGTTATAGTTTCACCTGTTTTAAAGGTGATGTTTTCAAATTATTGCTTCATGATGTCCTTCTTTTATCCTTGGCTTCATCAGATCCTTCGTATATCAGCTTTAGTGCATCCTAGAGCTCTTTTGCAGTCTTGCACTTCTTGAAGCCTATGTAAATAGAGTTTGTAATAGCAGTTTCAAGAGTGATCATAGCTTTCTGATCTATATCAATCTTCTTCTGGTCTTCCTCAGAATAGTCAGCCATGTCACTTAGTAACATCCGACCTCTAATAATTGCTAAAGTAGTGCTTGTGATGTGAGGTCCTGAGACTATAGATCTTCATATTCTGTTGTCTTGAGACTTAATTAAGCCTCCATCCTCATACACCAAGAATCAAACTCGTTAGAAGTGATTAGTGAAGACTTTGTCATGGTGCTAGTTTCCATATTAGCCTTAGTGAGAGCTACCATCTAAGCAAGTAAATGTTTTGTGTAACTAAATAGTTAAGATGGTGAGATCTTATCCACAAGTGTCTAAAAAGCTCTGAAACCAATTCGACAAGTTATGGTTATGCAACAGTTTCACAGTTGGAAAATGTCACACTTACTAGATCAAATTGAGAACCAGCAAGGAAACAAAGAACTAACACGTAAAGAACTCAAAAACACAAGTATTGGTTTTCAAGGATGTTGTATATTGCTTTTAAGTAATTTTACAAGTGTTACAATGCTTAGTCTAAAGGCTGGTTACATGAGATACTTTATACTACAACTTACAGCCAGACATACTTTGAAGGCTAGCTGGACACTAATCTAGACAACAAGATCAATGTAGAGTCAAAAGGCAGATCGACTTTTGACTAATGACTATGATATGCCAAAGCTAACATCCTAATATTTATAAAAAGGATAAAAGTACAGGAGTGGAAAGTTATAGACACAAACACAATAATCTATAGTTGCTTAAAGTATGGAGATAATCACCAACTTGTATAAGTTGGTGAGTCTTCAGAGCTAGCAGCAAAAACTTGTTCAACTTTTTTCAAAAGTGTGTCATGGACATATGTCTTCAAAGTCTTTAGAAGAAATTAGTCATCAAGCTTCGGAAGACTTTGTCCTCAAGCTTCGAAATATTTTTGTCTTTAGCTTTGGAAGATTTGACACTTAGTGAATTTTGCTTGTGCATGATCAAATCTTCCAAAGTAATTTCCTTGTACTTCGGTTGTATTCTGAGAGATCTTTGGTTAGCCTCAAAGATAATTCATATAGTATTCCAACTGAAACCATTCAAGTACCTTTTGAAGATTCATCTACTGAGTCTAATTCATTAGATACTCATGTTGACAAGAATAAACAGTTGTTAAGTAGTTGTTTATCCACCAGAAGGAGGTGTTGTTAAAATGAACTTGTTGGTCACATGTCTAATTTAAATGATGTGATTTTTGAAGATGAGATTCCTCAATTACGAATTCCTAAAAACCATCCAACTGATGCAGTTATTGGTCCATTATCTGCAGGTGTTCACACAAGAAGCCAATCAAGAGCCATCAATACATGTTTCTATACATGTTTCATTTCTCAAATAGTGCCGAAGAATATGGAAATTGCTTTGAAAGGAAATAACTAGGTTAAAGCAAGTAGGATGAACTAATGCAATTCAAGAAGCTAGATGTGTGGTTTTGTGTGAATTACCAAAGGATAAGTTGCCTATAGGAACCAAATGGATATTCACACCAAGACAGATGAAAGGTGTTATTGTTTGCAACAAGGCTAGACTTGTTGTACAAGGATTCTATCAAGTTAAAGGTCTCATTATGAAGACGTCTATTCTCCTTTGGCTAGAATGAAAGCAATATGTATATTTTTGGCATATACTTCTTTCATGAACTTCAAAGTTTATGAGATGGATATGAAGACTTCTTTCTTGTATGGCAAAATGAAAGAAGAAACCAATGTTTGCCAACCTCCTATTTTTGAAGATCTAGATCATCGTGACTATGTTTAGAAATTAGACAAAGCTCTCTATGGTTTACATCTGGCACCTCATGCTTGGTATGCCACTATCATTGAACATTTGCTTGCAAATGGTTATACTAGCGGCACTATTGATCAAACTCTGTTCATACGGAAGACTAGTGATGATCTGATTCTTCTCTATATCTACATTGACGACATTATCATTGGATCTACAAATGATGATATGTGTAAGGAGTTTAAAGTCGTGATGAAGAAGAAGCTCAAGAAGAGCTCTCTTGGCAAAATTTGATTTTTTTAAGATTTTATCTTTTTGTTTGATAATAAAATATTTTAACGAAATGAATGTTTCTAGTAAAATTCAACACTTGGTTAAACACAAAAGTCAAAATAATCAAGCAGTATTCAAATAACTGAAAGAGTAAAAAATTCAATAATCAAATGTTCAAACTTCTTGACACGAGAAGTTGATTGATGTGAATCAAAACCTCACGCGTGAGAAGTTTGAGATCTATAACACAATAATGCCTGATAAGTTCCTCATTCGCATTGCATAACTGTTCATTTCTCATTTCAAAATTTAGTCTAAGTGTCATATCGATTTTCTTGATATCTTTGATCAGTGTGCTTGTTATATATATTCTAAGTCATAGACAAGGTATTTTGAAGATCTATTGATCGATTTGAGTGTATTTAAACATGAACTCTAACTTGAAATCTTAATAGACTAATTATTTGATGAAATTAACCAAGGTTTACTTAATAAATGCTTAATCGACACCTATACAATAAAATTTTGATGGTTATAACTCATTAAAAATGACTGAAAGTTGAAAATGAGTTTTGGGGTTGTTATACACGATAAGTTACAATGAACATAAACAGATGCGAAAATTTGTTATTCACATAAAGCTATTCGCAACAGAATCTTTGACCAATCGCACGAGAAGTTGACTTTTGGTAAAAATTAGTTCCATGTGATAGATGACTTTCCGTGTGTAAAGTTGAAATTGTTTTAAAACTACTTGCATGCGAAATGTTTTACTTATCACGCAACAGTTCAAGTTTCAAAACTTTTGAAACTTTCAAATTTGAATTTTAATGAAATTAGAAATTGATTAGTTGTTTGTTTTGATTGAAGATGGCTAGATCAATAGTTCTTAATTAGAATCATAATGTTGTAGCTTATTTCAGAGACGTGCTATAATATAAAACATTATTTCATTTTCTCATCAAAAGGCTTAAGATGACCAGGATTCATTATGCCATTACAGCCAATCCATCTATTTACACAGATGTTATTAATGAGTTTTGGACGTCGGATGGAAATGAAAGAGACCGAGATGGAGAGCAATGTATAATAGCTATAGTGAAAGGGAGAAGGGTTGTGATCAGTGCTGGAATCATCAAGTATGTACTATAATTAGGAAATCAGCCTAATGCTCCAGTGAAGATTAATGATGCGGTTGCTAGAGATTGTCTTCAAAATATGGGTTATGATCACAGATATCCTTCTTTGGAGAAGAAGCATCTACCTCCATTCCAGAAGTTAAAGTTTCATATTGTAATTCAATGCCTACGCAATCAGAAGGCTGATCTAGATAGTCTAAGTGAAGTTTTTGGATCACTATTGGTATCTCTTGTTGATGATCTACCTTACAACATATCCAATGCTATCTTCGCCAAGTTAAAAAAGAATGTATTAGCTTCTGTCAGAAAGAAGTTTATTATGTATCCTTGGTTTATCTAGTTGATTGACAATGCTTCTCATCCTAAGTTAGCTATTTTAGAGGCTATTACATATTCAATCATGGTTATGAGGAAATACATATTCACATATCTGAATGGTACAAGGGGGAATGCGTTGGAGGGACATCATTTTGCCAAACTTGGAAAGTTTTTGATGATTTTCAATAAGAGAACAACAACAACAAACTAAAGAAGAACCACCCTAGTCTAATCCTGTTGGTTCATCTTCTGAAACTCCCGATTATATTTTGGCAAGTTCTTCTCATCATAGGGAGATGATCATCAACGGGAGATGACATTAGATGAGGAGATAGAATCTTGGCTCGAGAACAGTTCAAATGACATAGTGAGTGAAGACATTGGTAGTGTTCCTTATATTCTTCAGCTTAGACCTAGAGTGCAAGTTACACCACCTAAACGCACTACTAGGGATATTGATACAAACTTTATTCTTGAAAGTTCTCCAGCAACCAAGAGAAGGAAGAAGACAACTGCAAAAAAGAGAGTTATACCTAATATTGGTACACATGATAGGGGTAGATGATGAGGTGTTGTAATTAGGAGACCTTGAACCTCGAGGACCACAACTTCACCTATAAGAGATGTTCTAGTGTTGGAGCCAGCGATGATTGTTACTGAGGATATTCATCAAGAGATTCCAGTGATAGTTATAGAATCATCAACTGTAACTAACACACCAATGAAAATTATTGAAGCACTAATGTCAACATAATAAGATATCCAAACTATCTCTACTCAAAGTCAAGATGATGAAGAAGTAGTTAGTAAGGATTATTTGATCAACACTAGTGTAGAAGAAAGAATTTTTGCTGGAACTTCCATAAGTTCACCAACAAAAGCTTCATTGGAACAGCAAGTTCAAGTGTTAGAGAGAGATGTTGGAGAAAAATCAACAGATTTATGATTTACGTCAGCTGAACCAGGAAAAAGGCACTAAGATCAGTAGCTTAGAACATCACAACAGTTCTTATTCAGCTATGTTCAAATCTTAGAGAACAACTTAAGAGAGTTTACATCTAAATTTACATCTAGATATACATCTACATCAATATCCAAACTAGAGTAGATCTTCTGAGTTTGGAGAGTCGAGTGGATAGAAAGTTTGATGATCTAGATCTTGTCGTTAATACTCAAATGATAGAGACTACTACAGTTAATCCTGAACTAAATATGTGAGTTACTAAAAGGACTACTGAAGATCAACCATTGATTCAAGAGAAAAGTGATTGGATTGTAACACCTGAGCATATTATGCAAAGTACTTAGTCTGATGATAATGATGATGTTTGGATAAGGTGGATTTTGATTTTGATTGTGATGATGATGATGGTTAGTTAAATGATTATGATGTTGATGATGGTGGTGGTGGTGATGGTGATGCTAACAAATGGGAGAAGGGTAGAAAGAATATGATGATAGTTATTATGATCATGGAGAAGATATCAGCTTAACAGAAGGTACCTCTAGTGATTTTGGTTCTGAAAATATCTCAGGCCTAAGGCCTGGTGATCAAGAGGTTTACGAACCATTTGATCCAGCTACAGAGGAGTTGGACAAGAAAAATTCTATACATTTTAGCAACAAATCTTAGTTGAGAAGTCTGATAAAGAACTAGATTCATTTGATGATGTAGAATAGTCTATTGATTATAAAATAGTTCACAAACAGACAGAGGAACTTGTTCTCATATATTATCTTAGAAGAAGGAGTTAGTCCCACATACTCTAGAGTTGAGTAGCCTACTTCAATTCCTAATGACAAAAGATTGCTTTACGTCAGGTTGAGAATATTTTAGTGCTTGCTCCTCCACCTTCTGACTATGTTCACACAGTAAGACATTCCAAATCATTCACATGGTATGGGAATTCTGAACTTGTACTGAGTTAGGCTTATGACGGAGAGAAGAAAAATCTACGTTGTCAAGAGAAGAGTTAGAACAATTAAATATTATCAAGATGAACATGACTTTCACACCCTATAACATCTGATTTATATGCTATGGGAAGAGTGCCCTTCATCATTCTGAGCAATTATGGAAAGGCTAAGTGGACACATAATATGATTTGAAACAAAATAAAACCAACTTCAAAACTTCAAAATCCCAAGTCATTGAACATAAGACACGGATAGATCCTAACAACAACAAGCCGATGAAAATTAGAGTGTACAAGCAGCCTAACTATGCAAGAAAGATTTCAATTCACGCTCCTATGCGAATCAATAATTTGTCAAAACTTATGAGGTGAGTTTGTGGGGGCATGCTATGCTCTATTGTGTTGCTAAGGAATATCGTATCATCAACCTAATTAATCTTCTTAGTTTCGGAAGAGAAGATTTGATAAGGCTTCAGGCTTGTGCAATTGAAGCTGATGAATCAGTTCTTCTTTTAGAGGCTCAATTCGGTTGGTTGATTACGAAGACACTGAATAGCAAGATGTACGCGTACGGTGGCAATTACAAAGTTGCAGTCGTGGATTTTTGAAGATTTGATTCACTGAGCCTAGGGGTAGACTGTAGAGGTTGAACCTAGAGGCTCAGGAAATCAACACAAGATGATGAAATCAAGTTTCCGCATGAGAACTTTGAACCGCACGAAAAAATAGTTCTCGCGCGAGACTAATTAGTTAGTATAAATAGGTTGTATTGTTCATTTTGTTAAGTATCCTGATATTTTCACACTTTTGTAATCATATTATCATAGAGCAATATACTTGAAATATTATTTACATTGTTTGATCTTATTCTTCTTCTCGTTCTTTCTAGTAATCCGTGATTGATCCATTCCGGTTTTCTCTCACGAGATTGATCTACAACGAATTCATGACCTTTACACTTATTACATAGGAAAGAAAATGGTTTAGATAAAAGACAAAGAAAGACTATGTGAGTTACTTATGGGACTTAACAATGAGTTTTTAGTTATCCAAACACATATCCTTTACATGAATCCTATACCAAGTCTATGAAATGTCTACCATCTTTTTTAAGACAAGGGATAGAAAACTGACAACAAAATTTTCCAAGTTCAAGGCTTTCCTTCCTAGTAAACAAGAGACCGACACACATCATGACAAACGGGTCGCCAAGGATTCCAAACAAAGTGATGTTATATAGAATTGTACCTTCTATGGAAAAGACAGACACTATCGGGATGGTTGTTTTGAAAGTATACGACATCCCGATCGGTGGTCAAAACACAAAATAACATGACAAGATGAAGCTAAATACAACATGCATCATGATAGCATGAGCCCCATTCCAGGTTTGACCAATGAACAATATGAATGTTTGTTGAAACATTTTGTAGAATATGGAAAGAATGCAAAGGATGGTACAACCCTTATAGCATTCGTGGTAGATAAAGTAAAGAATTAAGTCTTTGTGGCCGGTAAATAAAAAATTATGGTAACGTTGGGTTATTAATTTAGGATCCTTCAAACAAATTACACATTGGTTTAAAGCTCTTAATATTATGGTTGACATTTATAGTGAGACACTGGTAGTAATTCCAAACGGTGAGTTAATGCCCGTTAAAGGAAAAGGCTAATACACATTATCAAATGTTGTGAAAATCAAAGGGGTTCTTTATATTCCTAAATTTATTTGCAGCCTTTTATTAGTTAGTCATGGAGATCTTAAATCAACAATAACCTTTTTCCCTACTTTTTATGTTATGTAGTATCTTCACATGAGAAACTTTATTGATGTTGGTGAGTGTAGGAAAGATTTCTACCAAATGGATATGTTTGGAGTCAAGATAAAAGTGTTGATGATGATGATTGATATTTGGCACGAGATTGGTTCACCCCTCCAAGGAAAAGCTTAATTGAATAGACTTCTTAAGAACGTTTTCTTTTACAAGTTATGTGATACTTGCTCAAAAGCTAAATTACTAGCTTAGTGAAATAAAAGACAACAATTGTTTTAAATTGCTACATTACGATGTTTAGGGAAAATATCCCACACCTTCTTTTCCGGGTGCTAATTATTTTCTTGATAATGGTAGATGATTTTAGTAGGGTGGTATCGATTTTCTTATTAAAGCATAAACATGAGGAAGACAATGCTTCATTGACGTCCACAACAAGATAAAACCTCAATTTGGAAAGACACTTAAAAGAGTCAGAAGTAATATTATGGGGGGTGGGAGTTAACCTCGAATGAGATGATTATATGCTATGGTGAGAAGGGCATTCTACTTGAAACCACATGTGTACACACCCCACAACAAATTATGGATGTGCAACAAAAACGTAGACTCATTCTTAAGGCAACTCACACTCTTAGGTAAACCTACCTAAGAGATTTTAGGGAGAATTCTAGACCATCACTTACAATATAAATTTTGTCTTCTAATGTAATGGGTAACAAAACACCATACAAAAATGCTTTCCAGCAAAAATAAGATTATGATATCATGAAAGTTTTTGGGTGCTTAACATATTTTACAAGCAATGAAACAAGAAGGGAGAAATTCAAAGAAAGAGATGTGATATTTCATAAAAACATTCACTTCAATGAAAAACAAATTACCTCAAATGATAAAAAATTATTGGAGGTTCATGATAAACCAACTAGTTATGATAATATAAGACAAGGACGACTTGATAATGATGATGTTAGGCCCAATAAAATAGAAAGCCCAAGGCAAGAAAAAAGGTTAGCCCATGTTGAAAGAAGTAAAGAGCCCAATTTAAGAACTAATGGCCCACCTTTGAGCACTTTAACCATTAATTTTCACCAAGAACCAACGATTCTACCACTTAATCACACGGTCAACGAGTCAACTCAAGAAAGAAGAAATCAACTTCAACCTACACATTTCAGCAATTACCGAGTTCAACTTCCCCCCATCGATCGACCATGCTCACACTTATACTTATTTCCTATAAACATTTTTCTAATGCTTACGATTTCTTTCTAGCGGGACTTAGATGATGTGCCAAAGTATTTTCATCAAGCCATCAAAGATGGCAGGTGGAAAGAGACAATGAAAAACAAGATCTAAGCTCTTGAAAAGAATGGCATGTGGAATTTGGAAGAACTACATGAAGAAAAATGTGGCATTGATTAAAAATGGGTGTATATGGTAAATTGTAAGCCTAATGGAGAAATCAAAATATACAAGACACGCCTCGGGGCAAAGGGATTCAGTCGACACGAGGGCGTCGTCTACCATGACACCTTTGCTCCATTAGCCAAACTCGTCACTATTGGAACGCTCTTAGTAATGGCAATAATAAGATTGGGCAGTTCATCAACTCGACGTAAAAAACGCCTCTTTACTTGAGGATCTCTATGAAAAAGTTTATATGAAAATTCCTCAAATATTTTGCTAAAGAAAGGGAAGCTAGAGTTTGACGATTGAGAAAATTGTTATATTGTTTGAAACAAGCATCACGTAATTACCATTGCTTTTCTTGATCTTAGTCTTAAACAATCTAAGGCGAACTATTCTCTTTTTATCTGAATGCGAGATGATAGTTTTGTTGTGGCTCTCATTTATATTGATGAGATGGTTATGTTAGATATGACATAAGAAAAATGTAAGCTACAACTGATGAGCTAAACGACATATATAGCATTAAGGATCATGATAACCTGATATTTTCTTGGTATTAAAGTAGCATGTACAAAAGAAGATTTAGAATTAAACCAATGAAAGTATGTGATGAATATTCTTGAAGATTGTGGTTTATAAGGTTGCAAACCAAGCCCGCTTCCGATTAAGCAAAACCTCAAGCTTAACAGAGCTTAGAATGAACCTAAGGTGGATTCTAAATGATATCATCATATCGTAGGCAGATTACCCTACCTACAAGCCACATGACCAAGCATCACCTATGTCGTAAACATTTTAAGTCAATCCTTGCCAATCCATGCCAACCTTATTTTAAGTCAATTCCTAGTTTCTAGTTTCTTTTTTTAGTTATATTATCCAAGTCTCCTTGTTATCAATTATCAGCAAATAAAGACCCAACTTTTAATCAGCGAGAACATTTTGATTATCACTGAATAAAGTGGGATCGTATAACACATGTAATAAAATGTAATGAGGAGATGAAGGAAATCAATTCTAGTTATAGATCTCAAACAGAAAAGATTTCACATTTTTTTGTTTAGATTGGTTGATGTTAGGTTACCATAAAAGCTATGATTTTACGACTAGATATAGGGCTTATTAGTGAAAGATAGGCCCATCTCAAACAAACATGCTAACAACGACTAACAACCTTACCCCTGATCACATCGGAAGATTACAACAACATAGTTGTTGTAGAGCATTCTAATATACCACAAACAAATTTTTATTTACCGGTGCTAGTAATGTATTGGTAATCATCTAAATTTTAATTTTATGATTTATGGTGTGTATCGGTAGCCAATAACGTATTACCCTACAGTATTTAAGTTTTCATTCTGAATTTAGAAGTTTTATTTGATGGTGTGATATTCCATATTTTATTGTTTTTCATAAACAAACCAAATCTTGTATATAAATATTCAACAATTAATATATATTGCTATATTTGAGATATTCGTACTCCCGTTAGATTTGTCGACTTATTCATTAAGCCATAAGACAAACAAAAGTTTAACATACCATTAGCTTAAAATTCTTCGAATTTCTGGGAATTTGAGGTTACTACCATTATCTTTCTAAAAGCAATTAGTTTATTTATAACTATGAAAAAAAATTGGTAATATAAGTGCGATTTCACAAGCCTTATATGTGTTGTCATTGAGTGTTGTACAATCTTAGATAGTTTTCATATTTGCGTTTGGTGCAAGTCCTAATGGCCGGTTAGACTCCCTCTGGAATGTGAACATGACTAGATAATTCTAGTGCTGATGTTGCAGTTCCATGATCTATTGTTATATGTTCATCGTTCATTTGCGGTTGTATTTGTAATCTTTCAGAATGACTTCTAACACTAGATTTTGACTCCGGTCGTCCTCTATCTTCCATCCATTCGTTGATGAGATCAAGTGAAAACTGGTTGAAAACACTTGGTTTGAACATGCTTCCCATCTACCATGTATATCCAACCAAATAGAAGTCACATGTATATGTTATTTGGTCATAATACTTGAATAAATAAAATTTACACATATAGGGATACCTGGGATACAATAGCATACAAAGGTAATGTACTGTAGCTACAAAGTACCTGAACAATTGCGCTGCACAATAGTAATAATATTAAGAACCATAATTATATTATTACATATATACAAATTAAAAAAATAATAATAAAATAATAATAAGAATAATAATAATGATAATAATAATAATAATAATAATAATAATAATAACAATAATAATAATAATAATAATAATAATAATAATAATAATAATATAATATGTTATTTATTATTATTATTATTATTATTAGATTATTATTATTATTATTATTATTATTATTATTATTATTATTATTATTATTATTATTATTATATTATTATTATTATTATTATTATATTATTATTATTATTATTATTATTATTATTATTATTATTATTATTATTATTATTATTATTATTATTATTATTATTTTGATGTTGGCTATTATATTTTAGGAAAATGTTCAAATATAAAATTTTACAAAACTACAAAGTGTAGATAATAATCTCAACAATCAAATTCATCAATCAATAGTTGAGATTATATTTAGTAAAGCTTTTGTTAGAGTTATATTCTAGAAATAATTATTTTTGTTGCCTTTTTACAAGTTCCTCTATTTTACTAATATGTTTATAACATTTATGTATGATTTATTTTGTATAAAAAATATAACATAAAAACGAGTGTTTTTATCATTAAAACGAGTACAATATTGTTATATAAAAAGTTAATAACTTTTTTTATATTTTGGTCATATCTCGTTATTATTTCTGTAGTATAGTTTATTGTGTATTTTTTTGTTAGTTATTGTGTTTTCTTGTGTACTATTGTGTTTTTTAATATGATGAATTTAAAAAATATATGACATAACATTGTTGTGTATTTCTAATAAGTAATTCACAATAATAAATTAACAACTAATTAACCTAATCATTAAAAACAATGACAAAATAACACAAAGTCTTATTGTGTTGTTTCTATCCTCATTGTTTTATATTCAACACTATGATAATAAAATATATTGATGAAATAACATAATTATGTAATTATAATTGTAGAACACAATGATAAATAACACACATAAAATATATGCACAATAAACTTATATTTGACACAATAAACGTACAAGACACAATGAGCTGACGTATTTGACATAATAGATAAAATTCACTTCACTTTTAAACAATAGAAAAATACGTGATAAACTCACAATCATATTTATATTTTTAAATTAAAAACTTATATACTATAATCCAACTCTATATTTTTTTTTATTGATGCACAAAAACACTAGTGAAACACTAGTGATAATGAAAGGTAGATACATGACGGTGAAACAGACAATAGTATTCAGCCGAATTTATATTTTCAATTTATGTTTTTGAATTATTATCATGCACATCATTTAATTAGTAATATCCTTGTAGTTATCAGTGGAATTTTTAGTATCTATATATATACTTTTAATTATTATTATGCATTTAGTTTTTTTATTTATTTACAAATTGTTAAGACATGAATGTTTTGTAATTACTTTTATAAAATAAAAATTACACGGTAATAAAATCTTAGTATAGTAATGGAACCATGTTATCCAAATGTGAAGTACAAGAAAATAGAGTGAGGGCAACTCTCGTAAAATGTTAATTATACATTGAATAAATTGCATTACATTTTAACAAAGTTGCATAAAGTTTAAAGCAACTTTTCTACCAAATGTTAAATCAAGCGAATGTGTATTATATCTAATACAAACTTTTTGTTAGATAATATAACTTTTTTGTTAAATGATATAAATTTGTTAAAAAACTGTTTTCTAAAAATATTTAATTAGATTCAGTTTTCCAATAATGAAATTAGTAAAGATGTGCCCACTAATGTGCATGGCAAATTTCAGTTGAGTGTGAAATCACACCCCATATCTATATAGCTTTATGTTTGTTTTTTTTATTAAAGGTAGTAAGGTTAATTTGTTTTTATTTTAATATTATAAATGTTGAACTCAATTCGAAACGATATATTATTAATTTTTCCGAAGCCTATAATTGATGTTATATAACAAGAATTAAATTGTTCTATTCAGAAACATAAAATTTAACTAAAAAAATATTTCATCTGGCTTTACATCATCATCATAGGTCATCGTCAAATATCAATTAAAGTTGATTTTCTAAGAACGCTTATGATCATTTCTTAAATAAATTAGTGATTTGGTAAGAATGTATTATAACCGCTAATTATTGCATGTTTTATTCCAGTAAGACTTACCCGAGTACCAACTTCGTGACGATGTATCCCACTTTCTCCATAACGCATGAGTCGAATCCATACGTAGTCTATGTGACAAGAACATTAAAAATATTAATGTATTTCTTTGTGAAATAATAAAATAAAACGGATATCAATAGTCAGATATCATGAATTCACGTCATAGGTACACTTACCCAAACCCAAAAAAAGAAGCCGATCTCGAATGAATTTTGAAACAAAATGAAGTGAATCAAGTAGATGATGATCTTAGGGTTGTTGCACCAAAAGTGATCATCAGAAGGTTTTACAGCATCCGCGCTTTTCTCGACAACGTCTCTTGCTAATCGTGTAATGATGTGCTCCAGGTGAGCACCCACAAGCAGTAGAAGCTGTCATGTTAATCCAGCCCATTTGGTCACATGTTACGTATAATAATTGATGCAATACTATTCAATATAAGAAATTACCCATTTAATTAAAACTTACAATGAGGGGTAAAAACGATAGCCAAAAGTATGTGTACCATCCTGCATTAATTTCATACACAAATTCATCAGAAAAAATATAATTAGGCGTAGATATATGATCATAATTTTTTTCACACGTGATTATTATTAACAGACTTTAGGTGTGTATACATTTGTTATTTAATTTACTTTATATAAGAAGAAGTCATTGAAAGTTAGATTCCAGATAACTTTTGAGTATTAGTTTGTATAACGATGTATGTTGTACGTACCACTAATGTTGAGTAGCAAAAAGACCACAACAAAGAGCCACAAATACCAACTGTGAAAAAATGATAAATAAGTCGTTTAACACAAAGATGAGTTATCTTATATGTTTCTAAATGCGCAAATAAAAATTTATTTTTATATGATAATAGTAGGAATACCTAATGCCAACAATTCTTTTAAAATCATACTCGAGTGTTCGTAGCATGTACTTATGGAAATTAAAATTCGGGTTTCCGGGACAATGTTCCTACATTATCAAAAGCAAAATATTATGTCACATGAATGAAAGATTAAAAAAGATCATAAAAGAATTATAACTAATTATTTACCCTTATGAATCCTGATCTAAGTGCAACATAATCCGCTTTGGTCACTGACCCATAGAACTGCTTGAAGAACGATACCTACAAACAACAAATTAAAAAGATATGGTTTTCAAAAGGGTATGTATGCAGGTATAATTTGATGTTTAAAGTGTTAATTAAGAAGTAGACTCACTATCCATCTGAGCACCGGCAACTTTCTGTAATGCCCAATAGTACGTTGCGTGAAGAATTGTCGATATTGATGAAGATGAGGATGGTGATGATGAAAAATACCTACATCGAAAAATAGAATTGCACAGTGTTGGGTTAATCTTGATTGGGTCAAGTTGGGTCAAGTTATGGATCATGGATCTAATATTATGTCATGTGTTTTATTTAATTTATGCAGCAAGTTTTTATTTGAATTAGTCTAGGTAGTGGAGTAGTGGGTGGATGTCAAGTAGTAGTCTATTTTATAGGAGTAGTGACTCATGTTTTCATGTTGGTTTTAGTCTATTTATATGTATGTATTGCAAGTAATGAATGCAAGAATTAGAGTATGATTTTGGGCCTAAAACCAACACACAGTGACATAACAAATGCTATTGAAACGGGAAGATGTTATTCGAAGAAAGAAAGAAGATTACTATTTTTGGCTGGTCCTTCCGGGACCTTGAGGGAGTCCTCCCAACGCTTCCACTCGCTTATCTACACCATATAATAACAATTCACGGGAAAATCACGAAAAATTACATTTTGATGTCTTTTCATTGAGTTATACTTTCGTGTAATCATTTGTACGCTCAGATGGTTATATATATATTTTTTTGAATAGTTGGTTAAGTGATAAGTAAAAAGATTGGTCAAAATGGACCTTTAAACAGATACTTAAGTGGTACATAATGTTAACAAAGATAAAGAGTAGAAGAATATTACATACTTTGGCAACCCCAAGGACCATAGTTGTGGCACAGAATATGACATGTACAACTGCTAAAACGAATATAAATATATGAAGCTGGTGCAGCCCTTCTAGCGAGACCAATGGCACCTTCCCCTTTCTTGCACAAATCTGCGAGCCCATATCTTCGGACAGAAGATGTCGGCCGTAACTGTAGTTATGATGTTCTTCGGTTGTTTCTTTCAATTTGCAAGGAAGCATGTAATTGGCAAGATGTGTTGGTATGCATATTTGGCTTATCATACGTTGAGAAACCGTCAATAACAGTGATATGAATCCCAGAAGCATCAATTCTGATCATATTGAAAAAGTTATTGGCTTTAATTGCAACTAACACCAAAAACTTAAAGCCAATTATTAACTTCTTATACCATCATATCATAATTCATATGTTATGTGAACAAACAAACCTTCTTGTAGTTTTTGCAAGGCCTCATAAAGAGCATCTTGACGTCGTCGCTTTAACCACTGTATGTAACCATTTCAACACCAATTAAGCTGGATTCAAATTAGTGAATATATAAATAAACATATATTTGAATCTCACTAAGTGAAATATTACTGCGTATGTTTCTTTGTATATAAATTATATAAAGATACTTAGTTTTTCTGGTTTGTAAATGATGTGTAAAATAATAGTTTGAAATATTACTGCGTATGTTTGTCTGTATATATAATAAGGAGTTAATTGTAGTGTACAGAAATGAATCGGTTACAGATGAGTGATTGAAAGAGGGTTATAATTACCTTGCCGAGATGATGAAGGCCGCGCTCGGCTAGTAGAGAGATGACTACCATGATAGAACAGACCACAGCCACAATCCATGTGGGTGTGTACTCTAAAGATCTTGATTCTTCTGCCATAGATGTTTTTCTCAGATTACTATTGTCATAAGTTTCATTAATTAATGGTACCTATGGATATTATTCGATTGGACTGAAGAGGAGGCAAAGAATGTCTGATATTCAAGCTCATGCTTACCAAGAAAAGAACAAAATTGTTGGTTGCTTCTTTTAAAGTTTATACCTTTGTAGCTTTGCCAAATTTGTCAATAAAGTAATACAGCTTGTTATCAAAGTAATCATAGTTTTCTTAAGAAAAATAGAATAACGTTGCAGATGTAATTTGTAGGTTATATACATAAAACTGATTGACTACTACCCAAATTTGCGACCAAAGCAAGATTTGTTATTATTTTGTGACCGACGTAAATAATGATGGCCGAATTATCGACTAAAAAAATTTGGTTAAAAACGGTCGTAACATCTGTGAACAAACAACATTCGGTGGTAAAACAGTTGCAACTTTTGTGTCTGCCCAAGTGTGTTCGCAAAACGATCCCAACCAAATGAAAAGGAAATAATAAAAGTTAAAATTTTTCTTGCAAAACGATCGCAATTTCTGCAACACACTATCGATGTACTATCTACGGTCACAAAAATTGAAAAGAAAAAAGATATATGAAATTAAAAATTAATTATAAGTGTCAAGGTCGGAAAAAGTACAAACAAGAATAAGTTTAAAATATAGTAATAGTTGCAAATAGGTCGAAAGTATCTGTGAAATAAAAAAATAGAAACAAAAATATGCGGAAGGTAAAAAAAATCACAAAAATAATAGAAAAGTTCATTTACAAATTTGTTGAAAAATAAATTGCACAAGGACTAATCCATAAACTTATATTATATATAATACTAATTATCAAGTAGTTTGTGTTATCGTAATCTTTTGTAAATTGCACCCATTTTTGGTTTTTTTCCTTACCTTTAACCCCAATATTTTTACAACTTAATCTTATAAATTTTAACTTTCAACTTTAGTTTTCTATACTTTTCATATCTTACAATTTTTTCATTTTACATTTTAATTTAAATTTTACAAGTTAACACATCGCAACGTGCGCGTGCGGTTTAACGTTTTTACGCATATTTTTTTCTCGTTAACGGCCTCGTCACAACATGCGGTTCTTAGATAGACTTAGTTTTTGTTTTAATGTTTTATGTTTCACATGTGGGATTTAACATTTTTGCGTCTAATTTTCCGTCAATTTTATTTTTGTTTTAGTAATTTCTTTTTTAATAAAAGTTTTTCTGGTATTGATGGTCACTATTGGATGTGTGAAATTAGTGTTACTTGACTTATTATGATTGTTGATGCTTAACTAAAAGGATAACTGTCAATTATGATCAATTTTACTTGAGAAATAACTAGGTTTTGTTTAATCTTCATTAGGTAAACTAGGTTTTCAAGGGTTTATGGTAAAATGGGGGGTGGTGGCGGGGGTGGGGGGTGGGGGTTTGTTTAATTAGAAATGCTCAATTTGACTCTTAAAACATTGTACATTGATTCGTTAGTGTTACGAATTTTTGAACATTTCTACAACAAAATCTGGGGTGAGCTTAAATCTAGGCTGTATTAACAAAAAAGATCAGTGTTAGATGGAGCGGGGAGACTAGCCCTAAGGACACTACGATGCACAAGTCAACATTTTGCTTAATAGAATGAAATTTATAACGGATAAAATGTTTATAAATATTTAAACAAGTAAGTGTGAGAGACAAAAGATGAAGTATCGTCGAACAACTCAATTAGAGCAAGAGTAGTTGCCATCAAAGACACGTAAGGGTGATGTTAAGATAGACAAGAATCTCTTGGTATTATGTATGATAGAAAAGGAAACTAGGATCCTATCTCCATAACAAGCAAAGAATCTTTTATTGCGGGAATAATTTGGAATGATCGTTAAGCGAGAATCCTAAAGACATGTCATTTTCCCAAGATATGTTATAGTAAACATGGATAGAGTAGTTTACTAATCCTACTTTAGTATAAGGGTTTCGGTACACTAAGTCAGGGAGGCAGATTAGTCATGCGATCAGGTAAGGTAATGTGTCTCTAGCCAAGGGCTTGATGGGTTCTCCAAGTTGTGGCTAGACAAGGTTCCAATAGCATGACACTATATAAGCTCATCTTGATATATTTAAATAAGAATTAGATGCACCCATCTAATGAGAATATAGTATTTATAAAAATAATTGTTCCATTCAGAGAGCAAGCATTTCAAATTACTAGTTGTAACTTGATGAGATGGAGCAACCTTGTTGTGTTTGATTTTACTTAAAGATGTGCATTTTATCTTTTTGAGATAATGAGTTGACTTGCCTTCCTTTTGATAAGCTTGTCACTTTTCTTAGTGTTTTCCATTGTTTTTCCCATCAATTTTTTTTCTATGCGATGACCTTATAAGTATATTTCATTAATCTTCCTCTTATAGTTAACTACCTAATTTTATAAAGTTTGAGCTAAAGGTTATGACGGACTTATCTACTTGAGGTTAGAAAGTGATAACTACCATATGGCAAGGTTAAATATAAATTTCTAGTATGAGGTTGATCCCTTAAATCTTAGTTCATATCATGTGTTTAGGATGTTCCTCACCAAAGGGATATTCGATAAGGATGGCATGGACTCTTTCTAGGAAATACTTGCCACGAGGATATCGTTGGCAACTGTCACAATAAATCTGGCTATGAACTTATTTTCCAAGGAGATTTTCTTAGCAAAGGTGACAAGAAAAAGATAGCATAACTGAATGTGGTGTGGAGAAATTGGCAAGACACTCCCTGAAACAACTTTTGTAATGTTAAGGAAATAGCTTAGCCCATTCTTCTTGTAAATAAGGGTTTTACCTAATACATGGTTAGGTAAGTAAGGTTTACAAACATGTGTATCGTTGTGACATGTTTATGTAATACAAGTTTTTCCTAACATATGATTAGGTAAGTTTTTCCTTACATAAGTGGTCAGGTAACATATTCTTACCATATGGTCAGGCAAGTGAATAACTCTTTCTTGTCATATCGTCAAGTAAAGTAGGTAGAGTTTTCCTATCATAGGACCATGCAAGGTTTATAAGATTTTCCTTAGGTGAGATCAGACAAGTTTTTTTAGTGAGTTTAAGAATCATTGGTTAAGGTTTCTTGATATGTGGCTATGCAAAGTTTCCATATGGCAAGACAAAGCTATTATACTTATGGTGAGGTGAGGAGAGGTGAGGTGAGTTTCCTTAGGTGACATTAATGTGTTAAGGATTTAATCCTTGGTTGTAGTCCTACTTATACCACCATTTAGGTAGTACTTGTATAAAGCAAAAGTTAAGATGATCTGCTGGTATTTTACCTCTTTAGAGCATTTTCTTAGTAATTGTGTAAGACATTCATCTTTTTTATCTTGGCTACTTCTCTAGAAGGATAGGAAATGTGTATCCTTGACTCCTACCTTACATCCTTGATGCAAGATCTTGAGTGTCGTCTTATAAAAGGGGAGGCAATGCCTCACCTCCGTCATGATGTAAAAGCAAAATCTATTTAATCTTGGAGTGTAATCTAAGACAATAGATTAGTGATTGGTCTTGAATGTGCGTTCGGAGATATATGTTGGAGCTGGAAAATCTAGAAACCAGAATTGGATGAGCTTGAATAAAAAATCTTACTCGCATGTTGATCATGACGTTGTACTTGTTCGTTCAAGCTCGTGAGTGGTGACATGTTCACACTCTTGAGTGGTGACATAATGTGATTACTGGCCTTCACATCAAAAAGATTTAAATGATTGGTTTATGTCATGGTCATCATATATGTGGCCATGTTGCCTAGGCTATTAGGAAACCATCTGAGGCAAAGTTATGCCTTATCAATGATCGGGCAAAGTTGTGCCTTATCAATGATCGGGCTTTGAATCTTGATATTTGGACGATCTTATTCATTTTTAATGAAAACTAAAGTAAAGTACTCTAGTAAGATGGTATTTTGACTAACAAAAATAATGATACCCTTAGGTCTATCATGTTTACCTTTTAGGTATGAATGTTTATTCTTTAACTACATAGGAAAAGGGATTAATATTTTTTCTCCCTTTATTGTTCACACTTCCATAGGATGTGACCCATGCCACTATTATATTTTTCTTTTATTCATGCTTACTCAGTCTTCACCTTTAATTACATTGTGCTTGGTTCGGACTTGGCTACTACACTGGTAAGGTAGGGAAAAATCAACCTTTGGGTAAACCGTTATATCCTTATAGTCAAAAGATATTGCACTTTCTTGGGGTTATGTTCGTTACTTAAGCTTTTTTATAAGGTTACTTTTTCAAATTTGCATAGACATCATAGGAGCACTAAAAGGTAATACTAATTGTGCAGTCATTACCTTTTTGATATTTTTATGTTTAGTATTGATCATAATTAATGTACTTCATCTTGGTTTGACAAGGATTTCACATTTTTCATGACATATGCTTTCTTGTTTTGAAATCTTAACACCTGTATAATTTAGCATGAGGCAAAATTGTTATCTAAACTTTTTTTGTAGTTTCTTTAAAAGATGTAGTATTTAGCAAGTAATATTTTGTTTTGAGTAGTGGATTTTATGGAGTGAAAGTAACTTGATTCACTGAACTCCAACATGATCAGAGGTGACTATGAGAACATAACTTTAGAAAAAGACAGCTCATACCATGGCATATCCTAGAAAACTTAAGGGTCATGAGTCACTGGTAGTCAACCTATTCATTACCAATGAGATAATATAGTTTCAAATATCCATATTTTTATAGTCGCTGAAAATAGAAAGGCAATAAGTCAATTGCTACATTCAGGTTTCGTGGAGCGTAGGTAGCTTCATAACTCGTTAACAATAAGATGTACAACATTAAAGTGATATTACCTTAAAATAAACTCTATGTTTTTTCTAAGAAATGTTTAAGGGAGTGATGATAGATAACTTTAGGTAAGGCATCTTAGGAAGAGAAAATGCAAGGCTCTGGGCTACAATAGGTAGGGGTTTGTGGTAAAGGTAGGCGAGGTGAGCTTATGCCACATCAAAGACCTCCTAGATGAGACCAAGTAAGGCTTCCTGGACATGACCAGGTAAAATTTATGGTAAGGCTAGGCAAGTTGGCCTTAGGTGCACAATGAGACTTCTTTAACAAGACTAGAGATGGATTTTAGGTGATGCAAGGCAAAGCTTTATGGGTAAGCCATGGAAAGTTTTCCTAGTGGAGTTATGCAAGCTCCTAAGCGAGACAGGCAAGGCTTCCTAGGTAAGGCTAGAAAAGGCTCTTTAGGTGATGACAGGCAAGGCGTTGTGAATTAGGCTTGGCAGTACTCCTGAGGGTGGAGCTTAAAGCGCACCCTTGATCATGGGTCTATTTATGTCCTAGAGTATAAGGTTAAATGAAGGACCGGTGAAGAGTATGCACTTACAACACAACAACACAATGAGGAGAGTTGCTTAGAACACTTAACAGATCAAATAGGAAACTGGTTAACTTGTTAATGAAAGATGCTAAGAACACAAGTAAATATGAGACAGAACAAGATTACAAAACAACACAAGTAATTGGTTTTCAAGAATGTTGTATATTGCTTCTCAAGTTCTATTACAAATGTTACAAAGCATATGATAGAAAGTTACAAGTACTTGAGATACTTTATACTACATCCTACAGCCGGCCATACTTTGAAAGCCAGCTGGATACAATACACTAGACAACTACAAAATCAAATGTAGAGTCAAAAGGCAGATCTGCCTTTTGACTAGTGACTATCACATGCCATAGCTCACATCCTAATATATTACAAAAAGGATAAAAGTACATAAAGTAGAAAGCACAGACTTAAGACCTCAATGTACAGTTACCAAAAGCATGGACCTTTTCACCAACTCATGTAAGTTGGTGACTTTACAGAGTAGCAGCGGAAAGGTGGTCCAGCTTTATGGTAAAGTACTCAGATAAAGGCATATCTCTAAAAGTCTTCGAAAGAAATCTGTCTTCACTCTTTGGCTTCGGAAGACTTTGTCTTTGAATCTTCGGAAGACTTCACTTTTGGCTTTGGAAGATGTTGGTCTTGGCTTCGGAAGATTTTACACTTAGAATATTTCTAGTGCATGGTGTAAAACTTTCGAAGCATTTCTACTTCTGTTCTTTAGTGCATGCATGCAGAGAGATTTTGGATGTTATGGCTGCATCAAACTTATAGGAATCCTTACAAACTCCCCCTAGGCTGATGCTACTAAAACATTTAGAAGATCTTCAGATGTTGGTAGTCTTCAGGATGATAATGACCATACCCTTCTTCATCAGATGGTTAGGATCACTCAGACCCTCATAATATCTTCTCATCTCAAAGAGATCATACAGAGGTAAGTTGATTATGTCTTGCCATGTATAGACATTCTCAACATCTTGATCTCTGATCACATGCCATCTCTCTAGATTAGTAGTGAAGGTCCAGGATAAGATGGGTCTCTCAGCTGCAAGAGGAGCCACTTGAACTGGAGTTGATTGGACTACCTCTTCATGCATTTCCTCAGGTTGATCTGACTCAGCCTGAGGTGTAGAGGTGGATGATTCAGGCTTCTTCTTCTTACACTTTGGTTTGGAAGCCATCCTCTTCTTCCTCTTAGAAGACTTTAACTGAGAAGACTGGTCTGCAGCACCTTGTTAATCATCCTTGTCTTTCTCAGTTGGGTGTTCCTCCCTCACAAGTTCAGAAGGAGAGGGAGTTTGACCCTGCTGTGGATCAGAAGATGAAGCTTGCTGAGGCTCAGCAGGAGGTCTAGGTTGTGTTGTCTCCGGTTGTTCAACCTTAACCTCCACTTCAGGTGGGATTTGACTTGGAGGGGAGTGTAGTTAAATCAGCTCTCCACTCTTGATCTTCTGCTTGATTACCCTGATATGCTCATCCATTGTGGATAAAGACATAGGGCCAAGTCTCCTTTCGGAGAATCCATACAGCTTCAAGAAGCTCACCATCCTTTGTCTGTCAGCAGACTTCTTCATACTCTTTTGGATGATGGCTCTTGACTTTGTAGCATCTTCCCTCATCTTTTTCTTTGTTGCATTTTGTTCTTTGAGCACTTGAAGTTCAAGCTGTTTGAGATACTCAAACTCAATGTACTCAAAGGACAAGGGAAGAAGTGTAGATGCCTGGTAGAGACCTGTGGCACTCAGGTAGTTGATCATGTTTTGCCTATCTATTTCCTTGTCTACCTGAGGTTCTTGTGTAGCTGCCACATCCTCTTGCATAGGGCTTTCCTGAACTGGAGAGAGAGTTTGAGCATGCTTGTATAACCTTTTCTGTCTCTTCTCCTCTTTGAATTGGAGAAGTAACCTTGCATCCTCTGCTTCCTTCATCTCTCTTGACGCTTCCATGTCAGCCAGTTCATTTAATTGTTCTAAGGGGAGAGATATAATCTCATTTATGTCATAGTTCCTGGTTTGTAGGTAAGTAATCCTGACTGCCCTCAACTCATCTTCTTAAGTGTTTTGTCTGGGGGCAGCCCTGATTGCAGCTTGCATAAAGCTTGAAGACCCAGAGGAACTTTCTCCCCTTAGCTTCCTCTTCCTCTCTCTCTCCTCCTCCTCAATCTCCTCAGTAGTTAGATTCCTTTTCCCTTTGTCACCTACAGACCTTTGTGACACAGGGTGGAGAGAGCTTTGGCCTTCATTGCTTGGTGTAGCATCCAAGCTCTGGCCAGAGAGAGGTTGTGAGACACCTTCACCAGCAGGTGTTTCACTGAGGGAATGAATTTCTGAAGCAGTTGTTGGTGTGACAGGGCTCTCAGGCTCTATCACTCGGCCTTCAACCAAGGTTTTCCCTTTGAAGCTAACCTCAGGGTCTGCCTCAGCATCCAGTTGACCAATGACATTACCTGATTGCCTTTGTCTCCTTCTAAGGCTGAACTCTTCAGTAATTCTATCTTGAATCCTGAGTGTTAACCTGTCAGCTTGTCTTCATTGTTTTGGGTTGACAAGTGGCATGTTGATCAGGTCAAGACCTTCATAGTAGTTCAAGGTCTGAAAATTGAATACTTCTTGCTGCCCTTGAACTCTGTGAAGAATGAGGGCTCTTCTATCAACATCATACCTCCACCCAATAATGTAGTTTGAAGTTCCTTGAGGTGGAGATGACACAACCCTTGGAATGTCTTCCTCAAAGAGACTCCTAATGACAGAGTCTATAATGTCCACATTAATGTGAACTTGAGGAAGTTGTTGAGTATGCACAGTTGCAAGTGAGGATGGTGAATCCTCAATGTCCATACTCCCTGAAGAACTCCCAGGTTTTGTGACTGTAATGACTTTCTTTTCCTTTTTGGTAGCATCACCCTCTTGCATAGGTGAGCTAGAGGTTAGGTCAATCACATTCACAGGTTCTTGTGTTCATGGTTAAGCTCCTCTTAAAGGTCTCCCAGATAGTTTTTTCCTGAAATAAGATATCTCAAGTTGCTGATCATAGACTCTATTATGTAGGGTAGTCACCTGATATTCAAGGTGACTAACCTTAGAGACTAAATAGGAGCATGTTTTTGACAGTTTTTGCACCTTTAGTCTCACATTCCCCTCATCTTCATCAGAAGAATCATTAGGGGATGAGATGATTGGACCAAAGTCCTCTCTCTCACCACCAGCCTCAGGTTCTTGGCTGTTGGATTTCCTCTGCACATTGACATCCTCAGTTGAGGTGTCAATGGGCTGAGTTGCCATGGTTGAGGTCTTAATGATGTAATCACTTTCAAAAGTGAGAGGCTTCCATATGGATATCCTGAACAGGTTCAGGAGTATCCACCTCGGTGATGGGTGACTTATGTGGGCCAGACAAAGGAGACTCAGGAGTACTCATCTCTCTTTGAGTAGGGGAAGAGTAGAGAGACTCATGGTACCCACTAAAACCTAAGTCTTCATCAATATAGAATGAGAGGTTGGGAATGGGTTGATTTAAGTCTAAAGACTAGGGATGGTAACTGTCCCCTGAAGGTTGTTCACTTGAGTGTTGAGACTCAGAGTGAGGGCTTAAGGCAGTTTGGCTTATAAGCTCATCAGGGTGAGCATGAGGAACCTCATCCCTGATTGTTGAAGAGATGGGAGTGGTTTGCTCCTCAGGGGAAGTGGGAGCACTGGTGTCTACTTCCTCTTGTATGGGTGAGTATATAGAGGCCTGCACAAACTCAATAGCTTGAGCAGGGGTTCGTTTGGATTTTCTTTGGTAGGTGAGGGTGACTTGTGGCCTTTTTGGTGGTTGGGAGGTAGAAGGTGTGGGTTCAACACTAGCTTGTGTTGCTAGGTTGTCACCTTGAGCAATGAGCTCTAACATTTTTGGGACAAGGGCTGTTTCTAGCCCTGAGAAGCCTACAGTTGGCTTCTTCATAACTTTAAAGATGTCAGGCTTCATCTGTCCCAATTTAAGAATATTACCAGTTTCCCTCAACTGTGAGCCCAGTTCACTATTGAGAATGTGTTGAATATATCTAGGAAACATATAATACTCAAAGGAGTCCAAGTTAGCAAGCAAATTTGTATAAACAAACTGAGAGTACCTGAACTTAACCCCTTGAATCATTCCATGTACTATGAAGGAGAGATCCTCAGGAATCTAGTCCCACCCTCCATGCTTGTTTGACAAGCTATGGATAACCACATGAAGCAGGTATTTACACTGGGATGAGACCTTTTCTTTCATGAAGGTCTTTACAGAGAAATCTCCCTCATAGTCCATCTGCTCAAAGGAATGATTTACAGCTTCCTTTGGGAAGGACAACTCACCTTCTTTATCATCCAGTTGCAAGTGAGTGTTGATGATGGCCGGAGTGATGAAGATTGTCCTCCCTTGTACTGTGGCAGACTGTGCCTTCTCCCCATCCATAATGACTTCTTGGCAGGTCTTCTAAAATTCAAGCAGATGATCCTCATAGAGAGTAGGATCAATGGTTAGGGAAGTGAAGTAGTTTGATAGAGTTATGAAACGGCAAATCTCTGAGAAACTTTCATCTTTCTCAAAGCTTAACAGAGCAACTTGGTTGTGTTGCCTATGAAGTTGCATGGAGAAATCTGGGTTGTTTCTGCGGTTTAGGTTGCCTATTTTAGAAGCTTAAGGATGAAGAAAGATGAAGAACAAAGGCGGTTTGGGAGAATTTAGGTTTAAGGAATAGTGTAATTTAGGAAGATAGTGAAAGAGGGAGGAACCGTTGGGCATTTATGTGAAAAAGATTTGAGACAAAGTTAATGAAAGCGGATAAACTTTGAAATCCAGATGTCGGTCCCACCTCTGAAAAGTAGTTTACTTTTGCCCAAAAAGTAGTTTTCTTGGAAGTCAAGAAATCTTCCAGAGGTTATTTGCTTCCAAAGTTCTGAAGAAAAAGCTTCCGAATTCAAATTGGCTTTGGAAGATATTTCAAAGGTTTTTGAGAATTTTGCTACGGAAGAGAATTTACACTCAAAGATTTTTATTCTAAGAAGAATAAATACTTCCAAAGGTAAATTGCTTTCGGAAGAAACTTGTTCTTTGAAAACATACAGAGTACTTAAGTTGATTTTAAGCTTCGAAAGATATTTCAGAAATTTCTTCCGAAGGTAAAATTACTAAAGCAATTATTTATTTACTAAGACATAAATTTCTTCCAAACGTAATTTTGAATCTTCCGAAGAGATCAAGATTTTCAAAAATCTAAGAAAAGTCTTTTGAAAAGATTTTCTTCCAAAGAAAACAAGGGCTTATGAAGGTGATAAAATAGACAACTTAGGACACACAGGTTTTAAAAATAAATATGATTAAGTTTTAAGAAAAGCTATTCAAAGTTAATCATCCCAATAGCTGATACAAGATATTTAAATCTCGTCTCATCAAAAGCTTTGGTGAATAGATTAGCATATTGTTCATTTGTGTTAACTTTGACTAGTTCGATTAATCCCTTTTCAAAGTTATCTCTAGTAAAATGATACCTGGATTAATATGCTTTGTCCTTGAGTGCTGCACAGGATTCTCTGTGATGGAGATAGCACTATTGTTGTTTATGTGGATGGGAGTCTCTTTAAAGTTGAGTCCATAGTCATCTGATTTTGAATCCAAAGCACTTGAGCACAGCAGCTTGCAGCAACAATGTATTCAGCCTCAGCAGTTGATGCAGACACACATGATTATTTCTTCCATTGCCAAGAGACTACTCTTCCACCAAGAAATTGACATCCCCCTGATGTAGACTTTGCACTCATGTTGCAACCACCATAGTCACTATCTGTATAAGCATACAAATTAAAGTCAAAATTCTTTGGATACCAAAGGCCAAGTGATGGAGCACCTTTGAGATATCTTAAAATTCTTTTGACAATGACCAGGTGTGATATCTTGGGGTTGGCTTGATATCTTGCACAAATGCATGTAGCAAACATGATATATGGCATGCTAGCTGTGAGGTACATAAGAGACCCAATCATTGCCCTATAGAGATGTTCATCAACACACTCCCCCTCAATATCAGGTCCAAGGGAGTGATTTCTGGCTATGGGTGTCTTAGCAACCTTACAATCAGTCATGTTGAATCTTTTAAGTATGTCCTGTACATACTTTGACTGACTTATGAAGATGCCATTGTCAACTTGGTTCACTTGAATTCCTAGAAAGAAATTGAGTTCCCCCATGGCACTCATTTCAAACATGTCCTTCATCAGCTTCTCAAAGTCTTTGCAGAGCTTTGGATTAGTTGACCTAAAGATAATGTCATCTACATATACTTGAACTAGCATCATGTCATTTCCTGTTCCTTTGATGAAGAGAGTTCCATCTATAGTACTCCTTTTGTAGCCATATTGACAGAGATACTGAGATAGAGTCTCATACCACTTCCTTGGTGCTTGGTGCAGCCAATAAAGAGCTTTATCAAGCCTGCAGACATAATCAGGATGATCAGGATTTGCAAACCCAGGTGGTTGTCTGACATACACCTCTTCATCAATCACCCCATAAAGAAAAGAACACTTGACATCAAGTTGGTAGACCTTGAAGTTCTTGGATGCAGCAAAAGCTAGGAATATTCTAACAGCTTCAAGTCTTGCTACAGGAGCAAAAACATCTGTATAGTCAATTCCTTCTTCTTGAGTATACCCTTGAACAACTAGTCTTGCCTTGTTCTTGATGGCAAGTCCTCTATCATCCTTCTTGTTCCTAAAAACCCATTTGGTTACTATGCTAGTCTTCCTTTGAGGAAGAGGACATAGGTTCCAAACCTTTTGCCTTTTGAATTGAAGCAGCTCCTCTTGCATAGCTTCAACCCAACTTCCAGTCTTTAGAGCCTCATCAATTTTCTTTGGCTCTATCTGGGACAAGAAACAAGAGTGAAAACAAACATTTGCTTCATGGCTTTGTCCTCTTGTTCTCACCCTTGAATCAACATCTCCAATGATGTTTGTGGTAGGATGAGACTTGTGGATCCTTAGCTGAGGGATCATAGCAAGTTGCTTAGACAGATCTAAATTTGAAAAATTTTGATCTGGCAAAGAAGATTCTCCCTCCACATCAGCACACTTATCAAGATTGACTTGATCCAATGAGTGTGTGACATCATTGATGTTGTCTTCAATGCAGTGGTTATTAGTATCAAGAAATTCCTGATCACTTTCACCACCACCATTTTCTCAAACATTTGAAGCTCCTTCTTCTGAGTTTTGTGCCTCTAAGCTGGAATTTGAAGGCACCATAGAAGCATCAGCAGGATTTGTCATTGATGTGTTGGTAGAAACTTCATTTGAAGGAATAGTTACCACTGGAGCTGAAGATGTGTAACTTGAAGGTCTTCTAAGCTCAAATCTTGGGTCAGGATCACTTAGACGTAATATATCTGTAGATCCTGAAACATTCTCACAAGATTTGTTAAAACAGTTGGTAACTAAATCAAGATCAAATAGCCTATCCGGACCAGAACCTTTCACACTGGGAGTGTGCTCATTGAAAGTCACATTGGCTGACTCCTCAACTACTCTAGTTCTGAGATTGTATACTCTATAAGCTTTAGCTTGAGAAGGGTATCCAATAAAGTGTCCATCATCTGATTTCTATGCAAACTTGGCAATTTGATCTTTGGTATTCAAGATAATGCAAGGAAATCCAAATGACCTGAGAAAACCAATGAAAGGTTTCTCTTGTGCCAAAGTTCATAAGGAGTCTTACCATGTGTCTTAACCACTAAAACTCTGTTTTGCACATAGCAAGCAGTGTTCATTGTCTCTACCCAGAAGGTGATGGGCAGTTTAGAGTTAGACAACATAGTTGCAGGACCGGTGAAGGGCTTGACAATTACAACACAACAACACAAATAGGAGATTAACCAAACTTGATCAAACAGTAAACTGGATTAACCACAATAATGATACTAAGAACACAAGTAACAAGTAAGAGACAGAACAAGAGAGTTGGGTTTCAAGGATGCAGTATATTGCTTTCTCAAGTTCTATTACAAGTGTTACAAAGCATGAAGAAAGATACTAGAACATGGAATACTTATACTACAACCTACAGCCGGCTATACTTTGAAAGCCAACTGGATACAATTGACTAGACATAAACAAAATGAATTGTAAAATCAAAAGGCATATCTGCCTTTTGACCTTGTGACTATGACATGCCATAGCTCACATCCTTATCTATTACAAAAAGATAAAGTACATAAAGTAGAAGGTTACAGACTCAAGACCTCAATGTACAGTTACCAAAAGCATGGACCTTTTCACCAACTCATGAAAGATGGTGACTTTACAGAGATGCAGCGGAAAGGTGTCCAGCTTTATGGAACAGTACATCAGATAAAGCATGTTACTAAAAGTCTTCGGAAGAAATCTGTCTTCATAGGATGAAGCTTCGGAAGACTTTGTCTTTGAGGCTTCGGAAGACTTCATATTTGGCTTCGGAAGATATTGGTCTTGGCTTTGGAAGATTTTACACTTAGAATATTTCTAGTGCATGGTGTAAAACTTCTGAAGTGATTCTACTTCAGTTCTTTAGTGCATTGCTTGCAGAGAGACTTTGGATGTTTTGGTTTGCATCAGACTTAAAGGAATCCTTACAAACTCCCCCTAGGCTGATGCTACCAAAACATTTAGAAGATCTTCAGATGTTAGTAGTCTTCAGCACAATCATGACCATACCATTCTTCATTAGATGGTCAGGATCATTCAGACTTTCATAGTATCTTCTCATCTCAAAGAGATCATGCAGAGGTAAGTTGATTATGTCTTGCCATGTATAGACATTCTCAACACCTTGATCTCTGATTACATGCCATCTTTCTGGATTGGTAGAGAAGGTCCAGGATAAGATGGGTGTCTCAGCTGCAAGAGGAGCCACTTGTATTGGAGTTGATTAGGCTGTCTCTTCATGCACTTTCTTAGGTTGATCTGACTCAGCCTGAGGTGTAGAGGTAGATGATTTAGGCTTCTTCTTTTTAGACTTTGGTTTAGAAGCCATCCTCTTCTTCCTCTTAGATGACTTTAACTGAGAAGACTGGTCTGCAGCACCTTGTTGATCATCCTTGTCTTTCTCAGTTGGCTGTTCCTCCCTCACAGGTTCAGAAGGAGAGGGAGTTTGACCCTGCTGTGGATCAGAAGATGAAGCTTGCTGAGGCTCAGCAGGAGGTCTGGGTTGTGTTGTCTCAGGTTGTTCAACCTTAACCTCCACTTCAGGTGGGACTTGACTTGGAAGAGAGTGTAAGTCAATCAGTTCTCCACTCTTAATCTTCTGCTTGATTACCCTTATATGCTCATCCATTGTGGATAGAGACATAGGGCCAAGTCTCCTTCCGGAGAATCCATACAGCTTCAAGAAGCTCAACATCCTTTGTTTGTCAGCAGACTTCTTCATACTCTTTTGGATGATGACTCTTGACTTTGCAGCTTCTTCCCTTAGCTTCTTCTTAGTTGTCTTTCTCTCCTTGACTAACTCAAGCTCAAGTTGTTTTAAGTACTCAAACTCAACAAAGTCCTAGGACAAGGGAAGAAGTGCATCTGCCTGATAGAAGCCTGTGGCACTCAGGTAGTTGATCATTTTGATCCCATCTTCTTCTTTGTCTACCTGAGGTTCTTGTTGAACCACATCTTCTTGTACAGGGCTTTCTTGAACTGGGGCGAGAGTAGGAGCATGCTTGTATAGTCTTTTCTGTCTCTTCTCCTCTTGGAATTGGAGAAGTAACCTTGCATCCTCTTTTTCTTTCATCTCTCTTGACACTTCCATGCCAGCCTGTTTATTTAGTTGTTCTAAGGGAAGAGAAATGATTTCATCAATGTCATAGTTCCTGGTCTGCAGGTAAGTAATCCTGACTGCCCTCAACTCATCATCTTGAGTATTTGGTCTGGGGGCAGCCCTGATTGCAGCTTGCATAAAACCTGAAGACCTAGAGGAACTATCTCTCCTTAGCTTCCTCTTCCTCTCTCTCTCTTCCTCCTCAATTTCCTCAGGAGTCAAAATCCTTTTCCCTTTGTCACCCACAGACCTTTGTGACTCAGGGTGGATAGAGGTTTGGCCTTCATTGCTTGGTGTAGCATCCATGCTCTGGCCAGAGAGAGGCTGAGAAACACCTTCACCAGCAGGTGTCTCAGAGGGAATGTGGATCTCTGCAGCAGTTGATGATGATGAGACAGGGGTCTCAGGTTCTGCCACTGGGCCTTCAGTCAAAGTTTCCCCTATGAAACTAATTTTAGGGTCCACCTCAACATCCAGTTGACCGATGGCATTACCTGATTGCCTAAGTCTCCTTCTTAAGCTAAACTCTGCAGTGATCCTGTCTTGGATTCTTTGAGCCAATCTGTCAGCTTGTCTTGAGTTGCTTGGGTTGACAAGTGGCATATTGACTAGATCCAGACCTTCATAGAAGTTCAAATTTTGAAAGTCAAATACTTCTTGTTGCCCTTGAACTCTGTGAAGAATAAGGGCTCTTCTATGAGCATCATACCTCCACCTTATGATGTAGTTTGAAGTTCCTTGAGGTGGGGATGACACAGCCCTTGGTATAGCTTCCTCAAAGAGACTCCTGATGATAGAGTCTATAGTGTCCACATTAATGTGAACTTGAGGAAGTTGCTGAGAATGCACAATTGCAAGTGAGGATGGTGAGTCCTCAATGTCTATTCTCTGTGAAGAACTCCCAGGTTCTGTGGCTGCAATGACTTTCTCCCCCTTTTTGGTAGCATCACCCACTTGCATAGGTGAGCTGGAGGATAAATCAATCACATCCACAGGTTCTTGTGTTCCTGGTTGAGCTCTTCTTAAAGGTCTCCCAGCTAGTTTTTCCTTAAGATATGAAATCTCAAGTTGCTGATCATTGACCCTGTTGTGTAATAACCTTAGAGACTAAATAGGCGCATGTTTTTGACAGTTTTTGCACGTTTAGTCTCAGATTCCCCTCTTCTTCATCAGAAGAATCATTGGGGGATGAGATGATTGGACCAAAGTCCTCTCTCTCACCACCAGCTAGAGGTTCTTGGCTGCTGGTTTTCCTCTGCTCACTAGCAATCTCAGTTGAGATGTCAGTGGGCTGAGTTGCCATGGTTGAGGTCTTAATAATGTAATCACTTGTAGAAGTGAGAGCCTCTTCCATATGGACATCCTGAACAGGTTCAGAAGTGTCCACCTCAGTTATAGGTGACTGATGTGGGCTAGACTGAGGAGACTCGAGAGTACTCATCTTTCTTTGAGTAGGGGAGGAGAAGAGAGACTCATGGTACTCACTGAATCCTAAGTCTTCATCAGTATTGAAGGATAGGTTGGGAATGGGTTGATTTAGATCTAAAGGTTGGGGATGGTAACTGTCCCCTGAAGGTTGTTCACTTGAGTGTTGAGACTCAGAGTGAAGGCTTAAGGCTATTGGGCTTGTGAGCTCATCAGGGTGAGCATAAGGAACCTCAGCCCTGATATTTGAAGAGATGGGAGTGGTTTGTCCTCAGGGGAAGTGGGAGCTCTAGTGTCCACTTCCTCCGTAAAGGTGAGTATATGGGGACCTGCACAGACTCAATAGCTTGAGTAGGGGTTCGTTTGGATTTTCTTTGGTAGGTGAGGGTTACTTGAGGCTTTTTTAGTGGTAGAGAGATAGAAGGTGTGGGTTCAACACTAGCTTGTGTTGCTAGGTTGTCACCTTGAGCAATGAGCTCTAACATTTTGGGGACAAGGTTGTTTCTACCCCTGAGAAGCCTACAGTTGGCTTCTTCATGATTTTAAAGATGTCGGGCTTCATCTGTCCCAATTTAAGAATATTAGCTGTTTCCCTCAACTATGCCCAGTTCACAGTTGAGAATGTGTTGAACATATCTAGGAAACCTATAATACTCTAAGGAGTCCAAGTTAGCAAGTAAATTGGTATAGACAAATTGAGGGTACCTGAACTTGACCCCTTGAACCATTCCATGCACTATGAAGGAGAGATCCTCGGGAATCTGGTCCCACCCTCCATGCTTGTTTGACAGGCTGTGGATAACCACATGGAGTAGGTATTTCCACTGGGATGAGACCTTCCATTTCCTGAAGGTCTTTATAGAGAAATCTCCCTCATAGCCCATGTGCTCAAAGGAATGATTGACAGCTTCCTTTTGGAAGGAAAACTCACCTTCTTCATCATCCAGCTGCAAATGAGTGTTGATGATGGCCAGAGTGATGAAGATTGTCCTCCCTTGCACTGTGGCAGACAGTGCCTTCTCCCCATCCATGATGACCTCTTGGCAAGTCTTCCAAAATTCAAGCAGATGATCCTCATACAGAGTAGGATCAATCGTTAGGGAGGTGAAGTAATTTAGAGTTAAGAATTGGCAAATCTCTAAGAAACTTTCATCTTTCTCAAAGCTTAACAGAGCAACTTGGTTTTGTTGCCTGTGAAGTTGCATGGAGAAATCTGGGTTATTTCTGCGGTTAAGGTTGGCCATTTGAGAAGCTTAAGGTTGAAGAAAGGTAAAAAGCAAAGGCGGTTTTGGGAATTAGGTTTGAGGAATAGTAGAATTGAAGAAGATAGTGAGGAAGAGGGGGAACGGTTGGGTATTTATGTGAAAAGGGATTTGAACCAAAGTTAATGAAAGAGGATAAACTTTGAAATCCGAAAGTCGGTCCCACCTCTGAAAAAGGTAGTTTACTTTTGCTCAAAAAGTAGTTTTCTTGGAATTCGAAAAGCTTCCGAAGGTAAATTATCTTCGGATGTTTTAATGAAAAAGCTTCCGAAGCTAAAATGACTTCGGAAGATTTTCCTGAGAGTCTTGAAAATTTTGCTTCGGAAGAGAAATAAACACTTGAATGCTTTGTATATGAAACAACAAAGCTTCCGAGAGTTAATTTTGCTTCGGAATGAAAAAGTCCTTAAAAACAAATAAGTGTCTGAGACAAGTATTTATGCTTCGGAGATAGATTTAGACTTCTTCCGAAGGTAAAATTTCTTAGAGAGTTATTTATTTTGAAGACATGATTTTCTTCCAAAGGTAAAAATATATCTTCCGAAGGATCAGAAAATTTTCAAGAATCTAAGGAAAGTCTTCAAAAAGGATTTTATATCCAAAGAAAACATGAGCTTATGAAAGTGATGAACTAGACAACTTAGGACACACATATTTTAAGAAATAATTAGAATTAGTTTTAAGAAATGATCTACTCAAAGTTAATCATCCCAATAGCTGATATTAGATATTTAGATCTCTGTTCATCAAAAGCTTTTGTAAACAGATCAGCATATTGTTCATCTGTATGAACTTTGACTAGTTTAATTAATCCCTTTTCATAGTTATCTCTTATTAAATGATACCTGATATTGATGTGTTTGGTCCTTGAGTACTGCACAGGGTTCTCAGTGATAGAGATAGCACTATTGTTGTCTACGTGGATAGGAGTCTGCTTGAAGTTAAATCCATAGTCTAGCATCTGATTTTGAATAAAAAGCACTTGAGCACAACAACTTGCAGCAGCAATGTATTCAGCCTCAGCAGTTGATGCAGACACACAGGATTGTTTCTTGCATTGCCATGAGACAACCCTTCCACCAAGGAATTGACATCCCCCAGATGTAGACTTTGCAGTCATGTTGCAACCACCATAATCACTATCTGTATAAGCATACAGATTGAAGTCAGGATTCTTTGGATACCATAAACCAAGTGTTGAAGCACCTTTGAGGTATCTTAAAATCCTTTTGACAGTGATGAGGTGAGACATCTTAGGGTTGGCTTGATATCTTGCACAAATACATGTAGCAAACATGATATCAGGCCTGCTAGCTGTAAGATACATGAAAGACCCAATCATAGCCCTGTATAAATGTTCATCTACACACTCCCCCTCAAGATCAGGTCCAAGGGAGTGGTTTCTGGCTATGGATGTCTTAGCAATCTTACAATCAGTCATGTTGAACCTCTTGAGTATGTCCTGAACATACTTTGACTGACTTATAAAGATGCCATCTTCAACTTGCTTCACTTGAATTCCTAAAAAGAAATTGAGTTCTTCCATTGCACTCATTTCAAATCTGTCTTTCATCAGCTTCTCAAAGTCTTTGCAGAGCTTTGGATTAGTTGAACCAAAGATGATGTCATCTACATATACTTGAACTAGCAATAAGTCATTTTCATGTCCTTTGATGAAGAGAGTTCCATCTATAGTACCTCTCATGTATCCATGTTTACAAAGATACTCAGACAATGTCTCATACCACTTCCTGGGTGCCTGATGCAGCCCATAAAGAGCTTTGTCAAGCTTGCAGACATAATCAGGATGATCAGGATCTACAAAACCAGGTGGCTGTTTGACATATACCTCTTCATCAATCACTCCATACAGAAAAGCACACATCACATCAAGTTGAAAGACCTTGAAGTTCTTGGATGCAGCAAATGCCAGGAATATCCTAACAGCTTCTAATCTTGCTACAGGAGCAAAGACATCAGTGTAGTCAATCCCTTCTTCTTGTGTGTATCCTTGAACAACTAGTCTTGCCTTGTTCTTGATGATAATACCTCTATCATCCTTCTTATTCCTAAACACCTATTTGGTTCCAATGGTAGTCTTCCCATGAGGAAGAGGACAAAGGTTCCAAACTTTTTGCCTTTTGAATTGTAGCAACTCTTGTTGCATAGCTTCAACCCAACTTCCATCCTTTAGAGCTTCATCAACTTTCTTTGGCTCTATCTGGGATAAGAAACAAGAGTGAAGACAAACATTTGCTTCATGGGTTTGTCCTCTTGTTCTTACCCCTATGACAACATCTCCAATGATGTTTGTGGTGGGGTGAGACTTGTGGATCCTAAGCTGAGGGATCACATCAAGTTTTAGAGAAAGATCAAAATTTGAGAAATTTAGATTTGGCATAGATGATTCACCCTCCACAGCACCACACTTATCAAGATTAACTTGATCCAATGAGTGTGTGACATTATTGATGTTGTCATCTATGGTGTGGTTATTAGCATCAAGGAATTCCTGATCACTTTCACCATCACCATTGTTGTCTTCCATAATTGAGGTATCTTTATCTGGTTGTGGAGCCTCTGAGCTGGAATTTGAAGGCACCCCAGATGTATCAGCTGAATTTGTCATTGTAGTGATGATAGAAACCCATTTGCTGAAGTAGTTCCAACTGGAGCTGAAGATGTATGAGTTGAAGGTCTTCCTAGCTCAAATCTTGGATCAGCATCACCTGTATTTAATTTTCTGCAGATCCTGAAACATTCTCACAAGATTTGTTAAAACAGTTGGTAACTAAATCAAGATCAAATAGCCAATCAGGACCAGAACCAGCCACACAGGGTGTGTGTTCATTGAAAGTCACATTGGCTGACTCCTCAACAATTCTAGTTCTGAGATTGTATACTCTATAAGCCTTAGCTTGGGAAGAGTATCCAATGAAGTGTCCATCATCTGATTTCTCAGCAAATTTGGCAATTTGATCTTTGGTATTCAAGATGGTGCAAGGACATCCAAATGACCTGAGAAAACCAATGAAAGGTTTTCTCTTGTGCCAAAGTTCATAAGGGTCTTACCATGTGTCTTAACTACTAAAACTCTGTTTTGCACATAGCAAGCAGTATTTACTGCCTCTGCCCAGAAGGTGATTGGCAGCTTAGAGTCAGACAACATGGTTCTTGCAGCTTCAATTAGTGTCCTGTTTCTCCTCTCAGCAACACCATTTTGCTGAGGAGTCCTGGGAGCACTATATTGTCTTGTAATACCTTTTTCATCACAAAATGTATCAAGGATTTGATTCTTGAATTCAGTCCCTTGATCACATCTTATGGTTTTGACCTTGTGATCACTTTGATTCTCAATTTTTAAGATGAAATTCTTCAGAGTCTCAGGGGTTTCATCCTTAGTTCTAAGAAAGAAAACCCAAGTGAATCTTGTAAAATCATCTGTGATCACTAAACAATAAGAGGTCTTTCCTAGACTCATTACACTGGTGGGGCCAAAGAGATCCATATGTAATAAGTGTAGGGGAGTAGTGATGGAGTTCCTTTCCTTAGGCTTGTGAGATACCTTATGTTGCTTCCCTTTCAGGCATGCAACACAATGATCATCACTTGTAAACTCTTTCTTTGGCATTCCAGTTACTAGATCATGTTTAATTAGTTTATTCATGTTCTTAAAGTTTACATGGCACATTCTTTTATGCCATAGGAAAGACTCATCACTATTTGCTTTAGATAGAAAGCATGAAACTTCTCCAGAGGGAGATGTTTCTTGCAAATCCATCTTGTACATGTTCCCTTTCCTGGGGGCTCTAAGCAGGATGTGCTCATGAGGAATGACCACTCCAGGCTTGAGAACAATGCACTCATGCTCAGTAAAGAGCATGTTATGACTCTGATCACAAAATTGGGATACACTCAAAGATTGTACCCAAGCTCCTTGACAAAGTTTACCTTTTCAATGCTGAGCTTACCATTTGTGACCTTGCCCCTTTCAAAAATGTAACCACCTTCATCTCCTCCAAAAGCAACTGGTCCTCCATCAATCCTCTCAAAGTTATGGAGTAGTGACCTATTGCCTATCATGTGCCTGGAACAGCCACTATCAATGATCCAGACATTCTTGTTTGTCTTGAGCTGTTCCTGCACAAAGAAAATGATTAGTTACATTTGGAAACCCAAGCCTTACTTGTCTTGGGCTTACTAAGTATAATAGAAGGTAATGCAACAGTAATAGATCCTATGGTTGTGCTAGAAGGATCTTGAGCTGTTGTTGATGGAGAAACCTCAGTCACTTGGTCTTTCTTAGACTTCCACACCACATTTGGAGTCTTGGACTTGACCTTCAAAACCTCGGAAGCTTTTGGGACTTCGGAAGTTTTGATGACTGAACCTTCGGAAGATTCTACAGTCACTGCAGCAGACTTCAGTGCTTCGGAAGAATTTCTTTCTTCTGAGACCAACTTTTCTTCCGAAGGTAATTTTCCATTTGCCTTCTTCTTTGATTTGGAGCTTCCGAAGGAAACAGACTTTCCTTCCGAAGCTTAAATCCTCTTGAAACTCTTTGAAGTCTTTGTATTGGTCATATGGACAGTACTTTTAGGATTGTATGGACAATCCTTAGCAATGTGAGAGGTACTTTCACACATGACACACAATAATTTCTTCTTCACACGAGTCTCCTTATGAGAGCAAGACTGTCTTTGGTCACATCCCTTCTCCACCCTCATCTTTGCAGATGCTGAGACAGTTCTTATGGGCTGTGAACTGTTCTTGGAGTTTGATGGTCCAGGCTGTGCAGCAGTGGTACACAGCAGATCAGTCTTCTTCTTGGTACTGAGATGATTTGAACAAGAACCAGAACTCTTAGCTGAAGAGTTTTGGTTGATGTCTTCAATCTTTACTACTTTAAACCCTGTAGAGATAAAAACTTGTTTCTGCTTAGAGTTAAAAGTAGCCTTGATCTCTTGAGCCTTCTTTGCTTTTCTTTTGCTCTTTCTGATCAAGTTCTTTCTTATTGACTTGGTCATCACAGTAGTTTTCTTCTCCTCAGAAGGATAGTGGCCCTTCTTAGAACCCTCCTCTTCACTCTTCTCAGAGGAATTCTTCACTATCTCTTCTTCATCCTCTTCACTTATAGGATCTATGAGAGGAAGCTCATCTTCACAAGTTCCACACCTAGGAGATCTTACGGACAAGATTGTGTGTGGAGGAGCTATCTCATTGGATCCCAGTCCCTGTCTATTTTGATAACACACCTTGTTGTACAGGGATGAGGATATCATGTTCTTGAAGGTCTCTTCCTCAAGAACACTCTTTTCTGCCCTGGCTTTGTTGATCACAAGCTCAGCCTGGCACTCAGTCAGCTTGGTTATGAGATCTTTGATTTGAGTCCTAAAATCTGTATGCTTATGTTTTAGAACTGATGGGTTTTCTCTAAGTCCTCTATCTTTAGTTTATAATCATTTTCAGACTTTCTAAAATCAGATTTTAAAATGTTTAAGGACTCAAGATCAGATCTCATTTCCAAGTTATAGGACCTATATCTGTTAACTTTAGCAATGCATTCAGGAGTACAGAGATGTTCCAATACCTTGGCTTCATCATGATCTGCCATTAGTGCTTGGTTTGGAGAAGCATCTTCCACCTGAAAGATCTAGTCAAAGCCTCCTTCTTCAACAGCAATAGCAGCTTATTGCTTTGGCTTCTCATTCTGAGGAGCTTTGTTAGTGTAGTTTGGTCTGGTTTGTGCTTGACCACCATTTGTTTTAGGTGCCTTACACTCTCTAGCAAAGTGGCCCATCAAGTTACAATTGTAACACTTGACTTTGCTTTTATCCAAGCCAAACTTTCCACAGGTTGCATTGCTTGGAAACCTCCTTCCAGTTCTCTTGTAGAACTTCTTGGCTCTATGAGTGAGAAGAGCCATCTGCTGGACTATTTCCATATATTCCAGATCATCTGGATGGATACAATCCAGGTCTTCAAGAGTGAAGAGAGAGTTGCCACAACTTTCATCAGAAGACACAAAGGCTTGAGAAGAGCTTGTCTCTTGGAATGGGCTTCCTTGAGTGTAATTCTCCCTGGGTGTCTCTGGGAAGGTGATGAAAGGACCCTTTGGTGAGTTGTCAGGGTAGCATATGAAATGATGTTGGGGTTCTATGATATCCCTTTCAACCACATGCAGGGCTGAACCCAATTGATTGTTGGAGTTGCCAGATGAACCTTGCATGTTCATCTCCATCTGGTAGCCACTGAGAATCTCATATAACTCTGTCAGAGTAAGAGTTTTGAGATTTCCAGTCCTCTTGATTACCACACAATAGTGTGTCCATTGCCTAGGAAGTGAGGGCATAAACTTCCTTACAATGTCTCTATTTTCAAGAGGAACTCCTCCATCCACAAGGGTATCCACTATCTCAACATACCTAAAGTATTGCTAAGTCATGGTTTCACCTGTTTTGAAGGTGAAGTTTTCAAACTGTTGCTTCAGGAGATCCTTCTTATTCTCCTTGGCTTCAGAGGAGCCTTCATACATCAGTTTTAGTGCATCCCATAGCTGTTTAGCTGTTTTGCACTTCTTGAAACCTTTGTACACAGAGTTTGGAAGGGCAGCTTGAAGAGCAGTCATGACTTTTGTATCAATCTCTACTCTCTTCCTATCTTCATCAGAGTAGTTAGCCACATCTTTGGGGATCATACCAGCACCAGTAGCAGAAGGAGTGCTGGGTATGAAGGGTCCATTTTCAACAGATTCACACATTCTTGAGTCTAGAGACCTTATGAAACCTTCCATTCTCATACAGCAGGTATCAAAGTCATAAAGAGTGATCAGTGGGGACTTGTTCATGGTTCCACTTTCCATATCAGTCTTTGAAATGGATGCCATTTTGAAAGTTTAGTATTTGTGTGTGTGAGGGATCTTAAGATGGTGAGATCTTATATCAAGAGCCTGAAATGCTCTGATACCAATTGCAGGACCGGTGAAGGGCTTGACAATTACAACACAACAACAGAAAGAGGAGATTAACCAAACTTGATCAAACAGTAAACTGGATTAACCACCATAATGATACTAGAACACAAGTAACAAGTAAGAGACAGAACAAGAGAGTTGGGTTTCAAGGATGCAGTATATTGCTTTCTCAAGTTCTATTACAAGTGTTACAAAGCATGAAGAAAGATACTAGAACATGGAATACTTATACTACAACCTACAGCCGGCTATACTTTGAAAGCCAGCTGGATACAATTGACTAGACACAAACAAAATCAATTGTAGAATCAAAAGGCATATCTGCCTTTTGACCTTGTGACTATGACATGCCATAGCTCACATCCTTATCTATTACAAATAGATAAAGTACATAAAGTAGAAGGTTACAGACTCAAGACCTCAATGTACAGTTACCAAAAGCATGGACCTTTTCACCAACTCATGAAAGATGGTGACTTTACAGAGATGCAGTGGAAAGGTGTCCAGCTTTATGGAACAGTACATCAGATAAAGCATGTTACTAAAAGTCTTTGGAAGAAATCTGTCTTCATAGGATGAAGCTTCGGAAGACTTTGTCTCTGAGGCTTCGAAAGACTTCATATTTGGCTTCGGAATATATTGGTCTTTGCTTCGAAAGATTTTACACTTAGAATATTTCTAGTGCATGGTGTAAAACTTCCGAAGCGATTCTACTTCAGTTCTTCAGTGCATTGCTTGCAGAGAGACTTTGGATGTTTTGGTTTGCATCAGACTTAAAGGAATCCTTACAATAGTTCTTGCAGCTTCAATAAGTGTCATGTTTCTCCTCTCAGCAAAACCATTTTGCTGAGGAGTCCTGGGAGCACTATATTGTCTTGTAATACCTTTTTCATCACAAAATGTATCAAGGATTTGATTCTTGAATTCAGTTCCTTGATCACATCTTATGGTTTTGACCTTGTGATCACATTGATTCTCAACCTTTAAGATGAAATTCTTCAGAATCTCAAGGGTCTCATCCTTAGTTCTAAGAAAGAAGACCCAAGTGAATCTTGTAAAATCATCTGTGATCACCAAACAATAAGAGGTCCTTTCTAGACTCATTACACTGGTGGGGCCAAATAGATCTATATGTAATAAGTGTAGGGGATTAATGATGGAATTTCTTTTCTTTGGCTTGTGAGATACCTTGTGTTGCTTCCCTTTCAGGCATGCAACACAATGGTCGTCACTTGTAAACTCTTTCTTTGGTATTCCAGTTACCAAATCATTCTTAATTAATTTATTCATGTTTTTAAAGTTTACATGGCACATTCTTTTATGTCAGAGGAAAGATTCATCATTATTTGCCTTAGACTAAAAGCATGAAACTTCTCCTGAGGGAGATGTTTCTTCCAAGTCCATCTTGTACATGTTCTCTTTCCTGGGGGCTCTGAGCAAGATGTGCTCATGAGGAATGATCACAAAATTGGGATACACTCAGAAGATTGTACCCAAGCTCAGTGAAGAGCATGTTATAACTCTGATCACAAAATTGAGATACACTCAAAAGATTGTACCCAAGCTCCTTGACAAAGTTTACCTTCTCAATGTTGAGCTTACCATTTATGACCTTGCCCCTTCCAGTAATGTAACCTCCTACATCTCCTCCAAAAGCAACTGGTCCTCCATCAATTCTTTCAAACTTTTGGAGTAGTGACCTATTGCCTGTCATGTGCCTGGAACAGCCACTATCAATGATCCATACATTTCTGTTTGTCTTGAGTTGTTCCTACACAAAAGAGATGATTAGTTACATTTGGAAACCCAAGCCTCATTGGTCTTGGGCTTATCAAAAGAAGTTGAAGACAATGCAATAGTAATTGATCCTATAGTCATGCTAGAAGGATCATTTGCTGATGTTGATGAAGAACTTTCAGCCACTTGGTCTTTCTTTGACTTCCACACCACCTGTGGAAGCTTAGACTTGACCTTCAATACTTCGGAAGTTTTGATGACTGGACCTTCGGAAGATCTTGCTTTCACAGTAGCAGGCTTCAGTGCTTTAGAAGTATTCCTTTCTTCCGAGACCAAATTTTCTTCCGAAGGCAAGTTTCCACTTGTCTTCTTCTTCATTTTGAAACTTCCGAAGGAAACAGATTTTCCTTCCGAAGCTTGCTTCTTCTTCTCCAAACTCTTAGAAGTTTCTTTCTTGGTCATGTGGAGAGTGCTCTTTGGATTGTAAACACAATCCTTAGTAAGATGAGAAGTACTTCCACACATAACACAGTCCATTTTCTTCCTTCTAGGAGTTTTCCTTTGTGAGCAAGGCTGAACTTGATCACTTTCCTTCTCCATCTTCACCTTTGCAGATGTTGTGGCAGTTCTTGTGGGGATAGAACTACCTTTGGAACTGGATGGTTCAGGTTGTACCGCAGTGATGCACAAATGATCAGCCTTTTTCTTGATGATGGGATGATTTGGACATAAACTAGAACTCTTGTTGATGGAGTTCAAGTTTATGTCTTCAGCCTTTACCACTTCAAATCCTGTAGAGATGAAGACTTGATTTTGTGCAGAATTGAAGGTGGCCTTGATCTCTTGAGCCTTTTTGGACTTTCTTTTGGCCTTCCTGATCAAGTTCTTTCTTCTTGACTTGTCATCCCAACAGCTTTGCTCTCCTCAGAGGGATGGTGACCCTTCTTAGAATGCTCTTCTTCACTCTTCTCAGAGCCATTCTCCACCATCTCCTCATCCTCTTCAGTCACAGGATCTATGAGGGGAAGCTCATCTTCACAAGTTCCACACCTAGGAGATCTTACAGACAAGATTGTGTGTGGTGGAGCTATCTCACAAGATCCTAGTCCCTGCTTATTTTGATAACAAACTTTTGCATGCAAGGATGAGGATATTATGTTCTTGAAGGTCTCTTCTTCAAGAACATATTTTTCTGCCTTGGCTTTGCTGATCACAAGCTCAGCCTGGCATTCAGTTAATTTAGTAATGAGGTCTTTGATCTGAGTCCTGTAGTTTGTATGCTCATGTTTAAGAGTTGAAATGGTTTTCTCTAAGTCCTCTATCTTTAGTTTATAATCATTTTCAGCTCTTTTAAAATTAGCTTTTAAGATATTTAAGGACTCAAGATCAGATCTTATTTCTAAATTATAGGACCTGTATCTATTAACTTTAGCAATGCATTCAGGAGTACAAAGATGTTCCAATACCTTGGCTTCATCATGATCTGCCATGAGTGCTTGGTTTGGAGATACATCTTCCACCTGAAAGCTCGAGTCAAAGCCTCTTTCTTCAACAACAACTGCAGCTTGCTGCTTTGGCTTCTCATTCTTGGGGGCTTTCTTAGTGTAGTTTGGTCTGGTTTGTGCTTGGCCACCATTTGTCCTTGGTGCCTTACACTCTCTTGCAAAGTGTCCCATCTGGTTACAGTTGTAACACTTTATTTTGCTTTTGTCCAGCCCAAACTTTCCACTGGCTGCATTGCTTGGAAACTTTCTCCCTGTCCTCTTGTAGAACTTCTTGGCTCTGTGAGTGAGAAGAGCCATATGCTGGACTATCTCCATGTACTACAGATCATCTGGATGGATACAGTCCAAATCTTTAAGAGTGAAGAGAAAGCTGCCTGAGGTTTCATCAACAGAGACAAAGGCATGAGAAGAACTTGTCTCTTGGAAAGGACTTCCTTGAGTGTAGCTTTCCCTTGGAGTCTTTGGGAAGGTGATGAAAGGTCCCTTTTGTGAGTTGTCAGGGAAGCATATAAGATGATTCTGTGGTTCAATGCTTTCCCTTTCAACCACATGGAGGGCTGAACTCAGTTGATTGCTGGAGTTACCAGATGAGTTTTGTATGTTCATCTCCATCTGGTAGCCACTAAGAATACCATACAACTCTGTAAGAGTAAGAGTCTTAAGGTTCTCAGTCCCCTTAATAACAACACAATAATGTGTCCATTGTCTAGGAAGAGAGGACATAAACTTCCTTACAATGTCCCTGTTCTCAAGAGTTACTCCAACATCCATTAGAGTATCCACAATCTCAACATACCTTAAGTATTGTTGAGTCATGGTTTCACCTACTTTGAAGATGAAGTTTTCAAACTGCTGCTTCAGGAGATCCTTCTTGTTCTCCTTTGCTTCAGTAGACCCCTCATACATCAGCTTCAGTGCTTCCCATAGTTGCTTGGCAGTTTTGCACTTCTTGAAGCCTCTATAGATGGAGTTTGGAAGAGCAGTTTGAAGGGCTATCATGGCTTTCTGATCAATCACTATTATCTTTCTATCTGTTTCAGAGTAATCAGCCACAGCCTTAGGAATCATACCACCACCAGTAGCAGAAGTGGTGCTTGGTATGTAAGGTCCTTCAACAACAGAGTCCCACATCCTGGAGTCTTGAGACTTGATGAAGCCTTCCATTCTTTGACACCAAGTATCAAAGTCTTCAGGAGTGATTAGTGGAGACTTTGTCATAGCTCCAATATCAGCTTTGGTTATAACTGCCATTTGAGTTGTTAAGTATTTTGTGTGTGTGAGGGATCTTAAGATGGTGAGATCTTATATCAAGAGCCTGAGATGCTCTGATACCAAATGCAGGACCAGTGAAGGGTATGCACTTACAACACAACGACACAATGAGGAGAGTTGCTGAGAACACTTAACAGATCAAATAGGGAACTGATTAACTTGTTAATGAAAGATGCTAAGAACACAAGTAAATATGAGACAGAACAAGATTGCAAAACAACACAAGTAATTGGTTTTCAAGAATGTTGTATATTGCTTCTCAAGTTCTATTACAAATGTTACAAAGCATACGATAGAAAGTTACAAGTACTTGAGATACTTTATACTACATCCTACAGCCGGCCATACTTTGAAAGCCAGCTGGATACAATTGACTAGACAACTACAAAATTAAATGTATAGTCAAAAGGCAGATCTGCCTTTTGACTAGTGACTATGACACGCCATAGCTCACATCCTAATATATTACAAAAAGGATAAAAGTACATGAAGTAGAAAGCACAGACTCAAGACCTCAATGTACAGTTACCAAAAGCATGGACCGTTTCACCAACTCATGTAAGTTGGTGACTTTACAGAGTAGCAGCGGAAAGATGGTCCAGCTTTATGGTAAAGTACATCAGATAAAGGCATATCTCTAAAAGTCTTCGGAAGAAATATGTCTTCACTCTTTGGCTTCGGAAGACTTTGTCTTTGAAGCTCCGGAAGACTTCACTTTTGGCTTCGGAAGATGTTGGTCTTGGCTTCGGAAGATTTTACACTTAGAATATTTCTAGTGCATGGTGTAAAACTTCCGAAGCATTTCTTCTTCTGTTCTTTAGTGCATGCATGCAGAGAGACTTTGGATGTTTTGGTTGCATCAGACTTATATGAATCCTTACATTAAACAACACCCTCGCTAAGAAAGGTAGTGTCAAACAAATAGCTTATCCTTATGTTGGCTATTGTGGATTGGTATTAACCATTAAATCCGTTATTATTAACTAGAACTGCAAATGTGTTGTCAAATGAAGTGTAAGTGTATTACATGTTAATTGGTTCAAAACCAATACCCAAATCATGCGTCAAAAATAGATACAATTAAAAAAAGTAAAAACACAACCATAGGGTATATGAAACTTATACCTTTGACAAGCAAACTAAAAGCTTTATACTTCGGAATTAATAATTTCTCGTTAACTGACAGATCCGTGAAAAAGATCCAAACTTGCAATGTTTACAATGAAACACTAAAATCAACGATAATGGTAGTGGCGGCTAGCGGCGACGGCGACAGTGTTCGACGGTGGAATTGTTGGTTGCGGCCAAAGGTAGTCGGGGAGGGGGGTTGTGATAATTATGGGGCAACTAGGGTTTCCCCTAATCCCTAATTTTATAATTTCATGATAACATTCTAAACCCCTATATATTAACTTTTAATAATTAATGTTTAATTAGCAACAATCCTTGTGGTTTATTGATTAGCATTTAATTAAATAAACTCATATGTGTTTAAATGTTTAACTATTTAGGTATTATACATTAATATGTTTAATCCCTTTTACTACTTATTTTATTTATAACGAATCCATGAGTATGTCTCTAATAATCAAATACCATTAATTTAATTCATGTTTCGTGAGCCACTAGGATGAATTATCAACTTATTGGCTCGACGAAGACAGCAGTGGACGCCTAGCTGCATCTCACTTCCCCTAGCAATGTATATCCTTTTATATCATTAACTAATTCCTTGTGTTCAAGTAATACCTTACTTAACCAAGTAATATAGTCATGGTGTCCTTATCTATTTATTATTTTCATATAGGACATTTGTCGAACATAAGACATGGATCTATCTTCATTCTTATATATCTTTTAATCATTTTTGTTCTCGTCTCTTGTTCAAAGTAGTCTAATAAACTACTCTTAGTTTGAGCATGGCCCCGTATTTTACACCCGTTCAAATTAATAATGGCGCTAGAATGTCTAACTCCTTTATTCATAAGAGCACAAAATTTATTTAACAACATACAACTCTCACTTAAACTCAGATTTATTCTCAACCCTTAGCCTTATAACTACCTTTTGTGTACCATCGTTAGATAAGATCAAACAACAACCAAAAGATAAAAAGAGTTAAATAAAAAATATACCCTATGTTTCTTCTTCAAAGAACTTTTTATGTTTCAGCTCATCCAGATAGTTTGGGTAGTTCCTCTTCTAGTACTCGACATCATCACAATGAAAACATGTGGCATCTATCAGTGGATTGTTCTTTGTAATAACTTCCTCGTCCTTGCCTTTCATGCTCTTTTTTCCCTTCCACTTGTCATTAGATTTCCTAACTCCACCCTCCTTGATCAACACTAAATCATATTTACTAGAACTTGATATGTTCATCACAGTTGTTTTAAGCATCAGATGCAACTCTAGAATGCTCTTGTCCCATACATTAATATTATAGTTCCTAAATTCGTCATATAAATTTGCAAGTGAATTGGCGATAATATCCCCCAACCAGCTTTTGTTTAACAATCCTCCAATATTGGTGATCAACGTAACCTTCTTTTTTCAACACATGAATGCTGCTAGAAAGACCATGTTGCATTCTAGTAGTAATAAGTTATTTCTTCACTTTAAAGCGCTCATCACGAGCTTGTTGTTGTAACATTTCCTTCAACTTCCTGATCATGTCGAATGTAGGCATGTTTTCTAGATTCTTTTAAAATTCCGAAATCATGATAGCTAGCATGATACAAGAGACTTTTACAGAGTCATCCACATGCTTTTCTTAGTTATTACGGGTAGCTGTCATCACGATAGTGAGCTATTCCAGGATTGATCCTTCGAGAACGTACATTTTGTTCTCAACCTTGAGAATAGTTTTCAAGTTCCTTAACCAATCCAAGAAGTTAGAGTTGTTGAGTTTTCCTTTTCAAGGATTGTCCTAAGAGAAAAAATGGTGGCAGTATTTGATTCATTAGATATCTACAAAAAGAAAGATTTTCATGCTTAACGTGCAAATTAAATTTACAACCTAGTTGCAAAATATATAATTAGAAATAATATCCTACTTCACCACAACTTATTAAATGGCCGAAACACTCTTCACTGGCATGGTTATTGTAAGGTTCATATAAGGCTGATGCACCCAAAACATCCAAAGTCTTTACTGCATGCATGCATCGAAGTACAAGAGTAGAGATGCTTTTCGAAAGTTTTACACCATGCACTAGAAAATATTCTAAGTGTAAAATCTTCCAAAGCCAAGACCAACATCTTCCGAAGCCAAAAGTGAAGTCTTCCAAAGCTTCAAAGACAAAGTCTTCCAAAGCCAAGAAGTGAAGACAGATTTCTTCCGAAGACTTTTTAAAAACATGCTTTATCTGATGTACTTTCCATAAAGTTGAACCATCTTTCCGCTGCAACTCTGTTCAGTCACCAACTTACATGAGTTGGTGAAAAGGTCCATGCTTTTGGTAACTGTAAATTGAGGTCTTGAGTTTGTGCTTTCTACTTTATGTACTTTTATCATTTTTGTAATATATTAGGATGTGAGCTATGACATGTCATAGTCACTAGTCAAAAGGCAATATGCCTTTTGACTCTACATTTGATTTTGTTGTTGTCTAGTCTTATATATCCAGGTAGCCTTCAAAGTATGGCCGGCTGTAGGATGTAGTATAAAGTATCTCAGGTCCTTGTAACTTTCTTTCTATGCTTTGTAATACTTGTAAAAGAACTTGAGAGCAATATATAGCATTCTTGAAAACCATACACTTGTGTTGTTTGCAATCTTGTTCTGTTTCATAATTTACTTGTGTTCTTAGTATCATACATATAAGTTACCAGTTTCCTATTTGATCTGTTAAGTGTTCTAAAGATCTCTCCTTATTGTGTTGTTGTGTTGTAAGTGATCACCCTTAAACGGTCCTGCATTTGGTATCAGAGCATTCCAGGCTCTTGATTATAAGATCTAACCATTTTAAGATCCCTCACACACACAAAATACTTAACAACTCAAATAGCAGCTATTACTAAGGCTGATATGGAAACTAGAACAATGACAAAGTCTCCACTGATCACTCCTGAAGACTTTGATACTTGGTGTCAAAGAATGAAAGGCTTTATCAAGTCTCAAGACTCCAAGATGTGGGACTCTGTTGTTCAAGGACCTTACATACCAAGCACCTCTTCAGCTGCTGCTGGAGGTGGTATAATTCCAACGGTTGTGGCCGATTATTCTAATGAAGACCGAAAAAGAATAGAAATTGATCAGAAAGTCATGACAGCCCTTCAAACTACCCTTCCAAACTTCATCTACAGAGGCTTCAAGAAGTGCAAAACCGCCAAAAAACTATAGGAGGCACTGAAGCTCATGTATGAGGGGTCCACTGAAGCCAAGGAGAACAAGAAGGACCTCTTGAAGCAGCAATTTAAAAACTTCACTTTCAAAGCATGTGAAACCATGACTCAACAATACTTCAGGTATGTTTATGTCCTAATGGATGTTGGAGTAACTCTTGAGAAAAGGGACATTATGAGGAAGTTTATGTCCTCTCTTCCTAGACAATGGACACATTATTTTGTTGTTATCAAGAGGACTTAGAACCTTAAGACTCTTACTTTGACAGAGTTGTATGGTATTCTTAGTGGATACCAGATGGAGATGAATATTCAAAGTTCGTCTGGTAACTCCAACAATCAACTGAGTTCAGCCCTCTTTGTGGTTGAAAGGGATAGCATTGAACCACAACATCATCTTATATACTACCCTGACAACTCACAAAAGGGTCCTTTCACCTTCCCAGAGACACCAAGAGAAAGCTACACTCAAAGAAGTCCATTCCAAGAGACAAGTTCTTCTCATGCCTTTGTTTCTGCTGATGAGAGCACAGACAACTTTCTCTTCACCCTTGAAGACCTGAACTGTATCCATCCAGATGATCTGGAATATATGGAGATAGTTCAGCAAATAACTCTTCTCACTCACAGAGCCAAGAAGTTTTACAAGAGGACAGGGAGGAAGTTTCCAAGCAATGCAGCCAGTGGAAAGTTTGAGCTGGACAAAAGCGTAAAGTGTTAAAACTGTAACCAAATGGGTCACTTTGCAAGGAAGTGTAAGGCACCAAGGACAAATGATAGCCAATCACAAACCAGACCAAACTACACTGAAAGAGCTCCCTAGAATGAGAAGCCAAAGCAGCAAGCTGCAGTTGCTATTAAAGAAGGAGGCTTTGACTAGAGCTTTCAGGTGGAAGATGCATCTCCAAACCAAGCACTTATGGCAAAACCACGATGAAGCCAATGTATTGGAACATCTTTGTACTCCTGAATGTATTGCTAAAATTAATAGATATAGGTCCTACAACTTAGAGATGAGATCTGATCTTGAGTCCTTAAATATCTTAAAAGCTTATTTTAAAAGAGCTGAAAATGATTATAAACTAAAGATAGAGGACTTAGAGAAAACCATTTCAACTCTTAAACATGAGCACACTAACTACAGGACTCAGATCAAAGACCTCATAACTAAGTTGACTGAATGCCAGACTAAGCTTGTGATCAGCAAAGCCAGGGCATAAAAATGTGTTCTTGAAGAAGAGATCTTCAAGAACATAATATCCTCATCCTCGCATGCAAAAGTTTGTTATCAAAATAAGCAGGGACTGGGATCTAGTGAGATAGCTCCTCCACACACAATCTTGTCTGTAAGATCTCCTAGGTGTGGAACTTGTGAAGATGAGCTTCCCCTCATAGACCCCATGACTAAAGAGGATGAAGAGGAGATGGTGAAGAATGTCTCTGAGAAGAGTGAAGAAGAGCATTCTAAGAAGGGTCACCATCCCTCTGAGGAGAGTAAAGCTATTAGGATGACCAAGTCTAAGAGGAATAACTTGATCAGGAAGGCCAAGAGAAAGTCCAAGAAGGCTCAAGAGATCAAGGCCACCTTTAACTCTGCATAGAAACAAGTCTTTATTTCTGCAGGATTTGAGGTGGTTAAGGCTGTAGACACAAACTTGAACTCCAATAACAAGAGTTCTAGTTCATGTCCAAATCATCCCATCATCAAGAAGAAGGCTGGTCAGTTGTGAACCACTATTGTACAACCTGAACCATCTAGCTCCAAAGAAAGTTCTATCCCTACAAGAATTGCCACAGCATCTGCAAAGATGAAGATGGAGAAGGAAAGTGATCAAGTTCAGCCTTGTTCACAAAAGAAGACTCCTAGAAGGAAGAAAATGGATTATGTCATGTGTGGAAGTACCTCTAATCTTGTTAGGACCTGGTATTTGAACGAAATACCGAGTGATTAGCGTATAAACCAAACCAAATAGTGCGGAATCCTATTTGATTGGCGATCCAATCAATGAGAACACACGAAGAATCAATAAAGTATTGAATCTAACGTTAAGAATCGATTGGGAATCGATCTAATGTGTTCTATGAACTTGGAGAACGAATTGGGAGGCTTCTGGACGGCTAGAGTACGTCTGGAGTCGAAATAGAATGAATGCTTACGTTTTTCCATGAATTGGGTTGTATTTATAGGTTAGTGTTGTTCATTCGGGCGACTGAACCATAAGTATGGTTCAGTCGTGCGATTGAACCATGCGGTTGATTCATCCGCACGACTGAGTGTTTAGTCGTGCGACTGAGCCAATCTTATGTTACAATCATACTACTGATCCAGTCTCCTGGTTCAGTCGTGCGACTGAGTCAATCGTATGAAGTTATTCATGCGTGTGGTCCATTCGCATGGGCCATTCGCATGAGAACTTCATTATGTTAAGTTTGAATGTATTAATTAATATAACATGATGTGTAACCATTCAAACAACCATAAACCTAATTAACCAATTCAACATCGACTCATTAATGAAATATTAAACATTATCAATCACAAACAATCAATATCATTTCATTAATCATTTCAAACATTACATCATAATCAGACAAACAAGATCTATTACATTCAAATCTTGATCTAGGAACATACATGTATCAACAAACTCCCCCTTGGACCTAGATCTCTCTAATGTCTTGTTTTCTGTATCACCTCCTCATATTTCTTGTACTTGTCCTCTTTTGTGACTCCCGCGTGAATCTCAAACGCGAAGCAAAGTCTTATGACATTCTGGAACTGGAGGGCTTGTACTATATCCTGTGTATCATAGAACAGTGGCCACTTGTAAGCGTGTAGACATCATTAGCTGACAAGTTGGTAAGCCAGATTGGGTCGAATACCCTGATAGTATCCATTTGGCCCTCTTTGTTTAGGACTATGACCGCTTCTCCTGTCCTCCAATCGTAGTACCACCACTTAAAGTGTGGAGTGAAGGCATTTCCCTGAGTGGGATTCTTGACATCGTGCGCGGAGGACTCCACTTCAACACTATCTTTGGCTTGTCAGTAATGGCATCAACCTCAGACCTTCTAATATACCTTGTAGGCTGTTGGGGTCTGAAGTTAACCCACCTGGTGTGGTACTCCTTCCTTAGGGCAGCCTCAAACCAGCCTGACATCTTTCTCGGGTCAGCATACAAAAGCTTTAGTTTGGCCAGCTGGTTGAGCTCAAAACCTGGTAGAGTCTTCAGATCATGTGGGAATCTGAAGTACTCTATGCCCTTTTCCCTCTTAACTGCATATACGTTAAGGTCCTCAAAATACACTCACGCTATGATCCTGCCAGACACCTTATGATGTTTCTTGACTCTGTAGAGTTTGGTGTAGGCATCCTGTTTAGGTGCAGCGCGTTGGGCTCTAACTTCTTCAAAACACGCAGCCCACTCAGCATTTCGGATATCGACATCATCATTTGAGGCTTGGGTCGTTTCCTCTATCTTCTCTGACTCTTGCTCCATTTTGTCTAACACCTCAAATGTATCGCTAACAAGGGATTCACCCAGATTGGGGACCACATTTCCCTCATTGTCAGCATACTGAGGGTAGTGCTCGGCAGTGACATCTTCAATCTCTATTTCATCAACATCGTTGAGCTCTTCGTCACTAGTCGAGTCGCAAGTCGGAGCATCCTTCACAATCTCATCTGGATTGAGCTTGAAGATCTCTGCTAGTTGCTCGTTTGATAGGTCGTGAATTATTTCCCCTTCTTCAGGGGTATAACTCACCGACCTCCTTACGATCCCTTGCAGATCAAGAATCATAGTTAACTGAGTCTTGACCTGCTGAAGGGGAGCAACGTCGAACTCATCCTTTTGGTAATTTGGATCTGTTTGATTTTAACATTCAACACATCGACCATTAGTAATTAATCAAAACAGAAATGCATTAAACTTAATATAAACACTGAATACATAGGTTTAAATAAACGATTCAGATACAAAAGTAATTAAATACATAAACATCTAATCTTTACTTTTGTCTTGGATCATCGGCTCGTCACTTGGTGGAGCAGAGGAGGAAGCTGGTTGGTCTTGTCTATTCTTGGATCTCCTCTCCTGACCTTGTGCAGAGGCCGATGCAGCTACATCTCCTCCTGCATCATCATCTTCATCCTTCTCCTCTGTCCTTTCTTCTTCAGTCCTCTCATCCTCCTCAGTCTCATCCTCATCATCCTCATCATCATCATCCTCATCATCATCATCACCATCATCTCCGTCTCCCTCTTTGATCTTCTGGGGCTCCTCTTTAGATCCCTTTAGCTTTAGCATGATCGTCTTCTTAGCCTCCTCCAACTCCTCTATCTTCTTGGTAGATATGACACTTTGCTCTTGGAGTTGGGCGATATCATGGCTCTGAGCAGCCATTTGTTGGGCCTGCTCCTCAATCACCCGAGCCTGCTCTGAGATCTGCTGGGACTGTGCAGCAGTAAGATCAGCCAGCTGGCGGATCTGAGCTGCCTTCTCCTCATCCGCAGCTAATAGGCGCATCACCATCCGGTTAAGCGCAGACAGCTGTTCCTCTACCCCGATTGGAGGTAGAGGTGATCCAAATGTATATGGGGGATGGGCTGAGGGTCCAGCTTGGTGGGAAGTGGTGGTGGTGGTGGCTGTAGTGAAGATGGGGCTGGGTCTGTGAAATGGTGGAGGTGATGTGGGAGTGAAAGATATGGTGGTAGATGGCATCTGTACAGTGGTGGGAGGTGTGGTTATGGAAGTGGTAGTGGTAGCTGTGGTGGCTGTGGTGGTGTATGGTGTGGTTATGGAAGTGGTAGTGGTGGTGGTAGCTGTAGTGGCTGTGGTGGTAACGAAGGTCAATCGTCTCTTCTTCTTCTTTTGCCCGTGGGGCTGAGCCATCCTTTTCCTCCTCGTTCCCGTCGAGGTGGATGCTCCCCCTACAACATGGCTAGCTGACTCCGGTGCATAACTCGGATCAGCAGCAGTCTCTCCTGAATCTCTTGGGCGTTCACCAACCGCCCTTAGCCCATACTCTGTGGGAACAACCTTGCTTCCCACAGTTCTTGTCAAGGGCTCCTCGTCCGACTCCTCTTCCTCCACATCAGGAACAAAGTCCTGATGGAAACCGGCAGACTCGGCTATGTCACCAGCTGGGGCAGACACTGGAGGTATAACATCGGAAGCTGTGCCTCTCGGTGAAGTAGGCATATCATCCCCAGCGTCCCCACTGTCGTCATCATCGGAATCATGCTCTGGGAGCAATAGCCTCTCGTCGTCAGAATCACTATTATCATGACGCCACTTGCGTCTCCCCGGCGCAACATATCTCTCATTGGCCAAATGGCCGATCAACCTCTTCACCTGGGGCTTTACCTGCTTGCCCCTATACACTCTCATACGACCCAAGGTCGTGTCATCCATAATCTCAAGTGCAACCGCATCATGGCTCTCCTTGGGAAGTGAAGGCAGCTTCTCGTTGAAGATCAGCTGAAGAAACCTGGGTTACATACAAAAACCCTCCTTCCCCTTAGCCTCCAAGTTCTCAACCAGATATGAGAAGATCATACTCGAAAAGCTGAAAGGGTGGTTCAGCACCAGTGCCACGTAGGCATTCTGAATCTAGTCTGATAGGTCATCGAACCCACCCTTCCTCGAAGCAATACACTTCAGGATCACATGCGCCAAGTACGTGTACTGGGGGCACAGGTTGCTCTTGTTGAGCACACCTGAGTTTATGTCCCCAGCGTACTTGATCCTGAGAAAGCAGCCTCTAACAGTAAGTGGATGTAATCTGGTGGGGTGATCAGTATCGTCCCCAAACTCAAGAACTCTCTGGATATCAGCAGCGGTAACCTCAATATCATGACCAAGAATGGAGCTCCGTATACTGTAAGGCTCACGAGAACGATCAACTGAGGCATTCTCCCAGAATGCCTGATGTAACGACCTGTAAGGCGTACACGGTGTAGTTATGGCCTTATGTATCCGAGAACGTCTAAGGAACGCAATGATCTCTGTAAACTCGGCCCCGTTCCGAGTCGTATGATCCAAATGAGCACATATGTTGTGCTTTCGATTAATGGACCATCTATCAGCCATTTTCCTGAAACACAAGACACAGAACCATTAGTACATAATACATCACAATTCAGTTCTAAGTGTATATTTAACTTCATTCTGATTCATTCGTGCGAATAGATCATGCGACTGAAGTCAGTCGGTTGTCCTTTCATGCGACTGAGCTCATTCGGGTGAATGTGACATGCGACTGAGTTCAATCTGCTGACTGAGTCTGCGATTGGTTCAATTGCCCGACTGAGCTCATTCGCATGGTTCATTCGGCCGATTGAACCAATCGCAAGATTCAATCGTGCGATTGGAGTTCATCCGGACGACCAGTCGCCTGTCCCACTGTTCAGTCTCCAGTGGTTTGAATCTTGACCAAAACAAGTGATTTAACATGAGTCACCGGTTCAATAGACTCGCCATCTTGTCACTAATAACCTATTAAACTTAATTTTAACATTTTGCTTAGTTTAGGTTGGTTATTAGGTTATTTTAGTCCGGTTCTTGTTTCACTCGAATTTCACAGAATTACGGTTCCATTTCTTCTTATTTCATTGAGATATAACTTCAATCTACCTGTATGAACAACAGCGAACGTCAGAAGATCAATAATGATGTAAAAACAGGATCTAGAGAGATTTTGGCAGAGTAACGGTACGAAGAGCGACTTAGGAGCGATGAGGGTGATGAGTGAAATGCGATCGACTATGGCCCATTAAATACTGAAACTGAGTTCAATCGGCCGACTGGACTCATTCGCTCAGTTCATTCGGGCGACTGAGGCTCAATCGTGCAATTGGCCCAGTCAGTCGCATTCAGTTAGCCGACTAAGGTTCAGTCGGTCGACTGACTCATTCGTGTTCTTTCATTTGCACCTTCAGTTAACCGATTGAGTCTCAGTCGGTCGACTGACTCATTCGCACCCTTCCATTCGGTCGAATGGATCAGTCTGATAAGCCATTCGGGTGAATGGCTCAATCTCATGTCCAGTCGTGCGAGTGGGATCCATTCGCATGGTTGGTCCATACTTATGGTCCAATCGTGCGAATGGGTCATACTTATTAAATTTTCTGCCATTTTGAACATTTTACATTTAAAACCCTTTTTAACTTTTGAAATTAACTTTATGAGCTTTTGATCATCTCAGACATGATCATTTTAACTTGAAAACTTTTTGATCACCTCAAACGTGATCCTTTTAAACAATTTAGTCACCTCAGACGTGACTCTTTTAAACTTTGAAAACACGTGGTCATCTCAGACATGACCCTTTTAGTGAGTTGATCCCATACTGATTTTCATGATGTAGTCCGACAAACAAAACAAACTAAAATGACTAACTAAAATTAGAAGATTAAACTAAAGTACAAAAATAAAACTTGTTTTTGGCTTTTTGTGAGAGATAAATCCTAAGATAGAAATCTATTGGATTTGATTCCGGAATAGGCAGCTTCAACTTAGATTGACCGCACCTGGACCAATTCAATTTTGAAATCATACAGGCAAGTCAAATCATTTGGGACTTGTTATCAAAACCTTTTGATGCTCAATTCATGGTTTTCATCTAGAGTCGTTAGCAACTTTAGGAAATCATACTGGAACTATTAGATTACCACATTGATTTGAACTTTCAAGAATTGCAGCCACAATGATTGTCAATATGTTTGTCCTCTTAAATCCATACACAAACTTTAGACACAAACTGGTGATAGTTTTAGGTTTAATTATTTCAACTAACATTTGTGGATCCCACACTTATATGGTAATCAACATTCCTCGGAGCTTTTGAGCGGTCTACGGGTATTTTTACAAGAAGAGACTATTCTTAGAGCTTTCAAAGAGAAGCCAATCCTCAGGTCAGTGCCATCGCACAGCAGAGAGGCACACAACCTATCTCCTTGTTAGAGCAGCTTAATTTTATTTTGCACAAAATGCACTAACAACATAAGTCATTAGTTTGATAGCATTTGTCTATCATTTTTTTGTGCTTTGCTCTATTTATGGTCATCCGCACACATTCGTGGCGTTTACATGCTCATTACCCCTTATTGGAATATTTTTGATTGTGTTAACCAGCGATAAGATGGAAGCCCACAGTCAGTTGAACAACTTAGTTTGATCTTGAGATCACCAGTCAGGTCTAATCATCTATTGTGTTGAATCTACCGACATATCATTTGTGGTCTAGCAACCTCTAGGTCTACTCTCGTTGTGTTACCTTAATAGTTACCAATTTTTCTATCATCTTCCCTTTTATATTGTTTAGACTACACAGACTTATACTTTAAATTTTGCATCTTTTCTAAATTAAACTTTTAAAGTCCCTCTTGATTTGTTCCTGTGTACTATCATTTTCCAAAGGGTTTGAATCGGTATCACAGATACGATCTACCTTATATTAGCTTTCCACTCCTTCTCCCTCGGTTTTTTTTTAATGTTACTAGCTGACTTATTCTCCCCCTAAAATACTAAACTCATAACTGGCTTAATTATTTTAGGATTTTAATAAACAGCTAAATAACATGAGTTTCATTTAGACATACTAAAATAAATAAAGAAAATATAATAGAAAAAGAAAATTAACTAAAACTACATCGGACTACACCTGATCCTCATCAGGAATAACATCACTCTTCTTTTTAACGTCGTTGACCTCTAACAAATATTGAAAACATGGTTTATCAAAGGCTTTAGTATAGAGGTCAGCGCACTGAAAATCAGTATTAATTTTTACCACATCAATTAAGTTCTTTTCAAAACAGTCTCTTATGAAATGGTATTTAATACCGATATGTTTGGTCTTAGGATGTTGGACCGGATTTTTAGTTACTGCAATTGCAGCAGAGTTATCAACAAAAATAGGAGTAGAAGAAAACTTTAAATCGTAATCCCACATTTGCTGTTGAATCCAGATGATTTGTGAACAGCAACTTGCAGCAGCAACATATTCGGCTTCACAGGTTGACAATGCAACCGATGTCTACTTCTTACACTGCCAGGTAACTAATCTCCTCCCAAAGAATTGACACCCTGCTGATGTAGACTTGTAGTTCATCTTGCAGCCCCGTAATCCGAGTCACTATATGCAGTAAGCTCAAAGTCATCATCATGAGGATACCACAACCCAAGTGTGGGTGTACCCTTCAGATAACGAAATATCCACTTGACCCCGATCAGATGGTTGACCTTAGGCTTAGCCTGATATCTAGAACATAAACATGTAGCATACATGATATCAGGTCTTGAGGCAGTGAGATACATGAGAGATCCAATCATTCCCCGATACATTGTGGCATCTACCAGATCTCCATTTTCATTAGGTGCTATATCATGATTAGTAGCAAGTGGAGTCCCAGTAGCAGAAGCATTCTCCATGTCAAACCGACTGAGAATGTCTCCCACATACTTGGTCTGATGTAGAAAGATCCCATTTGGTGTCTGATCCACCTGTAATCCGAGAAAGAACTTCATCTCCCCCATAGCACTCATCTCAAACTCTTTCTTCATAACTGCTTCAAACTCTTTGCATAAGTATTCGTTCTTTGAACCGAAGATTATGTCATCAACATAGATCTGTACGAGCAGTAGGTCTCCATCTTTCTCTTTGATGAACAGCGTGCAGTCAATGACTCCCCTGCGAAAGCCGTGTTTCACAAGATGAGTCGAGAGTTTCTCATACCAGGCTCTTGGAGCTTGATGAAGCCCGTATAAAGCCTTGTCGAGTTTGTAAACTCTGTCCCGATGATAAGGATCTTCAAATCCCTCGGGTTGACTGACATAGACTGTTTCTCTGATTTCCCCATGAAGGAATGCACTCTTCACATCTAATTGATAGACTTTAATCTTCATGTACGATGCATAGGCAAGGAAGATACGAATGGCTTCCATCCTTGCCACGGGTGCAAACACTTCATTGTAGTCAATTCCCTCGACTTGGCGAAATCCCTGAACCACCAGTCGAGCCTTGTTCCCGATAATGACCCCTTGGTCATCCTTCTTGCATTTCAAGACCCATTTGGTGCCAATGACCTTAGCACCTTTAGGTCTATCAACCAGAGTCCATACACCTAACTTCTTGAACTGAAGAAGTTCTTCTTGCATGGCACTCACCCACGCATCATCATTTAGTGCATCACTGACGTATTTTGGCTCAAACTGCGAGACAAAACACCGATAAGCACCATCATGAATGTATCCCTTCTCCATAACCGAGGCGTAATCAGTTGAGTATAGCTGATTTCGAGTTTGTACTCCTGATCTGACATCCCCAATGACATTGTCTAGGGGATGATAGACGTTTAGTCGTGATCCTGGAGTAGTATGAACAGCTACCTCAGAGCCAAGATTATGAACATTTGGTTCTGCATCTGAGGTAGTTGGAGTTTGAGGTTCCGAAGTCGAAGGTGCATCACTGGTAGATGCTTGTGGACTTTCAGGAACTGGAGCCTGTTCCTCCTGACTGTTCTGGTCATCTTCTTCAGCTTCATCTTCAGAGGAGTAGTCACTGTCGTCGACTACTCCCCCTGATTGAGTAGATGATTCTCCCTGTGAGCTAGATGATGTTGAATCATGAGATGGTGTATTCAAGATATCATACATCATCCGAGTAGCTAACTCATCATCCGAAGGAGAGATAGGGATGTTGAAGGACTTGAAGAATCCATCATAGTCGAAAAAGTAGGCGGGTCCTTTGCCAGTAGGTGGTGTAGTATATCTCTGAACGTCAACATTACACCACACTTCTACTAGACCCGTTGAGTTGTTGTAAACCCTCTTGTTCGGTATGTTGTATCCTAGAAAGATTCCTTCATCAGCCTTCTCGCTGAATTTACCTTCTTGAGTCTTTTTCAGAAGTGTGCACGGCGTGCCAAATGGTTCGAGATACTCCAAATTCGGTTTGCATCTTTGTAGTAGCTCGTAACATGTCTTTCCGTGGCGCTTGACTATCAGAACTCGATTCAGTGTATAACATGCATTAGCTACTGCCTCATTCCAGAATTAGATAGGCAGTTTCGAGTCTGCCAGCATAGTCCATGCTGTCTCTATCAAGCTTATGTTCTTTCTCTCAGCAACACCATTCATCTGAGGCGTGTAGGCAAAGGTGAATTGATGCACAATTCCCTTTTCTTTGCAGTAAGCCTCCATCCACTGATTTTTGAATTCAGTTCCGTTGTCTGAGCGTACTTGTCTCACTTTCAGCTTGTAGAGAGATTCCAGTGTGGTTACTAACTCCTTGAATGAATCAAATGTTTCTGATTTGGACTTCAGAAACATTACCCAAGAGAATCTTGAGTAGTCATCAGTAACCACAAAACAATACAAGTTGCCTGCAATGCTCTTTGTACTGACTGGACCAAACAGATCCATGTGAAGAAGTTCAAGAGGAAGTTCTATTGAATGAACTTTCTTTTCCTTATGAGACTCCTTCGTCTGTTTGCCTTTCTTGCAAGCTACACAGAAATCAGGAAGTTGGAAATTCTTGACGTTGACTCCTCTCACGAAATCCTTCTGGATCAAGTGATTCATCTTCCTTTGATTAATGTGTCCCATTCTCCTATGCCAGGAGATGGAATCCTTCTCAGTTGCTTTTGAGAGAAAGCACTGAACTTCATGATCCGTTGTAGAAGCTGTTGACAGGTCCAAAACATAAAGATCTTTATATCTTGAAGCCGTCATCAGAACTTGGTCCTCTGGAATCACGTAGTCTTTCTTTAGCACGTAACACTTCTTGTTGTCGAATATGACTTTGAATCCCTTATCACAGATTTGGGAAACAGAAAGTAAATTGTTCTGAAGTTGTTGAACGTAGTTCACCTTATCAAACTTAACTTTCTGATTTCCCACTTCTCCCTGAGCTGTGATATAGCCTCCCTTGTTTCCAGCAAACGAAACATGCCCTCCTTCTATTTGCTTGCGTTTGATAAAAGAGCCATGTTTGTTGATGATGTCATGTCCTGGATGCTCCGTTGTCTACAATCCACGTGTTGGTTTCAGCACTGTAGCGAAACACCCTGCATACAATGTAAAGGATTAGTTTAGGTTAGGAACCCAAGCCTTTACTGGCTTGGGTTTCCCAGAGGCATCACACATCATGAATTCAACCTATTGACCCTTAGAGGGTGAGGGTAGCTCAGGTTCCTTCTTGTCATCATTATCAGACACAGAGGATGACTTCTCTTTCCATAAGCCAGATTTGTGCAAGGCTTGTTTGTGATAAACAGTTGACTGGCTAACGGGTTGAACTTTAGGTTCACTAGTTCTTCTAGGTGGAGTTAAAGAACTCCTCTTAGAAGACCTAGGTTTTGAGTCCTGAAGTTCAATCTTCTTCCTAGGTGTCTGATAGTAAGGACAAAAGGAAGCACTGTGTCCACATTCTCCACAGTTATAGCACGACCTGCTATCAACTTTATGATTAAACTTTCTTTGTGGAGATGTGTGTGACACTCTAGTAACATCACTCAATTTAGGTTTTGACTCTGTTCTTTTGATGTTTTCTCTTGTTTAACAAAGTTAACTGTTTTAACATGTTTAACATCTTTTTCTTTTTGGTTAACTGGTTTTTGACTTGAAACTTGTGAAAGATTAACATTTGAAGTCTTTTTAGATTTAGATTTGACTCTATTTGACCCTGACTTTAAGTTAACCTTTTCAAATTCTTTTTCCAGATTAACACATGGCATTTTTCCCTTTGCCTTTGAAGTGGCCTCCTTTTGTTTGGTTCTAGATTCAATCGATGAACATGTGGAATCTGGATCACTAACAAGAGGGGCAGACACCACATGATCCTTGATGGGGTTATTATTTATTGGTCTACTCTTAGTGTTCATCAAGGTCTCAGGTGGTGGTGGAACCACTTTATAACCCAAACCCTCCTTGTTGTTCCTTTCTCTCACTAAGTGTTGGACAATGTGTGATGAACTTGTCCAACTGTGCAGTTTCTGTTTTAATGAGTTTTCTTCTACTTCTAGAACTGCCTTTTGCTTCTTAGTGTCTTCTAGGGAGTTTAGATAGTACCTAATGTCATTAGCTTGGTTAAATGCAACTACTTCAGTTTCCCTAAGCTGATTAGTCAAAAGGTCTATCTTTTCTTTGTAACTATGCTCATTTTGTTTTAATACTCTATTAGCCTCAGTGCACAGTTGCAAATCTTTTACTAAGTTATCATTATGATCTAATAACCTAGCAAATTTCTCATCTATGCTATTTCTAAAAGTATCACAATCAGAACAAGCATGATTATTAAACATTTGGTCAGTGGTACTTACCTGAGGAGGTTCAGAAGAGTTAGCCATCAAAGCAGCATCAGATGTCTCTGGTTCTAGTGATTCTATCTTTTCTATGGAAGTCCTTTCTTCAGGCTTGTAGCTGACCTCAGTTGCAGTTGTCTCTTCAATATTTGACATCGCTATCTCAACTGCTATATCTCCTTCACTCGCGGAATCATCGTCTATGTCTTCTACACTTGCAATGTTTGATTCCCCTGGAGAGACAAACCTAAAGCTCCAGTCTTGTCCTTCATCATCATGAGCAGTCAAGGCTTTTGGATCCTTGCTTGATGAAGTAGAGCTAGTAGCTTGCTTGTCTTGACGAGTGAAGGACGAGAATGGGTTCCCGTTACCCGTCTTCTTTGGCTTTACACATTCTCTCTTGAAGTGCCCCTTCTCTCCACAGTTAAAGCAGGTCACTTTACTCTTGTCAAAGCCAAATGTGGTATCCTTAGTAGCTACCAAGTTCTGTCCGGTCTTTTTCACAAACTTCTTCGCCCTCCGAACAGCACTAGCTAAGGCCCACATAATGTCCATCCTCTCAAGCTCCATTTCGTCTACTTGCTCGTAGTCCTCATCTGCCAGATGGCAGTTTCCAATCTTTCCAGCAACAAGTCCATCATAAGAACGAACCACTGCAGCCAAAAGATCCATGTGTTCTCGAGCTACTTCCACAGTCATATTACCGAGGTCTCGGTCTTCAGTCTAGTAGCATTTGCTTCAGATCCAATGTAGTGGGTACCTGAGGACCCTAACGTATCTGATCCTGAAGGAGAAGCATGTGAAGGACCCGATGAGCTAGACACAAATGCAGTCTGGAGAGGTGCTCCAGATGTCTTAGCTTGAGGCGTGGCATTGTACAAAGCTGGATTCTGAGTGTACGAAGACTTCTGAGCTTTGTACTTCATCCTAAGTGCTTCTTCTTGCAGCTTTAGAATGAAGTCATTGATATCCAGCTTTGCCAGCATTTCATTCTGTCTCAGGTTAGACACGAATGAAGCCCACTTTTTCGGCAATCCGTCTGCAAAGTTAGTAACTTTTTCTTCCATGGTAGTAGCAACCCCATGTGTATGCAGTTCACTCATCAGATGGTAGAATCTATCTATAACATCGTCCAAACTCTCGTTTCCCATCGATGAGAAGTTATCAAATTCCTTCTTTAATTCCTTAGCCTTGATTGCCTTGAGCGAAGCATTCCCGTCATACCTCTTCTCCAGCTCATCCCATAGTTTCTTGGACTGCTTATTCTCTGAGTACTGGTGGAAAATGTCTTTAGGGATAGACTGTGTGATCAATGCATAGACTCTCTTCTCTGCATTATACTTAACCTTCTACGCGTCTGTCATCCCTCCTAAAGTAAGCTTTACTCCATAGGCTCCCACCGGAGTACTATACCCAATCTCAATAGCTTCCCACAAATTTGGATCCACTCCATTGAGGTAGATCTCAAAACGTTGTTTCCAGTGGGGAAACTCATCTAACGTCAAGAGCTTTGGTGGTTTATTATGATTACCCACCTCACTCTCAAGTAGCAGCAGATTCTGGATCCTTGAGTCCTTCCCAGCAGTAAAGGCTGACATTTGATCTTCCATGTCGAATAACTTTAAGTCTACTAAAACAAACTGTCAACTGGTGCGACTGAAGGATGCGATTGGGCTATGTGTGCGAATGAACTATGCGACTGGTTCAATCGTGCGACTGAACTAAGCGATTGGTTCAGTCGTGCGAATGAAGCTGATGCGTATGAACACTGCGAACGAATGGTTCAATCGTACGAATGGAGATGCGACTAGGTCCAATCATGCGTCTGGGCAATGCGAATGAAGTCCAGTCGTGCGAATGGCTCACTCGTGCGACTGAAGCTGCTGTTTTGCGAAAATTTCTAGGTTAAACGTGTTTGAGCCGTAAAAATTCGAAATTTCGCAAACTCTAATCGCCTAAGTCCGTAGAAACTAAACTTTGATGAGCAGGGAACGTCCAAGATCACTTTTGACACAAAAGATTGCGTTTTTGATGTAAAAACACAAAATTTTTTATCAATCTTGATTGAATCACACGTAATCAAGAGCCAAAGCTCTGATACCACTTGGTTAGGACCTGGTATTTGAATGAAATACCGAGTGATTAGCGTGTAAACCAAACCAAATAGTGCGGAATCCTATTTGATTGGCGATCCAATCAGTGAGAACACACAAATAATCAATAAAGTATTGAATCTAACGTTAAGAATCGTTTGGGAATCGATCTAATGTGTTCTATGAACTTGGAGAACGAATTGGGAGGCTTCTGGAAGGTTAGGGTACGTCTGGAGTCGAAATAGAATGAATGCTTACGTTTTTCCACAAATTGGGTTGTATTTATAGGTTAGTGTTGTTCATTCGGGCGACTGAACCATAAGTATGGTTCAGTCGTGCGATTGAACCATGCGGTTGATTCATCCGCACGACTGAGTGTTCAGTCGTGCGACTGAGCCAATCTTATGTTACAATCATACGACTGATCCAGTCTCCTGGTTCAGTCGTGCGATTGAGTCAATCGTATGAAGTTATTCATGCGTGTGGTCCATTCGCATGGGCCATTCGCATGAGAACTTCATTATGGTAAGTTGGAATGTATTAATTTTTATAACATGATGTGTAACCATTCAAACAACCATAAACCTAATTAACCAATTCAACATCGACTCATTAATGAAATATTAAACATTATCAATCACAAACAATCAATATCATTTCATTAATCATTTCAAACATTACATAATAATCAGACAAACAAGATCTATTACATTCAAATCCTGATCTAGGGACATACATGTATCAACAAATCTTGCTAAAGATTGTGTTTACAGTCCAAAGAGTACTCTCTACATGGCCAAGAAAGAAACTTTTAAGAGCTTGGAGAAGAAGAAGCAAGCTTCGAAAGGAAAGATTTTTCCTTTCGGAAGCTCCAAAATGAAGATGAAGATAAGTGGAAACTTGCTTCGGAAGAAAATTTGGTCTCGGAAGAAAGGAATACTTCTGAAGCACTGACGCCTGCTGCAGTGAAAGCAAGATCTTCCAAAGTTCCAGTCATCAAAACTTCCGAAGTCAACAAAACTTCCGAAGTATTGAACGTCAAGTCTAAGCTTCCAAAGGTGGTGTGGAAGACAAAGAAAGACCAAATGGCTGAAAGTTCTTCATCAACATCAGCAAATGATCCTCAAAACATGAAAATAGGATCCATTATTGTTGCATTGTCTTCAACTTCTTTTGATGAGCCCAAGACCAATAAGGCTTGGGTTTTCAAATGTAACTTACCATCTCTTTTGTGCCGGATCAGCTCAAGACAAACAAAAATGTATGGATCATTGACAGTGGCTGTTCCAGGCACATGACAAGCAATAGGTCACTACTACAAAATTTTGAAAGAATTGATGGAGGACTAGTTGCTTTTGGAGGAGATATTGGAGGTTAAATTACAGGAAGGGGCAGGGTCACAAATGGTAAGCTCAGTATATAGAAGGTAAACTTTGTCAAGGAGCTTGGATACAATCTTTTGAGTGTATCTCAATTTTGTGATCAGAGTCATAACATGCTCTTTACTAAGCATGATCGCATTGTTCTCAGGCCCGGGGTGGTCATTCCTCATGATCATATCCTGCTCAGAGCCCCCAGGAAAGGGAACATGTACAAGATGGATTGCAAGAAACATCTCCCTCAGGAGAAGTTTCATGCTTTCTATCTAAAGCTAATGGTGATGAGTCTTTCCTCTGGCATAAAACAATGTGTCATGTAAACTTTAAAAACATGAATAAATTAATTAAGAATGATTTGGTAACTAGAATGCCAAAGAAAGAGTTTACAAGTGATGACCATTGTGTTGCATGCCTGAAAGGGAAGCAACACAAGGTATCTCACAAGCCAAATGAAAGACACTCTATCACTACTCCCCTACACTAATTACATATGGATCTCTTTGGCCCCACTAGTGTAATGAGTCTAGGAAGGACCTCTTATCGTTTGGTGATCATAGATGACTTTACAAGATTTGTTTGGGTCTTCTTTTTTAGAACTAAGGATAAGACCCCTGAGATTCTAAAAATTTTAATCTTAAAGATTGTGAATCAATATGATCACAAGGTCAAAACCATAAGATGTGATCAAAGAACTGAATTTAAGAACCAAATCATTGATATATTTTGTGATGAAAAAGGTATTACAAGACAATATAGTACTCTCAGGACTCCTCACCAAAATTGTTGCTGAGAAGAGAAATAGGACACTAATTGAAGCTGCAAGAACTATGTTGTCTGACTCTAAACTGCCCATCACCTTCTGGGCAGAGGCAGTGAACATTGCTTGCTATGTACAAAATAGAGTTTTAGTAGTTAAGACACATGGTAAGACTCCTTATGAACTTTGGCACAAGAGGAAACCTTTCATTGGTTTTCTCAGGTCATTTGGATGTCCTTGCACCATCTTGAATACCAAAGATCAAATTGCTAAGTGATGGGTGCGGATAGTATATATATTTTGATATAGATTCTTTGCACATATTAAGTTTAAATGGTTATTACTAATACTAAACCACACACACAAAAGGCAGTGTACCTGTCGTATGGTAATATAGTGTTGGTAAGAACCGAGTATCAATCCGTGGGCACACTAAGCCTACTCAACAACCCTCATAATTGACTATTAGTTTTATGTTTTACAAAATGATAAGTTAAACATGAAAACAATAAATAAAGATAGATAAAGATAAATAAAGATAGGTTGAGACTTTTGGTAATTCTTTCAGTGAAGTAAGACTGTTATCCTAATTTAGACTACACTTATGTAACTGTGATGAATTGGTGGTGTGATTTAAAGATATGGATTAATATAATTATGTTAATGTTTATATAGATGAGCTGGCGTGATTTCTCGTCTATCCTGCTGCCGTAGTGACTTGATCCTGTCAGGCTGAGTTTACTGCTCAGATCAAAGCCCTAGTAATGTAGGTAAATCTTTTGTGTCCTATTTGACATACGATTTCTGAAAACATAACTTAAAGTTAAAAAGAGAGTTGATCAGGTTCCTTCCTAACATACCATTAATTTTAGAAAACCGTAACAATTACTCAAGTTTCCGAACTAATAAAAGGGAACCCACAAATGATCAGAAAGTTAAAGTGATATGATTTCTAATAACCATTTCTAGTTCATTAGCCATGGATCTATTATGAAGACCGGTTTCGCAAATGAAAGTTGATCATACGTTTTTCAACCGTGTATGACAATCACAATCACAAACCATAAATTTATAACTTCCCGTTCAAATGTAGATGCTACCCATCAATAGTTTTCCCAAGACCACCATAACATTAACATAATATTTATCACACCATTAGTTCATCACAAATTACATAAGTTTCATTAAATTAGGATAACATATGAAGTTTAGCTCACAAGGAGCTTGAACATAACAACAAAGATAAAAGATAGTAATGAAATCATCGGTAAATTAGAACAATCAAACCGGTGATCCATTATGGATGATGTAAAACGATCCCAAGCTTCTTCTAAGTGTTGAATGAACCTCCAAAACCTTCTAAGGACCTCCAAAGGCTGGGTTCCCGAGAGGGAACACCAACACTTCACCTCCCAAAAGCTCCTTCTAAAAGTTGCAAATGAAGTCCTATTTATAGGCTTTCTGGAGTGTTTAAGCATGGCCCCGTGCCTAAAAGGCACAGCCCCATGCTAGTACAATGTAAGTAAAAGTTGGTCGGCTCGTACGCTCAGACGTTGTCGGGCACGGCCCCGTGTTCAATGGGGCACGGCCCCGTGCCTCCTGGGGCACGCCCCCGTGCCTCGGGTCGGGGAACAGTACTTTTTGTCGTGTCGGGCCAACAAACACGGAGGTGTGTTGATTTAAGCACGGGGGTGTGTTTCAGGCTGGGCATGGGGGTGTGCCTCATGAAGCACGGCCCCATGCTTGAATTCCAAAACTTGATTTTCTTCATTTTCTTCTTATTTAAGCTCCTTTTGTTCATCACGGTTTTTTTCAAGCCTGAAAACACAATATGAACGATTTAAGTATCAAATCATCATTTTCAGTAAGAGTTTCTGGAATAATTGATGTGTAATTGATTTGTTTTATATGTATAATTTGGATCACATCAAATATCCCCACACTTAAACTTTGCTTGTCCTCAAGCAAAATCACTCAAAATAGCAACACCACCATAAACTAAATAAATCAAGATATAAATATGTCTTTCGAGAACAATACAAGCAAACTTGGTTTACCCAAATATAAACAGTTAAGCACATGTGAAAAGATATCCTTTCAAGCAATAGAATGGTTTCTAAATATTTTTAACATGTAAACATTCACACTTCTCACAAGGTGCACTCACACTCGGCTATATATATGGAATCATACATAAGATGAAGTATGAATAATACGCTCAATTGCCTAGTATGAATACGTGTGAAATCATATGCTTGATAAGGGATCAAATCTCCACCTATGTTAGGCATTTACTTACATAAATCATTAGGTCTTTGATGGGTTGTAATTTGGCTCGGGTTCAGGGTATGGATTATTTGGATAAAAGTGGCTAAATGCTAAAAACAGTGGTCTTGGCTTATTTCACAAACTAAAGGGAAACCAATAAAATGGTTCCTTATACAATACTCAAGATAGAAGGGATATGCTAACTTGAGGACTCGTTTATGGTCAGATCGTCAAGACCGTATTGCATTTTCAAAAACTGCACTTCCTCCTTAACCCGATGATATACGTAGCTATCCTTTCTTTTTAAGGGTCGTTCGGCTTTGAGCCAAAAAGCACCCAACGGATTTGGATGTGGAATTCTTGGATTCGTTTTGGTTTTTGTTGCATTTTCCTTCAAGAAACTAGTTCCCCACAAGTTAGGAATCTTTCATATCATTTTTTTTTCGAACACATATCTTGAAATACCATAAAATGATGGAACTAGTTTTCTTCTTCCTTCTTTTTTTTTCTTTCTTTCTTTCTTTTTTTTGTGAAATAAGCCGAAACATGTCTTTAACGAAAATGGGTATTGTTGAATCTTTTTGGTTAAGTGGCTTAGTGATTTGGGTGATAAAAAATGAAAACGTTTAAGCTCAACGGGGCTAACTAGGGCTAATGTTTGGGTAAGGATATTTGAAAATGGTAGAGGCTTGAATGTCGGGTTTTCCTAATTGCCTAAATCCTTTTTATGCAAGAAACACTTATAAGGTTTTGAAATGCATACCCAAAAAAAGTTCTAATTCACACGCAACATAAGACACCCTCAATATATCCATAATGAAAGCAAAAATGCATAAATGCAAAGCTTGTTTAAGGCTTAAAAATAAGCTCACACATAGGATGGAATTAGATATAATTGTTGCATTTACATGTTTGAATATTTTCACCAACTCTTTTTGCTTTTCAAAATATCACAAAAAATATTTTTAATATTATCTGGGCTTGCTTTATTTGCTTATTTATTTCTCAAAAACATATATTTATATTTTGTTTCATGTTTCCGGTGTTGCCACCAACTAGAGTGACTTTTTGCAAAAGATTTAATTATAACTTGGACATATTTATAAGCAAAGTATAAAGCATGTATTACGCTTCCCCACACTTAAACTTCACATTGTCCTTAATGTGATTCACAATAATATTAAGTAGAAAAAGGTAAACGAAAACTCCCCTAAAATGATGAGTCAAATATGTGCGATCGTTTTTCCATAGCCGTCTTGAATGAGCTCAAAAGAAACATCAGGATTAATCTAAAACATCACCAAATTATTTAAAACATGAAATTAAAGTCCTAAGCACACATAATAAATTAAACAGACAGAAAATAACATAAAGCCAAGTTTTGGTTACGGGTCCTTGGCTAGACCCTTCCCCACACTTAGTTTTAAATGAGGTTAGGGTCATCACCTCCGAGAAAATCTAAGTTGGTACATTGATTTGGTCATTAACCAATTACCATTGACTTTAAAGTTCAATCCCCCATTGTTTTCAACCTTGATAGCATCATGTGGATAGACTTTTTCTTTATTTATTTTTTTTTTAAATTTTTTAAAATTTATTTTTTCTTTTGAAACAAAATTAAATTTTTTTTTGAAATAATTTTTTTTTGAAATAAAACATAATAGTCAAAAATTTGATTATCTTTCAAACTAACATGTGTCCCTGGCAACGGCGCCAAAAACTTGATGGGTGCGGATAATATATATATTTTGATATAGATTCTCGCACATATTAAGTTTTAAATGGTTATTACTAATACTAAACCACACACACAAAAGGCAGTATACCTGTCGTATGGTAATATAGTGTTGATAAGAACCGAGTATCAATCCGTGAACACACTTAGCCTACTCAACAACCCTCATAATTGACTATAAGTTTTATGTTTTAGAAAATGATAAGTTAAACATGACAACAATAAATAAAGATAGATAAAGATAAATAAAGATAGGTTGAGACTTTTGGTGATTCTTTCAGTGAAGTAAGGCTGTTATCCTAATTTAGACTACACTTATGTAACTGTGATGAATTGGTGGTGTGATTTAAAGATATGGATTAATGTAATTATGTTAATGTTTATAAAGATGAGCTGGCGCGATTTCTCGTCTATCCTGCTGCCGTAGTGACTTGATCCTGTCAGGCTGAGTTTACTGCTCAGATCAAAGCCCTAGTAATGTAGGTAAATCTTTTGTGTCCTATTTGACATAGATTTCAGAAAACATAACTTAATGTTAAAAAGAGAGTTGATCAGGTTCCTTCCTAACATACCATAATTTTAGAAAACCGTAACAATTAACTAGAAAGTTCCGAATAATAAAAGAAGAATAAAGAAATGATAAATGATATAAGATATGATTTGATTATATCATTTCTAGTTCATTAGCCATGGATATTATGAAGATCGGTTTCGCAAATGAAATCATCATACGTTTTCAACCGTATGACAATCACAATCACAATCACAAACCATAAATTTATAACTTCCCGTTCAAATGTAGATGCTACCCATCAATAGTTTTCCCAAGACCACCATAACATTAACATAATATTTATCACACCATTAGTTCATCACAAATTACATAAGTTTCATTAAATTAGGATAACATATGAAGTTTAGCTCACAAGGAGCTTGACCATAACAACAAAGATAAAAGATAGTAATGAAATCATCGGTAAATTAGAACAATCAAACCGGTGATCCATTATGGATGATGTAAAACGATCCCAAGCTTCTTCTAAGTGTTGAATGAACCTCCAAAACCTTCTAAGGACCTCCAAAGGCTGGGTTCCCGAGAGGGAACACCAGCACTTCACCTCCCAAAAGCTTCTTCTCAAAGTTGCAAATGAAGTCCTATTTATAGGCTTTCTGGAGTGTTTAAGCACGGCCCCGTGCCTAAAAGGCACAGCCCCATGCTAGTACAATGTAAGTAAAAGTTGGTCGGCTCGTACGCTCAGACGTTGTCGGGCACGGCCCCGTGTTCAATGGGGCACGGCCCCGTGTTTATGGTGGGGCACGGCCCCGTGCCTCCTGGGGCACGCCCCCGTGCCTCGGGTCGGGGAACAGTACTTTTTGTCGTGTCGGACCAACAAACACGGAGGTGTGTTGATTTAAGCACGGGGGTGTGTTTCAGGCTGGGCATGGGGGTGTGCCTCATGAAGCACGGCCCCATGCTTGAATTCCAAAACTTGATTTTCTTCATTTTCTTCTTATTTAAGCTCCTTTTGTTCATCACGGTTTTTTTCAAGCCTGAAAACACAATATGAACGATTTAAGTATCAAATCATCATTTTCAGTAAGAGTTTCTGGAATAATTGATGTGTAATTGATTTGTTTTATATGTATAATTTGGATCACATCAAATATCCCCACACTTAAACTTTGCTTGTCCTCAAGCAAAATCACTCAAAGTAGCAACACCACCATAAACTAAATAAATCAAGATATAAATATGTCTTTCGAGAACAATACAAGCAAACTTGGTTTACCCAAATATAAACAGTTAAGCACATGTGAAAAGATATCCTTTCAAGCAATAGAATGGTTTCTAAATATTTTTAACATGTAAACATTCACACTTCTCACAAGGTGCACTCACACTCGGCTATATATGGAATCATACATAAGATGAAGTATGAATAATACGCTCAATTGCCTAGTATGAATACGTGTGAAATCATATGCTTGATAAGGGATCAAATCTCCACCTATGTTAGGCATTTACTTACATAAATCATTAGGTCTTTGATGGGTTGTAATTTGGCTCGGGTTCAGGGTATGGATTATTTGGATAAAAGTGGCTAAATGCTAAAAACAGTGGTCTTGGCTTATTTCACAAACTAAAGGGAAACCAATAAAATGGTTCCTTATACAATACTCAAGATAGAAGGGATATGCTAACTTGAGGACTCGTTTATGGTCAGATCGTCAAGACCGTATTGCATTTTCAAAAACTGCACTTCCTCCTTAACCCGATGATATACGTAGCTATCCTTTCTTTTTAAGGGTCGTTCGGCTTTGAGCCAAAAAGCACCCAACGGATTTGGATGTGGAATTCTTGGACTCGGTTTGGTTTTTGTTGCATTTTCCTTCAAGAAACTAGTTCCCCACAAGTTAGGAATCTTTCATATCATTTTTTTTTCGAACACATATCTTGAAATACCATAAAATGATGGAACTAGTTTTCTTCTTCCTTCTTTTTTTTTCTTTCTTTCTTTCTTTTTTTTTTGTGAAATAAGCCGAAACATGTCTTTAACGAAAATGGGTATTGTTGAATCTTTTTGGTTAAGTGGCTTAGTGATTTGGGTGATAAAAAATGAAAACGTTTAAGCTCAACGGGGCTAACTAGGGGTAATGTGTGGGTAAGGATATTTGAAAATGGTAGAGGCTTGAATGTCGGGTTTTCCTAATTGCCTAAATCCTTTTTATGCAAGAAACACTTATAAGGTTTTGAAATGCATACCCAAAAAAAGTTCTAATTCACACGCAACATAAGACACCCTCAATATATCCATAATGAAAGCAAAAATGCATAAATGCAAAGCTTGTTTAAGGCTTAAAAATAAGCTCACACATAGGATGGAATTAGATATAATTGTTGCATTTACATGTTTGAATATTTTCACCAACTCTTTTTGCTTTTCAAAATATCACAAAAAATATTTTTAATATTATCTGGGTTTGCTTTATTTGCTTATTTATTTCTCAAAAACATATATTTATATTTTGTTTCATGTTTCCGGTGTTGCCACCAACTAGAGTGACTTTTTGCAAAAGATTTAATTATAACTTGGACATATTTATAAGCAAAGTATAAAGCATGTATTACGCTTCCCCACACTTAAACTTCACATTGTCCTTAATGTGATTCACAATAATATTAAGTAGAAAAAGGTAAACGAAAACTCCCCTAAAATGATGAGTCAAATACGTGCGATCGTTTTTCCATAGCCGTCTTGAATGAGCTCAAAAGAAACATCAGGATTAATCTAAAACATCACCAAATTATTTAAAACATGAAATTAAAGTCCTAAGCACACATAATAAATTAAACAAACAGAAAATAACATAAAGCCAAGTTTTGGTTACGGGTCCTTGGCTAGACCCTTCCCCACACTTAGTTTTAAATGAGGTTAGGGTCATCACCTCCGAGAAAATCTAAGTTGGTACATTGATTTGGCCATTAACCAATTACCATTGACTTTAAAGTTCAATCCCCCATTGTTTTCAACCTTGATAGCATCATGTGGATAGACTTTTTTTATTTATTTTTTTTAAATTTTTTAAAATTTATTTTTTCTTTTGAAACAAAATTAAAAATTTTTTTTGAAATAATTTTTTTTTTGAAATAAAACATAATAGTCAAAAATTTGATTATCTTTCAAACTAATATGTGTCCCTGGCAACGGCGCCAAAAACTTGATGGGTGCGGATAATATATATATTTTGATATAATTCTTCGCACATATTAAGTTTTAAATGGTTATTACTAATACTAAACCACACACACAAAAGGCAGTATACCTGTCGTATGGTAATATAGTGTTGATAAGAACCGAGTATCAATCCGTGAACACACTTAGCCTACTCAACAACCCTCATAATTGACTATAAGTTTTATGTTTTAGAAAATGATAAGTTAAACATGACAACAATAAATAAAGATAGATAAAGATAAATAAAGATAGGTTAAGACTTTTGGTGATTCTTTCAGTGAAGTAAGGCTGTTATCCTAATTTAGACTACACTTATGTAACTGTGATGAATTGGTGGTGTGATTTAAAGATATGGATTAATGTAATTATGTTAATGTTTATAAAGATGAGCTGGCGCGATTTCTCGTCTATCCTGCTGCCGTAGTGACTTGATCCTATCAGGCTGAGTTTACTGCTCAGATCAAAGCCCTAGTAATGTAGGTAAATCTTTTGTGTCCTATTTGACATAGATTTCAGAAAACATAACTTAATGTTAAAAAGAGAGTTGATCAGGTTCCTTCCTAACATACCATTAATTTTAGAAAACCGTAACAATTACTGAAGTTTCCGAACTAATAAAAGGGAACCCGCAAATGATCGAAAGTTAAAGTGATATGATTTCTAATAACCATTTCTAGTTCATTAGCCATGGATCTATTATGAAGACCGGTTTCGCAAATGAAAGTTGATCATACGTTTTTCAACCGTGTATGACAATCACAATCACAATCACAAACCATAAATTTATAACTTCCCGTTCAAATGTAGATGCTACCCATCAATAGTTTTCCCAAGACCACCATAACATTAACATAATATTTATCACACCATTAGTTCATCACAAATTACATAAGTTTCATTAAATTAGGATAACACATGAAGTTTAGCTCACAAGGAGCTTGATAATAACAACAAAGATAAAAGATAGTAATGAAATCATCGGTAAATTAGAACAATCAAACCGGTGATCCATTATGGATGATGTAAAACGATCCCAAGCTTCTTCTAAGTGTTGAATGAACCTCCAAAACCTTCTAAGGACCTCCAAAGGCTGGGTTCCCGAGAGGGAACACCAGCACTTCACCTCCCAAAAGCTCCTTCTCAAAGTTGCAAATGAAGTCCTATTTATAGGCTTTCTGGAGTGTTTAAGCACGGCCCCGTGCCTAAAAGGCACGGCCCCGTGCTAGTACAATATACGTAAAAGTTGGTCGGCTTGTACGCTCAGACGTTGTCGGGCACGGCCCCGTGTTTATGGTAGGGCACTGTGCCTCCTGGGGCACGCCCCCGTGCCTCGGGTCGGGGAACAGTACTTTTTGTCGTGTCGGACCAACAAACACGGAGGTGTGTTGATTTAAGCACGGGGGTGTGTTTCAGGCTGGGCATGGGGGTGTGCCTCATGAAGAACGGCCCCATGCTTGAATTCTAAAACTTGATTTTCTTCATTTTCTTCTTATTTAAGCTCCTTTTGTTCATCACGGTCTTTTTCAAGCCTGAAAACACAATATGAACGATTTAAGTATCAAATCATCATTTTCAGTAAGAGTTTCTGGAATAATTGATGTGTTTTATATGTATAATTTGGATCACATCACTAAGTCTGCTGAGAAATCAAATGATGGACATTTTATTGGATACTCTTCCCAAGCCAAGGCTTATAGAGTATAAAATCTCAAAACCAGAGTAGTTGAGGAGTCAGCCAATGTGACTTTCAATGAGCACACTCCCAGTGTGAAAGGTTCTAGTCCCGATTGGCTATTTGATCTTGATTTAGTTACCAACTGTTTTAACAAATCTTGTGAGCATGTTTGAGGATCCACATATATACTACCTACAGGTGATCCTGACCCTAGATTTGAGCTAAGAACACCTTCAAGCTACACAACTTCAGCTCCAGTTGTAACTAACCCTACAAATGAAGTTTCTACCAGCACATCAATGACAAATCCTGCTATTACTTCTGGGGTGCCTTTAAATTCCAGCTTAGAGGCACAAAACTCAGATGAAGGAGCTTCAAATGTAGGAGGAAATGGTCGTGGTGAAAGTAATCAAGAATTTCTTGATGCTAACAACCACTCCATTGAAGACAACATCAATGATGTCACACACTCATTGGATCAAGTCAATTTTGATAAGTGTGCTGATGTGGAGGGTAAATCCTCAATGCCAGATCAAAATTTCTCTAATCTAGATCTGTCTAAGCAACTTGTTATCCCTCAACCAAGGATCCACAAATCTCATCCTACCACAAACATGTCATAGTCATAGTCACTAGTCATGAGTCTATGCTTTCTACTAGTCATGAGTCTATGCTTTCTACTTTATGTACTTTTATCTTTTTTGTAATATATTAGGATGTTAGCTATGGTATGTCATAGTCACTAGTCAAAAGGCAATATGCCTTTTGACTCTACATTTGATTTTGTTGTTGTCTAGTCTTATGTATCCAGCTAGCCTTTAAAGTATGGCTGGCTGTAGGATGTAGTATAAAGTATCTCAGGTCCTTGTAACTTTCTTTCTATGCTTTGTAATACTTGTAAGAGAACTTGAGAGCAATATATAGCATTCTTGAAAACCATACACTTGTGTTGTTTGTAATCTTGTTGTGTCTCATATTTTACTTGTGGTTTTAGTATCATACATATAAGTTATCAGTTCCCTATTTGATCTGTTAAGTGTTCTAAAGATCTCTCATCATTGTGTTGTTGTGTTGTAAGTGACCACCCTTAAACAGTCCTGCAGTTATGTAGGTAACTAATGATAACAATTGTGTCAACTACACAATTTAGGGTCACATCACAAGTGTTATCAAGCGTGGATACATTTAATGAAACACCTGAAATTCATCAAAAAGGATAAAAATAGAAATAAAAGGTAGCAGATGCAATATAAATGAAAGACAAAATACTAAAAATGGATATTTTAAATACGCAACTATTTAAAGTTATGATTTTGTCATGCTTTTTAATAGATATAAGCTATATCTAGGCTCTAATGATGTTTATAATGTGCTTCAATGAATAAAGTTTGAAACTTTATGTGTGCATGTATGTAGATCTTGGGTTTTTGACCTATCAGTTCTAGGGTTTGTTTGAGAGCTTCAAGGTGTGAGTTCTAGACCTCCTTACTTAAAGGTTTTATCATACTTTTAGGGCTGGTATGCATATCTACACGATCAACTTTTATCGAAACAATGATTTCACATGTAAAGGTGACATTTTTAAGTTTGAAAATGATATCATAGCATGTTGGATGATGAAATTGTAAGGATGTAGTAATGAACCCAAGCTATATGAGGTCCAGATTTGTTGTTAGAATCATGATATACTTAATGATAGGATAAAATGATAGGATGAAATTGTAAGGATGTAGTAATGAACCCTAGCTATCTTAAACCGCCTGCATTGAGCCTCATAGTCATCACCATCATGTTAAAACCACCCGCACCAAGTGTTATAATCACCTACATTACCTATCATCCGCATCAACTATTTTCTACATTGGACTTCATTCACCTACACCAAGTGTTAAGCCATCAGTGTTGACTACTGTCCAACTAGACTTAGTCACCCGCATAAATTGTTACCTGCATCTACTTTTACCCATATAGACCCTTACTTAGCTGCATTGTTCATTAGTCCATCGGCATTGGACCCTAATCACCCTCATCATCTATACTTAGCCAAATCCTAATATTTGTTCATTCACATTAGATGTCATGCATCTGCATCAAAAGTTCTTCATTCGAATTGAAATATACATCCGTATTTGGTACATTACCCAAATCAAATAGCTCATCCGTATTAGCCTACACTTAAATTTTAAAGAATGGTCATCCACATTCAGTTTAATTATTTGCATTAGGTCGTTGTTGTCTACACCAAAATAGACTGACAATACTTCCATCTAGGATTCTAACTAAGTGTTGACTAGGAGTTAATTGTCATTAAATGTGACTATTCTACACTATGAGTTCGTATATGCTTTACTTCTTTAATCAGGTTATTTAATGATTCATATTATATAACAAAATGAAAGATATCCTAAAAGTATTATTATAACAAAATGGAGTGTTAATGGATGAAAAGAATGACTACAACATAATTAAAAAATATAGGCCTAAACTACGAAGTCTTCCATGCATTGATAAATGAACTTCAGTTATATGAGTCAACTAAATTGAATGAACCCTTACTCATGATTAGGATATGTGCCTTGCAATGTGGTTAACAGTCAAGGGTTTAACAAACCATGATAAATATGTACCATCAGGGGTTGACATTTGTTTTTAACTAGATGTTTGGGTCTTTGCTTTATTGATTGCAATGGGATGTTATGTGATGTTTTATGTTATGATTGACCACCTGTGAGTACTCTCGAGTTCGGGGCATGACAAGTTGGTATCAAAGCTAAAGTTAAAGAATTGTGTAAAATAATTTTCAAAACCTAAACTTAAACTATAAATGAACCAAAGAAAAGGATACTAGCCCAAGGAGCCACGTGCCATATAGTAAAGGTTTAATAAAAATAGTACCAATGTATGTGTGCTACTTGTTTATATGTTCTTAGTAGATTGGCAATGCTTAGGGCATGGAAGTAAGGTAAGTAGTTAATAACACTTGGAAAGTGTGTTGGACCAAAAGAACCAATGAGCCTGATCAGAAAAACCTCTAAGTCCCACAGACATTACAACTGCTGAAGAAGATCACAACAGCTGAAGACATCAGCTGATTACAAAGGTCTGAAGACAAAGTCTGAAAGTAAAGAACTGAAGACAAAGTCTGAAAGTAAAGTACTGAAGACAAAGACTGAAGACCAGAGTGATCAGTAGTTGTCACAACAGCTGAAGTTGTTAACTTCAGTAGTTGTGATGGTTTTTTCCTTTTCAGTACTTGTAATTTTTCCTTTCAGTAGTTTATTGTTTCAGTAGTTTTAAGTCAGTAGTTTTATGTTTTTGTACTTAGCATTCTCTGAGATGTGATCAGTTATTGAGAACATTTCAGTAGTTTGCATTATTTCAGTTGTTTGTATAATTCTGTTAGATGTCACTATCAAATGACATCAGCAGACGTCACATTCCTCTATATAAGGGATGTTGACCTAGCTGTATTCTAACCGAAGCATTACGCGTGAATGAAAACATTCCTTTAATAGAAATATTCTTTCTCTATAATTGTTATTGTGTGTTTGCATATTGATCATCTTCTTGCTTGAATTCGATCTTATTTTGTTATATTCCGCTGCAAAATTCAAATCTAATTGATCCGATCCTATCAAATGGTATCAGAGCTGGTTAATCATTGATTGATCTAACAATTGATCATTGAAACTACTCTTTTGGTAGCTAAGTTTGATTGAATTAGTATTTTTGCAAGAATTGATTATAGAGATTGATTTTCTGTTGCTTCCGGTTAATTAATTGAGATTTTAATTGTGTTTTCCAATTGTGTTGTTGAGTTCTTAAACTAGACTGATTTTAATCTCATTGAATTCGATTGAATTAGTGAAAATGACTACTTCAATCAATGATCCTCACAATACTGGCTCCTCAACTAAGCCTCCGATGCTTGTTAGGAGTGAGTATAACATATGGCAACGCCGAATGCTCCATCACCTGTCTGTTAACAGTTCAGGTTGTTGGAAGTCTGTGGTTCATGGACCATATAAGCCTATGGTGAGTAATCCTGAAACCAATGAGATGGTTCCTAAGAAGAAGGAACAATATTCTGATGAGGATTTAAAGCTGTTTGAGATTGATGCTAAAGCCCATGGAATTATGGCCATGGCACTGCCTGATGAAATCTATTCTGGGCTTATGCATCATGAAACTGCTTATGATCTCTGGGTTGCTCTGAAGGAACAATTTGGAGGAACTAATGAGGTCTTAGCAAACAACAGAGAAATCTTTGCCCAGCAATATGAGACATTCTCTCATAGGAAGGGTGAGACATTGACTCAACAGTTTGAGCGGTTTTCATGTTTGATTTCTGAGCTAAAAATGGTTCAACATGAATACACAAACAGCCAGATGAATAACAGATTCCTCAGATCCCTGCCTGAGAGATGGGACACTTACACCATTGTCCTATGCTCTAGCGCAAATCTGGATACTCTATCTCTCACCCAACTTCATGGGAAACTCTTAACATTTGAGAGAGAGATAGAACAGAAAAGGAAACTATCTTCATCTGGAAAGCTCACTGATGACTTTTTACCAGGTAACACTGCTCTGGTTGGTCATGAGTCTGAATATGCTTCATCTGAAAGTTCATATGATGAGCATATTGATTTCTCTTCAAACAGTAGAAATCATGCTTTTGTTGGAGTTGAGGGAAACTCAGGTTTTAATGTTGATAATTTGTGTTTTATGATGGATGATTTGAAAGGAATTGCTGATGATGATCTGGAAGAGATGGATATTCTGAGCCAAATGGCATTGATCAATATCAGATCTCAAAAGTTTTACAAAAGAACAGGTAGAAAATTCCCTGGTCTCTCTGGCAAAACCAAGGTTGGTTTTGACAAGAGTAAGTTGAGATGTCACAAGTGCCATAGACTTGGACATTTTGCTAGAGAGTGTAGATCATCTGGATCTAACTCATCTGCACCCTTTGTGACTTTTCCAAGCAATAGCTCACAATCCAAAGGGCAACATTCTACCAGTTCTGATCATCATTCACAACATCAATCATCTCCTTCATACTTTGTCCCTCAAAGCCCAATGCCATATCCTTATCCATGTTTTTACATGCCTCAGTCTGGTCAAGTTTCTGTACCCATGGCTCAACAACCACATGCTCTACCTGATCCTCAACCATCTCAAACAAATCAGCAATCTCAATCTCAATCTCAATCTCATCAGAGCTTTTTCACCCCTGATGTTGTTGACTGGAGCAGCCTACCAGCATGATGTCTCTGGTTATCTGAACAATTTGCTGGTGCTGGTCAACATGGTGGTGAAAAACCCGTTTTGGAAATCTTGCTCTAATGGCCCTGGAGTCCACTGATGAAAACCTTATCATCTCAGGTACCACAGGTATCTTCTGAGGCTAAGGCCAAGTTATGTTCTGAATCATGCATAGCTGCTTTTGTTTCTATTAGGGAAGCAATGTAGCTTTAATTATCAAAACCTTGACCTAGAAAAAGCATTCCAAAGAAAAGCTGAGTTGAGTCTGTTTTAAAAGAGAGGATAGGAGATTTATAAACTTAAGTGTCAAATTACTGATGAAAAAGCAAAGGTAGAGGTAATTCTGGAAAATCACAAGAATCTCAAAGAAACACTTGCAGCTACCCAAGTTGATTGTGAACGCTGGGTAACATCATGCAAGGGATTTGAAATGCTTCTCAGTAAGCAAACTGCTTCTAATGTGAAGTTTGGGATTGGGTATAATCATACCATACCTCCCAGATTTTACTCCCAAGTTAGAAGTAAAATCTGAGGATGACTGTCATTCCCAAACCACATCATCAGGTGTTTCATCCTCAAAGATAATTCAAAATCTGAGGATGAAGATAGTGTGAGTACCTCAGCTAATCAAATTACTGATGGTCCCACTGCTTCGAAACACTTGATCAAGAAGAGACTGAGAAATTCAGGTGTTGTTCCACAGGTACTCAAAGTACTGAAGGGCAAAACACAACACCTGAAGAGCATTTCAAATCAGAGGAAAACAAGCATTCCTTGACAACTGCTGAAAATCTATCAGGATTCTAAAAAGTACTGATAGAAAACTTCTGAAGAAGAATCTTCAGTTGTTGAAAATCCTTCAGTACTTCCCAAAAGTACTGAAGGGAAGAAAGTACTGAAGAACAAATCTTCAGTATTTCTCATCATCTTCAGCAGTTGATCAAGAAAAGATGAAAGAAAGCCATGTGAAATATGTGGTTTGTTCAATCATCTTACTGATGAATGCTGGTATAACAAGGGTTTAAAATTCAACAAAGAGAAAATCATTAATAAGAAGGAAATGCATAAAATGAAAAATGAATTTCAAACCAAGTTTGTACCACAATCATCTCATTTTGATAAACCTAAAGCTTCTCAAAAAGTCACAAAGAAGGAAGGGATTTATCAAACAAAACAGCTGCAAATATTCCTCAGGGAATATTAAAAACCTCAGACTAAGTCTGTGTCTTTTCAAAGAAGAATGTAGTGAATCACAAGAACAAATCATCACACGTACTGATGTGTCAACTGAGTTGAAAACTTTGACAACCAATCAGACACAACTTGTGATGATGGTTCAACATCTATTGGGAGAGTTAACCAATTAGATGTTTCTGTGATTAAACCACTGAAAAGACACCTAAGCCAAAATCCAAGGAATCCTTTTCAGCACCATCTACATCTTCAAAGGCTGTTAATCATGCACAATCTGTTAGTTTATCATCTGTTGATGAAAACAGACCCAAAACCAAAAAGGTTTGGGTCTCAAAGGCTAACTAATGTTTGTGAAAATGTAGGGTTCTTCAGCATGCCAAAGAAGCATCTGGTATGTGGACAGTGGAGGATCCATGCATATGACAGGGAGCAATTCTCTTCTTCATGATTATTCTCAAGGGAAGAAGGGATTTGTTTCTTTTGGAAATGATGCCAAGGGTTACATCATTGGGAAAGGTTTTGTCTCAAATGGAGAGATAAGATTTGATGATGTTAACCATGTGGAGAACCTCAAGTACAATCTCTTGAGTGTCAGTCAAATGTGTGATAAGGGGCATGTTGCACTTTTCACAAGTCAAAATTGTAGGATTCTGTCTTCCAAAGTTTTGCACAAGATTGACAAGATATTGGATGAATATACTCTCCTGAAGGCCAACAGGATTGGAAGAGTATATGCTTTAGATCTATCAAAGAAAATTGATCTTAAAGGCCATCCATGTCTGTTCTCCAAAGCCTCTCCTCAAGAATCTGAACTATGGCATAGAAGGCTTGGTCATGTGAATCTTAAGAACATGAATCAGCTCATTCATCATGGTTTAGTGAGAGGTTTGCCATTGAAGGAGTTCAAGTGTGATGATAACTGTCCAGCTTGCTTAAAAGGAAAGCAGCACAACGCTTCATTCCCTCCTATAGAAGAACCTAAGTCCACTGCCTGCTTGCAATTACTGCATATGGATCTTTTTGGTCCTGTGAGAGTAATGAGCATGGTAAAGAAAAAGTACTGTCTGGTAATTGTGGATGATTATTCCAGATATGTATGGACTTTCTTCTTGCATTCCAAGGATGAGGCTGCTCAAAGTATCATTTATTTTGTGTTGCATGTGGAAAAGCAGCATTCACTTCCAGTCAAATGTGTGAGAAGTGATAATGGGACAGAGTTTAGGAATCACACCCTTGATGAATTCTATCTCTCTAAGGGAATCAAAAGACAATATAGTATTCAAAGAACTCCTGAGCAAAATGGAGTGGTGGAGAGAAAGAACAGGACCCTTATTGAAGCCGCAAGGACAATGTTGGCTGACTCAGGTTTGCCACTAACCTTTTGGGCTGAAGCTGTCAACACAGCTTGCTATGTTCAAAATAGAGTATTAGTGAATCAGAGGTTGATGAAGACTCCTTATGAGCTCTTACATCATTTGGCTCCTTTGATCTCATTCTTTAGAGCATTTGGGTGTCCATGTTATATTCTTAACACAAAGAATATACTTCAGAAGTTTGAATCCAAGGTGGATGCAGGGTATTTTGTTGGGTATTCATCTACTTGCAAGGCATACAGAGTTTTCAATTGCAGAACAAAGATTGTTGAAGAAACTTTGCATGTCAAGTTTAATGAATCTCCAAAAGACAAGATTCCTCAAAACCCTGTTGAGATGTTTGACTTGGACATACTGCAATATGTTCCATATTAGTCTCCACCTGTTGTTGTTTCTGACGTTTCATCCTCTCCATCTGATGATACAAATGCAAGTTGTAGTGATCATCTGCCTGTTTCTACTACACTTGATGTTCCTATAGCCTCAGCAGCTCCATCCACAACAAATGCTGATGAAATCTCTGAATCCTCTACTTCATTTGAACTGCCATCTCAGTCTAGGTTTCAAGAGTCTGAATCAACATCTGTTGCTGCTGAATCTCCTACAAACACTTGCACAGATATTATAGCATATCAAGAATTGAAGAATCATCCCATGTCCCAGATTATTGGTGACATTAATGCTGGTGTTTCAACAAGAAGTCAATTGTCCAATTTTTTTCTCTATGCTCTCTTCATCAGTCAGCAAGAGCCAAAGAATTATCATGTGGCATTAAGGGACAATGGATGGGTTGAAGCCGTGCAGCTTGAGCTTCTTCAATTTCAAAAACAGCAAGTGTGGGAACTGGTTCCTCTACCCCAAGGTAAGTGTGCAATAGGCACTAAATGGGTGTTTAGGAATAAAACTGATGAAAAAGGGCAAATTGTCAAGAACAAGGCCAGACTGGTTGTACAGGGGTTTTCACAAGAAGGTATTGATTATGATGAAACCTTTGCCCCTGTAGCCAGACTGGAGGCAATTAGATTGTTTTTAGCTTATGTTGCTTTTCATAACCTTAAAGTTTTTCAAATGGATGTCAAAAGTGCATTTTTATACGGTAAAATAAAAGAAGAAGTTTATGTGTGTCAACCACCAGGTTTTGAAGATCATAAACATCATGGATTGGGTGTATAAGCTTGATAAGGCTCTTTATGGGTTGAAACAAGCACCCAGAGCCTGGTATGAAACATTATCTAACTTTCTTCTCCAAAATAATTTCACTAGAGGCTCCATAGATAAAACTTTGTTAATAAAGAAAGCAGGCATGCATAAGCTCCTTGTTTAAATTTATGTTGATGACCATTATTTTTGCATCACCTGATCCACAGTTGTGTGATGCATTTACTAAATTGATGCAACAAAAGTTTGAAATGAGTGCCATGGGAGAATTACAGTTCTTTCTGGGTTTGCAAATCAAGCAACTGACTGATGGAACTTTCATTCATCAGTCAAAATACACAAAATATTTGTTAACCAAGTTTGATTTACAAAACTGTAAACCCTGTTCTACTCCCATGTGCAGCCCACACAACTGGATGCTGATCAAAAAGGTAAAGCAGTTGATGAAACTCTTTACAGATGTATGATTGGTTCCTTGATGTACCTAACAGCTTCTAGACCAGACATTATGTTTGCAACTTGTGTCTGTGCTAGATTTCAGGCTGCTCCTAAGGATTCCCATATGATTGCAGTCAAGAGGGTCTTTAGATATTTGCAAGGAACTCAATCTCTAGGACTTTGGTATTCCACTGGGCACTCTTGCAAATTGGTTGCTTTCTCTGATAGTGACTATGCAAGGTGTAAGTTAACCAGAAAATCAACTTCTGGTGGATGCCAATTTCTAGGCAGCTGTTTGGTTTCTTGGCAGAGTAAGAAACAAACTTCAGTTGCTACATCCACAGCTGAAGCAGAGTATATTGCAACTGCAAGGTGTACATCTCAGGTACTCTGGCTTCAAAATTAGTTATTGGATTATGACATTACAGAGACTAAGACTCCTTTATTAATGGATAGTGCTTTAGCTCTTTGTATTGTTAAGAATCCTGTCCAGCATTCTAGGATCAAACATATTGAGATCAGACATCATTTCATCAGGGATTGTTATGAAAAAGGTCTGATTGATCCAAAGTTTGTGCCTAGTGCTGATGAGCTTGCAGATATATTTACTAAGCCTTTGGATAGTGGAACTTTTCATAATCTTGTACTCAGGCTTGGTATGCTGCAACTAGAATAATTTGACAACTACTGATGCTCTTAGTCAATAAATACTGATGAGCATTAGTATACTTTTGTCAAAAATAAGTGCTGATAAGTCATTTTATCTTCAGTAGTTTTTACAACTACTAAAGACTAAATTACATAAAAAGTACTGAAGTACTTCATGTGTTGCAAAGTACTGATGTAGTTCAAACTACTGAAGTCTTTTATAATAAATAAGTACTCATGACCAATGAAACATTTGAAAATCAGATGATCTGATGAGTAAGTGTTAAGGTCATTGAAACAGCTGAACTTTGTGAATTGATGATAACTACTGTTTTATTTCCAAACAATTGAAGCCAAAACCAAGTCTTCAGTAGTTTTACAACTACTGCTGACCAACACCAAGTCTTCAGTTGTTTACAACATCTGAAAGTTAAAACCATGTCTTCAGTTGTTTTCTAACACCTGATGACTCACACCAAAACTTTCAGTTGTTTTCTTTCAGCCGTTTCATAACCTATATATACCTAACCCTAACTTCAAACTTTTCATAACCCACTCTCCAAACGTTCATCTTCCATTAATGGCGACCATGCAAATCAAACCTCGACACAACTGTGTTGCTCACCTTATCAAATCACCATTTTGGAACAAGTTTGATGCTGCCATAGATTTGATGGTTGATTCCCAATACCGCATAGCCTTTCTCTTGAATCCTACCTCTACCTACCCCGATAGCCTGTGCCAATTTTGGACAAACGTCACTGTTCATACTGCTGAGAATGATGACACCATCACTCTCCAGTCGTTTGTCAACCAGAAACGGGTGGTCATCACTCCTGAGATCATTCGTCAAACCCTAGACCTGAATGATGCCACCTATACCACCAAATACCCCAAAGGCACCATTGATCTATCTTTTGCCAATCATGGTTATGAGGGTGACCTAAGTGCTACTACCATTCTGAAGAAGCACTTCCATGATGCTAAGCGACTCATTTTCCACATGATCAATGTCTGTCTTGCTCCCAAAACATCCTCATGGGATCAAATGTCCTCCAGTTGGCAACAGGTATTGTACTCTATCCTTGAACATCAAAGCCTAAATTTTTCTGAAATCATATTTTTGGAATTAAAAGATTTGGCAATGAAAAACCTGTGGCAAATAGATGGATTATATCCAAGGTTTCTTATGGCCATAATTCTAAATCAATTAAAATCTGATGGCCTTGTTGGCCTTGGAGTCCCTGCTCTGGTAGTTTTGCCAGAGGTATACTCCAGGCACAACTCAAACCCACAACTCAAAGAGGCTGCCAAACTGCTAAAACCCAAGCAGAGGGAACCCACAGCCTCCACCTCCAAATCTAAAGTCCCCTCCAAACCAAAACCAAAGAAAACCAAAAAGGCTACTCAAGGAGTTGAGTCCCCTGATGATGCCCCTGCAGCACAAACGCAGGATGAAACTACAAGCCTTAATCCCCTTGTAGTTTCAATGACTCCACCAGCTGAAACCGCTCAGGTATCCTCTCAACAGGATCCTGATGCAACCAATATTGGGGAAAGCACATTACTGGAATCTATCTCACTTGAGAAGATTGCCATTGAAGAGCACCATTCTCCCCAGGTGCAAACCTTTTCACCTCCATCTCCCACTGATACCACCCCTACAAGCCCAACTGCAGTCATTGCATAAGTGCTGACTCAACTACATTCCTCTACCCCTCCCCAGAAACCTGTTAACACTGGGAAAACCTCAACAGCTGAGGGAGAGGATCAAAATGTAGTTGACAACCCACAGCATAGGGATTATAAAGTTCAATCTCCTAGTGTAGATGTGGAGACTAGAACATCTGGTGAGGCTACCTCTTCCCCTGTTTCAACACATGAACAGGATGAAGCAGGTATCATCTCTAAGACCTCACCAGAGGCAACTGCCAATGAAGGACTTGCTCCTGAGGCAGGAAGTCCCCAGTTCCAAGACAAAGGGGCACATGTGATTACTGATTTACACTCAGCACATGTTCATCCTGATTCATTCAGGAGGTCAGTTGATTCAGCTTATACTGATGATGACCTGGGCTTTTTCTTTGAAGTCTTAGCCCAAAACACCATTCTTGAGACTGAGGTTTGCAGATTAAAAGAACTGCTTGCCAAAATGTCTCAGGAATCAAGTCCATCTACCCAATTCACCCACAGATGGCAGCTTCTATTGAAGCTCTCCCACACACTGAGCCACTCAAATCAAACAAGCCACCAGCCTCTGCTTCAGGCACCATTTCTCAGGGAGAGAACCCCTTTGAGCAAATGGCTGCTGCTTTCAAATCCTCCTTACCTCTCATCACTCCCATAATCACTATAATTGTCTATCAAACCATTGATGAGAGGATTTCCTCAGATCTTAAAACCCTTGTGGATGATGCTGTGTCAAAGAAACTTTCTGACATTCAAACCCCTAAACCCAATGCAACCAAAAAGGGGGAGTCTAAGTCAGTGAAAGATGATAAAAGGAAAAGAGTTGAAGAGGAAGAAGCCAAGGAGGAAAATAAAGGCAAAGAGATCATTACTTACAAAAGAAAGAAGAGTGTTGGTGAACAAACTAAGGATGAGAAGAGGTTTGATGAGATGATCAAAGAAGCTGATGAGCAACACAGCAGATCCATGGACAGGATTATTGATCAGCTCTTCAGGCAAGGATTTGATACTGCCAAACTTGATTCAGAGATCAGAAGGCTCGAGATTCAGGAGATTGAGAATCGATGGGCAGGCTGCAATGAATGAAGAAGAAAGGGAAAGATTGGAGGCTATGATCAGATTCCTATCCAAACACTTGGGAAGACCTATCATTGAGATCAAGTCATGGTCCAGAGATAGCATTTTGGAGATAACCACCAAAATATGCTCCTCTGAAAGCTTCAATAAAGGTCTGATCATAGAAGCTCTGGATGAAGCTGGTGCTGGGAAGAGATCTGACATGGCTAAGTTATCCAAAGCCACCCTCACAAACAAAATGATAGAGCAGCCCTTAAAATCTCCCTTACCAAAACAACCTTCAAAACCAACCTCACAACCAAAACAACCAATCTCAAAACCCTCAAAACAACCAACCTCTCAACCTCCAAAACAATTACCCTCACAATCCTCACAAAAAACCCTCAAAACAACCAACCTTATCAACCTCAAAACCAATTTACCCACTCACAAATTCTCCCAAAAACAATCAACCTCACAACCCTCTAAACCAACCCCTTTACCTAAGAAACCCATTCAATCTACCACCAGTGATGCACCTAAAAGAAAAAGAAGGCTGCTGAGGATGGAAGAAGAAGAAGAAGAGGATGAAGAGGATAATCTGCAAATATCTGCTATTGTGGAAATGAAGAAACTTAAGCCTAGGAGTCAATCACAAACAATAACTCCTGAAACTCAAAGGCAAATGGTTAAAGTTAAGATTGAAGAAGAAGAACAGCAGAAGCAGCATGATGAGCAATTTCTTAAAATGGTTGACAAGGACTTCCCTCAGTCCTCATCCATTCAAGAAATGAAGAAACAAGCTCAGAGGCTGTACACTCTTAGACATACCTTCCAACATCAAAGAGAAAGAGTGAGGATTTGGCCAGACCCCAGGGTAAGTTCCAGAATACATAAGAAAAACTTACCAAGTAGATATCATGGCCAAGTAAGAAAGACTTTGAATGCTGCAATTATGTTGGCCATGGTAGTCTCACCCTGGGAAATTATTGAAGAATTCAAGAGAGCACACACCTCAAAATCAACCCCTCTATCTATACTTGAGAACAAAATGATCAAGAAGGGGCTGTTATACAAAAGACTTGAAGATCTTCAAAAAAGTGAACTCTAGTTGCTGCTTGAAGGCTCTCACCCAGATGAATTTGCATACAGAGAGATCACAACTATTGAGTTGAAGAATGGGAAGACAATAAGGTATTTGTCTGAATACTATGGGCCTAAATTCTTCTTTGAGGGAGAAGCAGAAGAACTCACCAAGGAGGAACAAGTTGTTCTCCTTGAGGCCTATGCAAGAGAGTCTTACAGACTCATCAATGGGAAGTAGGTTTCATGGTTGGGACAAGACTCTGTGTCCAGCTTCCCCAAGACAGAGTTTCCTTCCATACTTAGCCAATCAAATGATTAGAAACCTTTTTCCGGCCTATGCTTATTTGATTACCTCTGAAGCTGATCAAGAGAGTATTTCTGCCAAAGAATAAGTGGGATCATCAATAAAGTTAGAGGTTTTGGCTGCATTGGTTCAGGGGGAGTTTGTTGGACCAAAAGAACCAATGAGCCTGATCAGAAAAACCTCCAAGTCCCACAGACATTACAACTGCTGAAGAAGATCACAACAACTGAAGACATCAGCTGATTACAAAGGTCTGAAGACAAAGTCTGAAAGTAAAGAACTGAAGACAAAGTTTGAAAGTGAAGTACTGAAGACAAAGACTGAAGACCAGAGTGATCAGTAGTTGTCACAACAGCTGAAGTTGTTAACTTCAGTAGTTGTGATGGTTTTTTCCTTTTCAGTACTTGTAATTTTTCCTTTCAGTAGTTTATTGTTTCAGTAGTTTTAAGTCAGTAGTTTTATGTTTTTGTACTTAGCATTCTCTAAGATGTGATCAGTTGTTGAGAACATTTCAGTAGTTTGCATTATTTCAGTTGTTTGTATAATTCTGTTAGATGTCACTATCAAGAGACATCAGCAGACGTCACATTCCTCTATATAAGGGATGTTGACCTAGCTGTATTCTAACCGAAGCATTAGGCGTGAATGAAAACATTCCTTTAACAGAAATATTCTCTCTCTATAATTGTTATTGTGTGTTTGCATATTGATCATCTTCTTGCTTGAATTCGATCTTATTTTGTTATATTCCGCTGCAAAATTCAAATCTAATTGATCCGATCCTATCAAAGTGTCATTAAGAACTTACAATACTTGCAATGATTTGGTGTTATCACCTTCAATGACCATGTTGGTGTTTGAATCTTATAGAAAGGTAGGAAACAATAGCTAGGAGGATATTTGGGAAAACTACTCGTGGGGGTGCTTGTGGAGGGTGTACTATTGGGCTACATGTCACTAGATAGAGAGCTAAAGTCAACTAGAATATTCACGTGGAGTCAGAAATTCATAGTCACCATGACAGAGAAGGAGCAATAATGCTCAAGTCAACTTAAAAGGAAGTCATTGCTGATAAGGTTTATCAAGTTATGCACAATATCCTAACCTCGATAGTGACTGAAGTAATTAAGGCGGTCGGGAATGGCGAGGATACTAAGAAGAATGAGAAAAGGAAGGTGGAAATGAAGCCTAAAAAGGGACTGAGAAAGAAGCTAAAAAGTAAATTGAGGGCTCGAAGGAGGAAAAACAAAAGTGGTAATCCATAGCGATGGCAGTGAGGATGAGTCTCAAAAAAGACAATTAAAGGCTATAATTATGGGGCTTTTCAAAAATACAACCCCCAACAGTTGATGGAAATGGCAATGCTACTAATGCTCATCGTTGGTAAGAGAGACGGAATTAGTGTTGAACATAAGCAAGTATCGTGACGATCAGAAGATGAAGTAATCTACCCATTCTTTTATTGGCTTAGTGTTATGCTATTAGTACAATATTTCCCAAGCTAAGGGAAGAATGGCTATGGCAAGGATGAGGTGGTCTAAGCTAAAGGAGTTGGTTCTGAGGAGTACTATCCATATCATGAGTTGGACAAGATTAGGAGGGAATTCTTGCATCTAAAAGAGGAACATGACATAACAAAACTACACTACCAAGTTCAACGAGCTAGCTTGTGTGAGAGTTGTCCAGAAAGATCAAGAGGTATATGTAGGGCTTGCCCATAAACATCAGGACGGATATGATAGATGCAAGGAAAAGTATGTTCAAGTTTAATAGGGAGTCTACATGATCATAGGGAATATGCATTAATTTTAATGCAAGGAGGAAAGTGGAACTGGAACAGGAACATATTAGGAATAGGAAGTTGTTAAATATATAACAATTTAGGATTGGGGAAATAAGGATAAAGGTTGATGATATTCAAATAGGTTAGGGAATGATGAATAAACTGAATAAGTCTAAGAAGTATGGTAGGAGTCATCATAAGGAATGTAAGTTAGGAACAAACATATGTTTCAAGTGTGAAAATAAGGGTCATTATGCTAAGGATTGCAAAGCAGCTAGTGTTATAAGTGTGGAGAGATAGGTCATTTGGGACAAGATTGCAAGAAGGGGTAGTGTATAGAGTTTAACGATCAAGAAGATCCGAGAAAAAAGAAATAATAACAAACCTAAGGAAAAGGCAAGGGTGTTTAATATGACAAGAGATGGGGCACGAGTTAAACATAAGGTGGTTTCAGGTATGTTTCTAGTTAATCATATATGTGTATCTATGCTTTTCGATTCTTATGCTAGTACGAGCTTTGTAGCTACTTTGTTTTGTAGTATAATTCATGGTAAAAGTAAGAAGATTTATGTGCCTTTTATGTTAAGATCACAATTGGTAAATATCTAAAGTGACTGATATGATTGATGATTGTTTCATAGAGTTGGAAGGTCATAGGTTCCTTTCTAGACTGTTTATTATGACCTTAGATAGTTTTGACATAGTATGAGGAATAGACTAGGTAGCTACTTTACGGGTGAATATTGTGTTTCGAATAAAGATGATTCGTCAGGCACCGGCCGACGGTAATTTAGTTACTATTTATGGGGACAAGCAATGTGTTGTTCCACAAGTGATATCTATGATGATGGCTTAGAAATGTATGAAGTTAGAGTGTGGTGCTTACCTAGCTTATCTAAAAGAAGTATTTGTGAAAGTGCTACAAGTATCAGATGTACCATTGTTTGTGACATTCTTGATGTATATCCCAGGGATTTATCAGGAGTGCCACTTAAACGAGAGATTGAATTTTAAATTGACTTAATGCTTGGAGCTTAACACGTTGCCAAAGCTACATATCAACATGCTCTTTCCGAGCTAAAGAAACTGATGGCTCAATTACAAGACCTTTTGGATAAGGGTTTTATTCAACCAAGCATCTCTCCACGGGCTGCTTCAGTGTTGTTCGTTAAAAAGAAGGATGGCAGTATGAGACTGTGTATTGACTATCACGAGCTTAACAAGTTGATAGTAAAAAACCAATAAGTTAGTTCTCTGGAATAGATCTCAAATTAGGCTACCGTCAGTTAAATCTTAAAGAACAAGGTGTTCCGAAGATGACATTTTATATCTACTATGGGCACTACAAGTTCCTCATAATGTTGTTTGGGTTGACTAATGCTCCGGTCACATTTATGGATTTGATGAATCATGTGTGTCGATTAATTCTTGACAAGTCAGTGATTGTATTCGTCGATGTTATTTTGATATACTCCATGAGCAAAGAAGATCATGCAACTCATAGTAAGGAGGTGTTAGAAATGCTTTGAATAGAAAACATTGAATATGATGTTCTCAAAACGTGATTTCTGGCTACATGAGGTTCAATTCTTAGGGCATGTTATCAATCTGGAAGGGATCATGGTGGACCTTGCTAAAGTTAAGGTAGTAACGAAATGGAATTTCCCGAAATGCCAACCGAGATTCGTAGTTTCTTAAGTTTGGCATGTTACTATACGAGGTTCATCCAAGACTTTCCAAGATAGCCTTACTACAAACCAAGCTGACTTGAAATGATATGAAGTTTGAATGGAATGCAGATCAAGGAAATGCCTTCCAGGAGTTAAAGACAAAGATGAATCAAGCCTTCATCTTGACTTTACCTGAGGGAAATAAGGATTTGGTGGTTTATTTAGACGCCTTGTACTCTGGTTCAAGGTGTGTCCGGTGCAACGAGGAAAAGTTATAGCCTATGCTTCAAGGTAATTAAAGGTTCAAGAAGTTAATTATCCTACACACTATCTGGAACTCATAGTTTTGATTTTCGTGTTAAAGATTTAGAGGCCTTACTTGTATGGAGTGAAATGCACCATCTTCACATATCACAAGAATCTAAAGTATTTTTTTAGCAGAATGATCTTAATATGAGACAAAGTTGACGGTTGGAGTTAATTAAAGATTATGACTATGAAATTCGTATTCATCAAGGTAAGGCTAACGTAGACACTAATGCTCTAATCTGTAAAGAAAGACTCGAGCCGATTTGAGTAAAAGCATGTCAGTTGATAGTAACCCCTGATGTGATGCAATAGATCCAAGGACTTTAGATGGAAATCTTAAAAGTGGATCAAATCAATCAGGAGAATATGAAGGGACAAGTCATGGATTTAGGAGTAAACAGCTTTTGTGTCAACACCATATTTGAACTAATGTGGATTCCAAGCTACAGGAAGCGTAGAAGGAAAATTTTGGATGAAACTCATAAGATTTGGTATTGTATTCATCCAGGCACCGTGAAAATATATCATGATTTGAATAAGGATTATTGGTGGCAATGTACGAAGCATGTTGTAATGGAATATGCAACAATTTGTCTAACTTGCCTGCAAGTAAAGGCTTAACATCAAAGACCATATAAGAAGATCCAACCTTTGGACGGTTCTAAATGAAAATAAGAGCACATAATGATGGACTTTATTAGGAAGCTACCTCCTACATCTAGAGGATTTTTATGCTATCTAGGTCGTAGTAGATCGATTGACGAAGAGTGCCCATTTACTACTTATTTGGGAGATGTTGTCGTTGGAAAGATTGGCATAATTGTTTATTAAAGAGGTCATGGCATGACATGGTTTGCCAGTTTCTATTGTTTCTGATAGGGTCGCCTGGTTTACATCTAAATTCTAGATGAGATTTCACAAAGCAATGGGGACGAGATTGCATATTAGTACATCTTACCACCCTTAGGCAGATGGGAAATCGGAAGAACCATTTAAACATAGAAAACATGCTCTAAGAGTGTATTATCAATTTCTGTAAAACTTAGGATGAGCACTTGCCATTTGTGAAATTCTCGTACAACAACAGCTATCATTCTAGTAACGGCATGCCACCATTCAAGATGTAATATGGTAGTAGGTGTAGAAACCTAGTGTATTGGGGATATTAGGTAGAAAGAGTTAGGAAGTACTGAAATTATTAAGGCCACATTAGAGAAATTAAAAAAGATTAGGGATTTTACGAAAGCAACTAAAGACAGGAAAACATCTTATATTGATAATTGGTGGAGGCCAATTGACTTTCAGGTCGGTGATAGAGTGATGTTAAAAGTATCTCAATAGAAGGAGACTATTCATTTTCTCAAAAGAGTAAAGTTAAGTACAAGGTATACAGACCATTTAGAATTTTTGCTAAAGTGGACAAGTGGCATATAGAATGGAAGTCCCTAATGAGTTAAGTGGGAATCATCCTACATTCCATGTATCTCACTTATGCAATGGTTTTGCAGAGGGTAATGTTGTTGTTCCTCTTACATATATTAAAATAGATGAAAGGCTAAATTATATGAAACAACCAATGGTTATCTTAGACTAGAAATAGAAGCAATGGTAGAGAAAAGTGATTGGCCATCTTAAAATACAATGGAAACACCAAAAGTGATCCTAAGCAACATGCGAATTAGAAGAGGAAATAAAAGGACACTACCTAGATCTCTTCAAGAATAACAGTTTCTGAGATAAAACCTACATAAGGGGGATGGTCATCCGAATTGAAGTATCATTAGCATTATGTACGTTACCCGTATCAAACAACTCATCCGCATTAGCCTACACTTAAGTTTTAAAGAATGGTCATCCACATTCGGTTTAATTTTCCGCATTAGGTCACTATTACCCGTACCAGAAGATGCTGGGAATATCTCCATCTACGATTCCAACTAAGTGTTACCTAAGAGTTGACAGTCATTTAATGTGATTGTTTTACTATATGAGTTCCTATACGCATTATATTTATAAAAATCTTTATTTAAAAAATCCATTATATATGATGAAATGAAATATATCTTAAAGGTATTATTTATAACAAAATGAAACATTAATAGATGAAAAGAATGATTTAAACTTAATGAAAAAAATATGGGCCCAGAATGAGAAGTCTTCCAAGCACTGTGAATGGACATCACTTATATTGATTTTTAATAGATCTAAGCTACATCTAGGCTCTAATGATGTTCATAATGTGTTTCAATGAATAATGTTTGAAATTTTATGTGTGCATGTGTGTAGATCTCGGGTTTTTAACCTATCAGTTCTAGGGTTTGTTCGAGAGCTTCAAGAGGTGAGTTCAAGATCTCCTTATGTAAAGGTTTTATCATACTTTTAGGGTTGGTATGCATATCTACACAATAAAAGTTTATCAAAACTATGATTTCACATGTAAAGATGACATTTTATGTTTGAAAATGATGTTATAGCATGTATGATGATGAAATTGTAAAGTTTTAGTAATGAACCTAGCTATATGAGGTCTAGATCTATTGTTAGAATCATGATATACTTAATGATGGGATAAAAAGGCTAAGAAGGAAAATGGACAGTGGGTTTTTTTCTTCTACATCGGGTATTTTTACCCACATTGGATGTTCCTACGAAAATAATCTATCTTAAACCACCTATATTGAGCTTCATAGTCATCCCCATCATGTTTAAGCCACTAGAACCAAGTGTTATAATCATCACATTGTTTATCATCCGCATTAAATGTTGTCTTCATTGGAGTTCGTTCACCCGCACCAAGTGTTAAACCATCCACATAGACTACTATCCGGAATCACCCGCATAAATTGTTACCCGCATCGACTGTTACCCGTATTGGCCGTTACTAAGATGCATTTTTCATTAGTCCATTGGCATTGGACCCTAATCACTCACATCACCTATACTTAGCCAGATCCTAATATATGTTCATTCACATTAGATGTTATGCATCTACATCAAAAGTTCTTCATTCAAAATGAACTATCCATCCTCATTAGGTACATTACCCATATTAAACAGTTCATTCGTATTAGCCTCCACTTAATTCTAGGAGTTGACTGTCATTAAATGTGACTGTTCTACTATATGAGTTCCTATGTGCCTTATTTCTATTAAAAGGTTATTTAATGATCCATATTACATGATGAAGTGAAAGATATCCTAAAATTATTATTTATAACAAAATGGAACATTATTGGGTGAAAACAATGACTGAAACATAATAAAAAAATATGGGTCCAAATTGAGAACTCTTCCACGCACTGATGAATGAACTTCACTTACGTGAGTCAAATGAATAGAATGAACCATTTCATGAGCAGGCTGTATGCCTTGCAATGTAGGTCAACAGTCAGGGGTTTAGCTAACCATGATAAATATGAACCATCATGGGTTGACATTTGTTTTCAGCTAGATGTTTGGGCCTTTGCTTTGTTGATTCCAATGAAATGTTATGTAATGTATTATGTTATGATTGACCAACTATGAGCACTCCTGAGTTCAGGGCATTACAGGTTGGTATCAATGCTAAAGTTTAAAAGAAATTGGGTAAAATAAGTTTCAAAACTTAGAGTTAAACTGAAAATGAACAAAAGAAAAGAATACTAACCCAAATAGCAGTGTGCCATCATGTAAAGGTTTAAATAAAAATAAGTACCAATGTGTGTATGTTACTTGCATATATATTCTTAATAGATAGGGAATGCTTAGGGCGTGGAAGTAAGGTAAGTAGTTAATAACATTTGATAGTATAATTAAAAACTTACCATACTTGCAATTATATGGGATAAAACCTACCAGCATGATACTACGTTCATCAAGACTCAGAAATTACCCTTGATCTTTTCAAACCTAATGTTAAAACACAATCATATGGTGTGTAAAGCTTATACTTTGATGAGCAAACCAAAATCTTTATACTTTGGAATCAATAACGTCTCTCTAGTTGACAAATTCTTGAACAAGATCCAAACTTTTCAACGTTTGCAACCCGGAATTAAAATTGGTGATGGTGTTGTTGGTCATAGCCGAAAGTGCTGGGGAAGGGGGTTGTGATCGCTATGATGCAATTAGGGTTAGGGGATTAGGGTTTCTCCTTATCCCCTTATTTATATAATTGAATATTTACTTTATAACCCTCGGTTTATTAACCTTTGGTTGTTTCCCCCTGTCTTACGCGATGTGAATTTGTTTATTGTCAGCTCAGCTTATCAAAAACCATAAAGGCGAATATCAATGTCGGTTATAAACATAAATAAAGATGATGAATAGAAAGACCGAACCAAGTATAAATAAATTGCTATCATTAAAAACAAAAACACTTAAAACCTAACTGAATTCTTTAAATCATGAATCAATAATTAAAATTTAAATAATCAAATTCATTTTGTTTGAAAATATAATTGTATTTCTTAAGAAGTTTTGCACACTCTCCTAGAATATTTATTCTATTTATCTACATCACCATCATCTTCATCATCCTCTATCTACACATTGCTTCCCAAATTTCATATCCATCTAGGAGTATTCTTGAGATTCATCTTCTTCCTTCTCTTTGGGGTTTATTCACGTTCTGCGGCAGCCCAGGAAACCCCCATCCAACACCGCACCGACCGAATTGAACCCACACCCCCCTCTCTCTTCGTATTCTTCTCTTTCTTGAACACAGCCTTCCCAACCCATCCATCTCAGCCTTGCTAGAGCAGCGATAGCCTAACCATTACGATTCGACAGGAGAGAGTACGAGATGATTTCAAAATAGAAAAGCTTTACAATTGTGCCCACGTGTTCTACGCTTGTAGTCAATGATGTAGAGTAATCGGAGTCTTTCATTCTCTAAAAGAAAATAATATGAAGGATGAAAACTGACATGTGTGTAAACTATGGTGATCAAATCCAAAAAGTCATAAAGTTTACTGTAGCACCAACCTTGTTCTTTAATATGTATATATAATTACCCCTCAAGGTTTATTATTTAACTCTTAATTATGTAAACCCATAACATGTAACATTTAATTATTAAACTTTGACTAAAAATCCTTTTTATTAATTTTTTATTTCATTAAATACTTAATCCATGATTATTTCTCTAAATAATCAAACACTATTAATTTAATTCGTGTTTTCTGAACCATAACATGTAACAAATAGACATTATTCTTTAGTTTTTGTCCAAAATGTAACTCTTTGGATCGTAACTCGATTGCATCATTTATATTATCGATAATCTAAACATGTGAAGGTTATCTTTATCATTTTCGGTCCCACTTAGACTATATATGTGTGGGCTTCACCTAGTGCAAGGTGTATCTTCAAGGTATATATTTAGTTGGTTCTAGTATATGCATTCATGATGGGCATGCATTATCTAGCTAGAATATTCAACTTCATATCTGGTAATTAAGGTACTGATGCATTTCTACATGTGTATGTTGTAAGACAATGTTTCCAACGTAAGTTTTTCTACACTAAGGTTCCTAATCTTGTAAGGTGACGTATTTGATCTTCTGGAAAAGTGAATCAACCGATAGCCTTGTGATATTATATCCACGGAGATGCTAAAGTTTTTTTCTCCAAAATAGGCAAAGGTTTAGACTCATAATTATGCAAGACACTAAACTTGATTTACAATGAGCTAAGATTAAGCCTCTTGATGCAACATCAACCAAAGGTGTTTGGCCTAAGCTAAAATTATGTTAGGGTGGAGCAAGGATGTTATCTATTTTTCATGGTTTAGAGCCTTGAGGATATTATCCTTTGCTTTATAGTTATGAGGAGTGGCTGGAGCAACAAAAATCAAGCCATCCTATATATTTATATGAGTACTTCTTCTTTTATTACGTGGAAACCTTCTAATATCATTCGGATGAAGCAAGGACGTTATCAACAAGAGCATTAAAAATCAAAGAAAGATAAAAGTGTGCTCTAATGGCAGCTTGGGTGATGCAAAAAGGATTGTTCACTCCATTATGAACAATGGGTTGGGGAAGTTCTCCCACCCTATATGCTCATTGTTTATATATTTGAAACAAACTTAGCATGGGCCCTTGTAATTGGTTTTGAAATGTTAACTTGTTGTATGCATGTGTCAGCATGGCTAATAGTGTTTTGTAACTTGTAAGCAACTATTTATGCTTTCTAATATTCAATGGTCATAATTTTTATGTTTAGCTTTGCTTATTACATCAAATGGTGAGTTTGGGTATTTAACCGTGTCATTGGTGCACCTATGATTTGAGTTCATGGGATAGTATAGATTAAGGTGTCAAGCTTTCACATTGAGTAGGACATGGCCTATTCCTATTGAGTTGTATTGTTTTTGGTCACTTAACCTTTCCATTAGTAGACAAAGCTAGTTTTCATGTGATTATATTGTTTTAGGATGTCCAACCCTTACATGAGTAGGAAAGACAGATCTCATGGAATAACATTATTTTAGTTTTTCAAACCTTTACGAAAGTAGGAAGAGACTGAATATTATGAGATTATAATGTCTTATGGTAAGTAAAACATTCATGTATTGTTATATTCATCCATGTATCCAGCATCCTGAATAACCATAATTGTTACATATTGACCACCCTAATAGTGTTGTACCATGTTATCCCAATATTTAGTGATGCTGACATAATCTTAATAGTGTTGAACTCATTGGGTGCTTTGTCTAAGAAATTCAACAAGAAAAGGAGATATATATCAAATCATTATTTCCCCAACGATCATAGGTAGGTGTGTTAGGTTGTGTCTGGCAATCAACCTTGACTAAAATTCTCAATTTAAAGTTGAGGTTAAACGTATTTCCTTTTTGGCCAAGCAAAATGGTGTTGGCACCTTCCATGCTTGGTGACATGGGTTATTGCTAGTCAAAGGGATTTGCATTGCTTCAAGGAAAGGTACCTTACATTGTTTCTAGGTAAGATAACTTGACATGTAGCAAAGAAAGGTGTCTTAGGTTGTTGTCAGACAACGTGAGTGGAGCTACTGCAAGGCAAGGTGACTTTGCCTATTGTAAGGAAATATGACTCAGCCTACTTGTAAGCAAGATAACCAGCCCAGCTGTAAGGAAATGTGACTTAGCCTACTGTCAGGCAAGGTTAATTGTCCGAATGTAAGGAAAGATAACTTCAGGTATCGTCAAGCAAGGTGACTTAGGTGCTTCAAGGAGAGGTACCTTACATTACTACCAGGAAAGGTTAGGGTGTCGTAAGGCAAAGTGACATAGGCTCCTCTCAGCCTAGTAAAAGTTTGGTATGGAACTCTAAAAATGTATGGTCTTTCCTTCTACTGCTCTTAACTCTAAACTTTAGAATTATATTGGCTATAAAGCTTGAGCTCTTATAGTATTGATTGATCTGATTTTTTGTTATGTATACAAGTTTTAACTATTTTATTTGTATATTGTGTCGACCAAAGGAAGTTTGATTAACTTTTATTCCTTATTTATGTCTACGTTAGTCTCAAAATAATCATCAGAAGTCTTAGCATTTGTGATTTTTGCAACAAAAATAGCTTTAGCTTTTCGCACAGCCAATATTTTTTAGAGGGTAGTACAACCATCTTTGTCTAACCATTAACTTTGGTTAACAAAGAATATCATGTGGAGTACTTGGGAACTTAAGGACTGAAGGAGTTACCCACCACCTGAGGCCTAATAAATTACCTAAAAACTAAGGTGATGAGAAGTATATGACAAGTTGAGACAAGGTAGGCCAGGCAAGGTTCCTAGAGAGGCGAGACTAAGCCAGGGAAGATTGACCATGCAAGTTTGTCGTGCCTAATGAGAAAAGGTTCCTTTGCAAGCCAAGGCAATGAGGAATATCTGGCCTTGGGTGATCTTGTGGGTATTTATAACATTGTCGGGCCTTAGGCTTTTTCAAGGCAAAGATATGGAGGATTCTATCTTTTCCTTTTAGAGAAGTCTAAACGGTGTGCTTTCACGTATTATCAATCTTAGGTTCACCGAGCTTTAGTTTTTAGTGTAAGTTATTGTCCTTTATGACTTGAGAAAGAAGGGTTAGCATTTTTTAACTAGTCGTCCTTATCATGTATTCTTATTTCTATAATAGGGTTTGATTTATTATTCAACATTCTTGTTCTTAACCCACTTCATTGTCTCGTTGCTAATCCTATGATCTTTGTCTTTGTCTTGGCCTTGTCCTTGGCAATTTAAGCCAAGATCATTCTTGTTGTTATCTTGTTATGAGTAAGAAAGACTTGCCTGTCTCTTATCCTCTTGTTTAATAAAGTGGTGCTTTTCACGAAGAGGGATTGTATTTTGCCTTACCCTTATCATCAAGTATAGATCTTTTGTCTACAAACAAATTCTTCAAAATAGTATTTATGAAAACAATTTGAAGTCGATCGAGGTTTTTGTTGTGTTGATGTCAGGTAAGGTTCTTCACAAGTATGCTAGGAAAGACTGTTGAGCGTATTCTACTTATTTTTTTTGCATGTTATGAGTTATCTTTGTGGTTGTATTTTTTTTCAAACAAGGAGATGATCATCCTTGACGTTTCTTATTATTAGTATGTGAGGACCTGCCTTGTTCCTTCCCTAATGCTTATGACAACCACCATCAAATCTGGTTAGTTGACTTTTTGTTGACTTTGACTTTCTAAGTTTGACTTTGTCTTTTGCTGACTTTGACTTTTAAGTGCAGAGACTTTGTGTATATTGAGGAAATATAATTTAGTGATTTTAAAAGAGTTAGTATGCTTCCTAAAGTCTTACAACCCTAGAAATGATTAATTTTTTGTCACACCAAACACCCTCGTAAAACTAGGTTTTGGTTAAATAGAATTTCATATGGGGTGTACTTACAAATACAAAAGAACACAATTAGTTAATGATGTAGGCGGATGTCAAAACATATTTTACCCCCAAACAATTTTGGGTAGATTGGCTTCAAACATAAAACACGAAGCTATTCAAGAATATGTTTATGTTTTCGTTCCACAACCCCATTTTGTTGAAGGATGTGTTGGCAAGTCGTCTTGAGCAAGATCCCATCTTCCTTGAACAAATTGTCCATTTATTTTATGTGAATTCCCTTTCATGATCCCATCTAACTATTGTAACCATCTTCTGTGACATTGAAGGATGTGTTGGCAGATAGCTGCCAAAAGTACCTTTTCCAAGTCCTGAAGAGGAAGATGCATCTTGGGTGGACATATAGTGCGACTTGTCAGATATATTGGGTCATATGGGATTTCCCCGTTTTCTCTCCAATCGAGATATCCTCTGTTTAGCCCACGAAAGTTTAATTGAATTATCAAAAATTTGGAGCGTGAAGTGCAATTAGATCCATTTTTGGGGGGGATTCAAATTACTATTATCAATTATAAGAATTTATGGTTGGTTACTCGGACTACTACATTGAAGTATCCAGTCTTCGTTTAAAAAAAACAAGTGGTAATATATCTATTTTATATCATAAAGGATTCCTATTTTTTTGTAAGTATAAGTAGAAGTTTTTCAAACTCTTATCAATTGAGTAATATGCATGAATCCGTTAACTTTTTTATGGAATGCGTGAATTGAGAAAAAAAGAAGGGGTTAGAAAAAGAAGTGGTAATAGGAGCACAATGTAACACCCCGAAAAGTCGAAACAAGTCATTAAGGATAATGGGCTTAATTAATGTGTATTTAATAAAAGAGGAAAATGGGTTATGGGCCAAATTGGGTTTATGGGCAAGAGCCTAAGTGATTAAGGCCCATAATCAGCCCTTAACCTACCCAAATCAGCCTCCATCTCCATCATTTGAACTCTAGCTCCCAAAATTCGTAGAGAGAGAAAGTAGAGAGAGAAAGTGAAGAAAACTCAAGATTTGAAGCTTCCAAGGTTAAAAGATTGAAGATCTGGGTGTTGGAGCATCAAGACCTAAGAAAGAAGCAACAAATTTAAGTAAGAATCGACCTCTAAACCCTTCTATAGATCAAACCCGGATTCTAGGGTTTTGGGTTTTGAAAAGTTGCAAAGAAACGCATAAAGGTCACATTTTTATGTATGAAAACATGTATTAAGCATAGATTTAGCCTCATGGATGATAAACTAAGAGATTGGACGTAAAAAGTTATGATTTTGGGTTAAAAACGGTCTGGTTCGTAATTTTTATGCGATCTGCGAAACTGCATATGCATCCAGCGAAATTGCATATTCAATCAGCGAAACTATGAGGACTTCCTGCGAAACTATAATTTCGCAGGTAGTTTCGCAGACATGGTTTTCCAACGAAAGTTGGGCGAAACTGGCAGCGAAGATGCCAGCGAAACTGCCAGCGAAGTTGCCAGCGAAACTAGCAGCGAAACTGTTAGTGAAACTAGCAGCGAAACTGTTGACGAATCTAGCTGCGAAATTGCTGATATTGTAGCGAAATTAGCAGCGAATTTAGGCAGAAATTAACCCCTTTAAGTGTTAGCTTATCTGCAGGCTGTGTAGAGTGATCCTAGCCTTGTAAGCTTAGCCTAGAAGTTATTCGTGGTATCCAGGTGAGTTCTAGATCCCCTATTTATAAGTTTTCCATGTTTTGGGGCTATTATGCATACTAAATTTACGTTTTTATATGACCAAGATTTTAAGGGGTTTTAACGGGGAGAACGATTTTTCTATAAGTAAATGTGCTATATAAATCTTTAAATATAAAAAATTTTGCGCTGACCTGGCAGCCCGGCCCCAGCCAGGGGCGTTGCCCCTTGGACCCCACTAGGGGCTGCTGCCCCTAGGACCCCGTTATCAGGGGCTGCCGCCCCCGAACCCCCACTGTCCCGCGGCGGGTTGGTTATGTTTTATGATGATTAGTACTTGGTATGTTGTGTTCTTAATAAATTAAGTATTATATAGTAAAGTGGAAGGTGATATTAATGTAAAGTAAAACTTAATGAATGTTACCCCCGCGCCCGTTTGATGATGAAAAGTCTTGCAAGCACTATGATAGACTTCATTTATGTGAGTCTGATGTATGATGATGGATCTGTATTCATGAGCGGGCTATGTGCCTTGCAGTGTGGATCAACTGTCGGGGGTTAGCTACCGTATTCATGTGTACCGACAGGGATTGGCATTTGTTGTCAATCAACATGGAGCTCTTGCTTTGTGCAATCTAGTTTATGATGAAAGTGAAAGATAATGAAAGAATGAAAGATAATGAACATGCTTATTATGATGCAAGTAATGTTATGTACTATGTTGTATGCATGGTCATTGTATGAAAGTATAAAGTTAATATTTTCTTATATTATTTAAAACTAGAACTCACTCAGCGAAGCTGACTTTTATGCATAATAGTTGGCAGGTAAGTGCTGATGCTGAGGATGGCACACAGAGCTACTTGGGGAGCTATGGATGGCATTCCTATTTATGAAATCTTTATTGTAATTTAAGAACAAGTAATATGTTTTGTTTGCAATTAAAGGACAAATGTATGAGTACGATATGGTTTCTAAGTTTTAAATGAATGTCTATTTATTTCCGCTGCAATGTTTTGTTATTAAACTGATTTTATGCTATGATTAACCAACTGTGAGGATTTCCGGGAATGGGGCCTTACAAGTTGGTATTAGAGCCAAAGTTTAAGAGAATTGGGTAAACTGTTTTCAAAACCTAAACTTATACTGAAAATGGGATCGAATGAAGGATGCCAATCCAAGTAGCTACGTGCCATCAGGTAAAAGTTTCAAGTAAAACCGGAATCATGTGTGTGTGCTATTTGTTTTACGTGCTTGTAGATTTGAATACTAATATGTGTTAGGATAGTGATTGCTTGGGACAGGAGGGTAAGGTAAGTGGTTAATCACACTTGGCCACTTAATTAAGGACTTACCGTACTTATAATGATCTGAGCAATTATCTTGAATAACCATTTTGGTGTTTGAATCTTATAGGAATTAGTTATGGCTGGTAGAAAATCTGGGAAGGCAACCCGAGGAGGTGCTCGTGGCGGGCGAACTACTGAGCCATGTGTCACCCGGAGCAAAGCTAAGGCTCCCGAGACTGTTTACGAGGAGTCAGACCTCCATAGTCACCCGGAGGGGGAGGGATCAGCCACCCTTAAACCCACTGTGAAGGAGGCTATCGCTGATGAGGTCTACAATGTCATGCAAAATGTCTTACCCTCGGTGGTGACCGAGGTGATCAAAGCAGTCAAGGATGGAGAGGAAGCTGAGAAGAAGGGGAAGAAAGTGAGAAGAATTCAGGAAAGTCCACTGGGAGGACTGAGGAATCTGAAGAGGAGCCATCAAACCCTAAGGTGGTAGTCCATGATGACGACAGTGATGAGGAGTCCGAGAGAGAGACTACTAGAGGGTGCAACTATGGGGCATTTCAAAGGTGCAAGCCCCCAACCTTTGACGGTAACGGCACTGCTACTGCCGCTCATCGTTGGGTCAGAGAGATGGAAGCGGTACTGGAAATTAGTGAGTGCCGAGAAGATCAAAAAGTTAAGTTTGCCACTCATTCCTTCGTTGACTCAGCGTTATGCTGGTGGGACAATATTGTCCAGGCTGAAGGGAAGCGATCGATAGCCAAAATGAAGTGGTCTGAGTTGAAGGAGTTAGTGCTGGAGGAGTATTGTCCCCATCGGGAATTAGACAAGATTGAAAAGGAGTTCTTGTATTTGAAGGCTGGGAACATGACTCAACAAGAGTATACCTCCAAGTTCAATGAACTTGCAAGACTTGTGCCAGACATGGTGACACCTGCATCCAGGAAGATCAAAAGATACATACAGGGTTTGCCTGTGGACATCAGGAGGCACATGATTGCAGCCAGACCGGGTACGTTTAGGTCTGTGGTGGACTTAGCTAGGAGGTTGTACGATGAGAGAGACCCAGTGCCTGTACATAAGAAGGTGGAGAAATGGAATGGGAACAAGAATGGAAATGGGAAGAGGTTCGGAGGTGATAACTTCCGGAATGGAGAGAAGAGGATGAGGGTTGAAGATCAGTCTGGGAGACAGGGAATACTGGTGAAGGAGGTGCTTGTAGAAAATGTGGAAAAGGTCATTCAGGGGAGTGCAGAGTTGGGACGGGAAAATGTTTCAAATGTTGAGGCGAGGGCCACTATGCAAGGGATTGCAAGGTGGGGAGGTGTTACCAGTGTGGCGAGATGGGTCATGTGGGAAAAGACTGTAAGAAAGGAAAACCAGAAGGATCAGGAACAGTTAAAGCTGGAGACAAGGGAAGAAGTGATGGTTCAAAGGCGAAGGCGAGGGCATTCAACATAACTCGCGAGGAGGCCAGGGCAGACCCAAAGTAGTTTCAGGTATGTTTCTGGTAGACCATGAATATGCTTCTGTGCTCTTTGATTCTGGTGCTAGTAGGAATTTATGTCTGCTGCCTTTTGTCGTTTGTTGCATGATAAGAGTAGAAAGTTAGATGAGCCTTTCTATGTGGAAACAACCATTGGTAAGTCCATTAAGGTAACTGAGGTGGTTGAGGATTGCCTGATTGAGTTAGAGGATTGTAAGTTCCCTGCTAGGTTGCATGTTATGGCCTTAGGAGGTTTTGATGTGGTGTTAGGCATGGATTGGTTAGCTACCTATGAAGCCAATATAGTATGTAGTAAGAAGATAATTCACCTAATAGCGCCCGACGGTAGTTCTGTTACGGTTCTTGGAGATAAGGTGTGCTGTGTACCGAAGGTCTTGTCGATGATCACAGCTGAAAAGTACTTGAGACGTGGGTGCAGCGCTTACTTGGCCTATATAAAAGATGTGGATGCACCAGAGCCACAATTATCAGACGTGCCGGTGGTGTGCGAGTTTCCTGACGTCTTTCTTGAGGACCTGACCGGTGTGCCGCCTGACCGCGAAATCGAATTTCAGATTGATTTGCTACCAAGAGCACAACCTGTCGCTAAAGCACCGTATCGATTAGCTCCTTCGGAGATGGTAGAACTAAGGGACCAGTTGCAAGATTTACTGGATAAAGGCTTCATCTGACCGAGTATCTCTCCATGGGGTGCTCCGGTTTTATTCGTCAAGAAGAAAGATGGTAGCATGCGGATGTGCATTGACTATCGCGAGCTCAGTAAGCTGACTGTAAAGAATCGATATCCATTACCAAGGATCGACGACCTGTTCGATCAACTTCAGGGTGCCAGCTGGTTTTCAAGGATAGACCTGCGGTCTGGTTACCACCAACTGAAGGTGAAAGAACAAGACATTCCTAAGACAGCGTTCCGTACGCGTTATGGACATTACGAATTTCTCGTCATGTCCTTTGGTTTAACCAACGCGCCAGCTGCTTTCATGGACCTCATGAATAGGGTATGTCGACCAATGTTGGATAAATCGGTGATAGTATTCATCGACGACATCTTGATTTATTCAAAAAGTGAAGAGGAACATGCCGATTATATTCGAGAAGTATTGGAGGCACTCAGAAATGAGAAGTTATATGCTAAGTTCTCTAAATGCGCATTTTGGCTTCGAGAAGTTCAATTTTTGGGTCATGTGGTTAATCCCGAGGGGATCAAGGTGGACCCTGCAAAGGTTGAAGCGGTGATGCAATGGGAACTTCCAAAGACGCCATCCGAGATTCGTAGTTTCTTAGCCATGGCAGGATACTATAGGAGGTTTATCCAGGATTTCTCCAAGATAGCTTCTCCTTTGACAAAGTTGACCCGAAAGGACATGAAGTATGAATGGGGTACTGATCAGGAGAACGCCTTCCTAGAACTGAAGATGAGGTTAACTCAAGCCCCTGTCTTGACGTTACCTGAAGGGAACGAGGATTTGGTGGTCTACTCGGATGCCTCGTTTGCAGGATTGGGTTGCGTGTTGATGCAACGAGGGAAGGTGATAGCCTATGCCTCTAGACAGTTAAAGGTCCACGAGGCCAATTATCCTACCCTTGATTTGGAGTTGGCCGCGGTGGTGTTTGCATTGAAGATTTGGAGGCATTACCTGTATGGGGTGAAGTGCACCATCTTCACTGATCATAAAAGTCTGAAATATTTTTTTGAACAAAAGGAACTCAATATGAGGCAGAGGAGGTGGTTGGAACTGATCAAGGATTATGACTGCGAAATTCATTTTCATCCAGGCAAAGCCAATGTGGTTGCTGACGCCCTTAGCCGAAAAGGACGACCCGAACCAATTAGGGTGAGGGCTTGCCAGATAATCATGACGCCTGATGTTATGAAACAAGTGAGGGAGTTCCAGGATGAGGCATTAAGAGAGGATAGAGTCAACTCTGAAAGGATGAAAGGACAAGTTTAGACTTGGGGGAAAACACCCTGGGTGTTAGAACCCGATCTGGGAGAATGTGGATCCCTCTCTATGGAGATTTGAGGGAGAAAATCATGGATGAGGCTCACAAAACTTGATATTGCATACACCTCGATGCCACGAAAATGTATCAGGATATGAAGAAAGATTTCTGGTGGCGGGGAATGAAGCGAGACGTAGCTAAGTACGTGAGCAAGTGTCTGACTTGCCTTCAAGTGAAAGCAGAGCACCAAAAGCAGATCCAGCCATAAAGAAGCCACTATGGAAGAATCCAGCCTTAATCCCTAATCCTGACAATGGGAACACATCACAATGGACTTCATCACGAAGCTACCTCGCACGACGAGGGGAAGCGACGCAATCTGGGTGATTGTTGACCGTCTAACAAAGAGCGCCCATTTCCTACCAATTCGTGAGACGTATTCCTCTGAGAGCTTGGAAGAGCTATTTATCAAGGAGATCGTGGCTCGTCACAGTGTGCCAGTGTCTATCGTTTCGGATAGGGACACACGGTTTACGTCCAAGTTCTGGAAGAGGTTTCACGACTCAATGGGGACTAGACTACATATTAGTACGGCTTACCATCCCCAGACGGTGGTCAGTCGGAAAGGATGATCCAGACTTTAGAAGACATGCTACGAGCCTGTGTAATCAACTTTGGAGGAAGCTGGGATGAGCACTTACCGTTGGCGGAATTCTCATATAATAATAGTTACCATGTCAGCATTGGTATGCCACCTTACGAAATGTTGTACGGTAGGAAGTGCAGAATGCCCGTGTGTTGGGGTGACATCAGGCAAAAGGAATTGGGGAGTCTTGAAGTGATTAAGGTCACAACTGAGAAGTTAGATAAGATTAAGGCGTTCATGAAAGCTGCAAAGGACCGCCAAAAGTCTTATGCTGATAAGAGGCGCAGGCCGATAGAATTTGAAGTTGGTGACAAGGTTATGCTCAAGGTATCGCCCTGGAAAGGGATCATCAGGTTTCGAAAAAGGGGAAAGTTGAGCCCAAGATTCGTAGGGCCATTCCGTATTATCGCAAGGGTAGGAGAAGTGGCCTACAGATTAGAACTACCTGATGAGTTGAGTGGAATTCACCCTACGTTCCATGTATCTCATCTCAGGAAATGTCTAGCAGATAATGATGTCGTTGTACCATTAGAAGACATTGAAGTCGATGAACGGCTGAATTATGTAGAGCAGCCGGTGGCCATCCTTGATTGGAAAGATAAGCACTTACGGAATAAAGTGGTTCCACTAGTACGAGTACAGTGGAGACACAGAAAAGAATCAGAATCTACGTGGCAGACTGAGGAGGAGATGAGGAAATTTTACCCTCAATTGTTTGATGACTGACAGGTTTCGAGGACGAAACCTAAATAAGTGGGGGGACTTGTAACACCCCGAAAAGTCGAAACGAGTCATTAAGGATAATGGGCTTAATTAATGTGTATTTAATAAAAGAGGGAAATGGGTTATGGGCCAAATTGGGTTTATGGGCAAGAGACTAAGTGATTAAGGCCCATAATCAGCCCTTAACCTACCCAAATCAGCCTCCATCTCCATCATTTGAACCCTAGCTCCCAAAATTCATAGAGAGAGAAAGTAGAGAGAGAAAGTGAAGAAAACTCAAGATTTGAAGCTTCCAAGGTTAAAAGATTGAAGATCTGGGTGTTGGAGCATCAAGACCTAAGAAAGAAGCAACAAATTCAGGTAAGAATCGACCTCTAAACCCTTCTGTAGATCAAACCCGGATTCTAGGGTTTTGGGTTTTGAAAAGTTGCAAAGAAACGCATAAAGGTCACATTTTTACGTATGAAAACATGTATTAAGCTTAGATTTAGCCTTATGGATGATAAACTAAGAGATTGGACATAAAAAGTTTATGATTTTGGGTTAAAAACGGTCTGGTTCGTAATTTTTATGCGATCTGCGAAACTGCATATGCATCCAGCGAAATTGCATATTCAATCAGCGAAACTATGAGGACTTCCTGCAAAACTATAGTTGCAGTAGTTTCGCAGACATGGTTTTCCAACGAAAGTTGGGCGAAACTGGCAGCGAAGATGCCAGCGAAACTGCCAGCAAAGTTACCAGCGAAACTAGCAGCGAAACTGCTGGTGAAACTAGCAGCGAAACTGTTGACGAATCTAGCTGCGAAATTGCTGATCTTGCAGCGAAATTAGCAGCGAATTTAGGCAGAAATTAACCCCTTTAAGTGTTAGCTTATCTGCAGGCTGTGTAGAGTGATCCTAGCCTTGTAAGCTTAGCCTAGAAGTTATTCGTGGTATCCAGGTGAGTTCTAGATCCCCTATTTATAAGTTTTCCATGTTTGGGGCTATTATGCATACTAAATTTATGTTTTAAATGACCAGATTTTAAGGGGTTTTAACCGGGAGAACGATTTTTCTATAAGTAAATGTGCTATATAAATCTTTAAATATAAAAGTTTTTCGCGCTGACCTGGCAGCCCGGCCCCAGCCAGGGGCGTTGCCCCTTGGACCCCACTAGGGGTTGCTGCCCCTAGGACCCGCTGTCAGGGGCTGCCGCCCCCGAACCCCCACTGTCCCGCGGCGGGTCGGTTATGTTTTATGATGATTAGTACTTGGTATGTTGTGTACTTAATAAATTAAGTATTATATAGTAAAGTGGAAGGTGATATTAATGAAAAGTGAAACTTAATGAATGTTACCCCCAGGCCCGTTTGATGATGAAAAGTCTTGCAAGCACTATGATAGACTTCAATTATGTGAGTCTGATGTATGATGATAGATCTGTATTCATAAGCGGGCTATGTGCCTTGCAGTGTGGATCAACTATCGGGGGTTAGCTACCGTATTCATGTGTACCGACAGGGATTGGCATTTGTTGTCAATCAACATGGAGCTCTTGCTTTGTGCAATCTCGTTTATGATGAAAGTGAAAGATAATGAAAGAATGAAAGATAATGCAAGTAATGTTATGTACTATGTTGTATGCATGATCATTGTATGAAGGATAAAGTTAATATTTTCTTATATTATTTAAAACTAGAACTCACTCAGCGAAGCTGACTTTTATGCATAATAGTTGGCAGGTAAGTGCTGATGCTGAGGATGGCACACGAAGCTACTTGGGGAGCTATGGATGGCATTCCTATTTATGAAATCTTTATTGTAATTTAAGAACAAGTAATATGTTTTGTTTTCAATTAAAGGACAAATGTATGAGTACGATATGGTTTCTAAGTTTTAAATGAATGTCTAATTATTTCCGCTGCAATGTTTTGTTATTAAACTGATTTTATGCTATGATTAACCAACTGTGAGGCTTTCCGGGAACGGGGCCTTACACACAAGACGACCTGCGAACACATCCTTCAATCCCATCTTCCTTGGGTAAGTTTATCACTAGAAGTGGGACCCAATCTTCTGTGACATGTGTCCCTAGTTGCCACCGTTGTCATTCTTCTAGTTCCAAATATCCTCATGAAGTACAAACTTTCCTTGCGCTCACCCACAATCAAGCTCCTTGTGTGAAGTGTCTACATTACATAAAATTCAGAAAAAATGTTTATCGCAATTATAGGTCTTTAGTTAATCGTCTAAACCACAGAAAGTTGCAGGTAAGCTTTGAAATATGTAAAATGCCTCTTATTTATATTCCTCATTATAAAGTGTATTTCCCTCTACCCACGGTAGGTAATAGTCTTAGTTTAGAATAAGGAGTCTCTATTTGAAATAAGAACTACGGTTTTACTATGAGTTTTAGTTTTATTTTCAAGGATGTTGATGTCGTATGTGATGCGTTCGATAGAACCCAAGTCCGCCACGTAATGATCATCACAATCTCTTTTACTTGTCATGAAGGAATTTAGCGTTGTATTCACCTTAATCGAGCTTTTGTTTTCTATAAAATGATTTAGAAAAGTTTCATGTTTGTCTTAGTCAAACCTGAGACAAGGTTGTAATGTAACATCATTGAGATTTGAGATACTAATTAAATTGTGATCTTATGTGATAAATTGATTTGATGCATTTAACTTCTTAGTTTAAAGTTCTACATTAGCCTATGATACTTGTAAAAGAACAACATATCATGATCCTATGCACGGATGCACGCATGCATGCATGCACATATATATGTATGTACGTATGTACGTATGTATGTATGTACGTATGTACGTATGTACGTATGTATGTATGTGTGCATGCATGTGTACACATCTCGACCCACATGAATATATCGAACCTTAAAATAACATTTGACTTATATAATAAACAAACAAGAAAAGTGAACGTAAAACAAACACCACCAAGTAACGACTATGACTCGAGGACAATATGTCCCCCATTTTCCCCAACCTACGGTCTCCATGACCAAGTAACCACTATGACCCGAGGACGTATGTATGTACATACGTACATACGGTACGTACGTAGGTGTACGTACGTACGTAGATGTAGGTAGGTACATACGTACGTATGTAGGTACGTATGTACGTATGTATGTATGTATGTACGTATGTATGTACGTATGTACGCACACACATATGTACGTATCATCAACTTTCATTAGAAGCAATTATATCTCTTATTTTAAATATAGATTAAATCATACAATCTTTAAAATAAATTTGTATCATCAACTTTCAGATTCAATAATTAATTAATATTACACGCAATGCCACTTTTATTTGGAGTAACCGGATAAAACAGGTTATTTATATAATGTTTGGTATGCAGGATTAACAAACCAAATTGAATTAATTATTATGAGTGAAAATGATAAAAGATGTTTTTTTATTAATAAAATAAAATCACCTATTAAAAAATGATTCATATTCCCTGTAAATATCTCAAATTCATTCATTCGTTCCCCTTTTTTTTCATTTTGTCATTAATCTTCCGTTCCTATCACCAACAATGAGAATGAAACCAAAAACAAGCTAGCATCGCCACCACCGCCACCATCTCCAGCCCACCACCACTACCAACACTAAGACACCACCACCATCACAACTCACTGTGTTCTGATCCTACATCTTTTACTACTTATCAAATAATATAAGGTAATGATTTTGTGTGTTTCCGATATGAACGGGATCAATGAGCATGGATCTTAGGATTCATATTGATAATAACAAGACTTGAATGATTAGATGCTAAAATATAATAATTATGAACATGATGAATAACACAAACTTGTTTAATGATTGATGTTTATTGATATAATGATATTGTTGATGGAATTAATTCTAACCCTTGGTGGAGAATTATTCACCTTTAAATGGATGATATATGTTGCTATTTATACTAATCTAGCAATTACAATAATTACAAAATAAACCCTAGACTAATATTTTAGTTGCTTTTGTTCTTCAAGTCTTCAACCTTAATAATATTATAAATCTTCAATTTCTTCTTAGGTAGAATACCCAACAATACTCCCCCTAAATTGTAGATTTCCGATGTGAATTGAAGCTTGATGTTGATTTTGTTGAAAAGTTGTTCAAAGCTAAGAATGTTGTTGTTGATGCGGAAGCGAGATCTCTCTTAAAACTTTAGAACACCAATTTTTTTTTTGTTTTTGATTTGTGGTTATAGCTTGCTTTCATAGCTTTAAGCTAAAACCCTAATCCATATTTTTTTTTTGATGTTGGCGCCCAAACAAGTAAATCCAAGTCCACCTTTTCTTTTTGATGTTGGCGGCTCAAACAATTAAATCCGAGTCTACCTTTTCTTTTTGATGTTGGCGGCCCAAACAAATAAATTCGAGTCCACCTTTTCTTTGTGTTTTAATGGATGACGCCCGTAACAAACCCAATGGTGTTCACGAGCCCATTTGCAACCCTAGGTTGCAAACCCTAATTCGGCATCCCTAATGTGGCCGCAAAGGCCACTTTGATTAGGTAGCCTCTTTGGTTCGGCAACCCTAATTAGGGCATCCCTAATTCGGCAGCCTATTTGGTTCGGCAGCCGCATATTGCAGCCTACAAAATTTGATTTCTCGCATTGTGTGCATCGGATCATGTATTGTTGAATGGATTGTTGATGAAATTGATTTCTTTAGATCTTCAATAAGTTTAGCAATCTAACCATAAAATCTCACCAAAATCAATATGAATCCATCAACTCCGGCTCTGATACCAATTGTGTGTTCAAGGATCGTCAACAGGAATTATCAGTGTCGGTTGATGTCAAGTCAACGTTTGCGGAATCAACGTTGATTTGGTTTAATTGTTTTAAATAACTTTAAATATCAATAAATGATCAAGAACACACGTAACAAAACACAATTAATGATTAATCAGTATTTCATTAGAACATGTTAATGATTACAAATGTAAAGAATGAATGATATTAAAGAATGCTATGATGTGATGGCTGCTAGGGTTTGATTGAAAGACTTTGAAGTGATTGTCGTATTGCTATTGTTGTTGTCGATCAATCAATCGTCTAACTCAATCATCCTTGAATCGAAACCTAGGATCCATATATATAGACAGAGATGTTTCAGTTATAGGAAACACCGGATCTCTTGGGATTTGATTTGTTTCAGTTAAGGAATCATCGGATTTCTCGGGATTCGCATAACTGCCTTGTTGACTTGTTGACTTGTAACACTTGTGTTATACAAGTGTTTGGACTGCAAAGTGTCTTCAGTAGGAATTTGTTCTTCCGTAGATGATGTGTTCTTCCGAAGGAGTCTTGTTCTTCCGAAGGAAACTTGTCTGGTTGTTCATCCGCAGAAGATCTTCGGATGTAAAATTACTTGTAAGAAATATATCTACGGAAGAACAAAATGTTCATCCGTAGATGTTTCTTACACTTGGTCAATTTCATAAATTGACCAATTGTAATGTTTGTACCTGCAACCATACATAAACCAACACATATATAAATGGGTTAACCTATATATTTAATGCATACACAATGATGAATTACAAAAATTCATTACAGATATTAATTCAAGTACTAAGCCTATACATAATGAACTAGATCTACTGATTCTAGACCTAACAGATTTTATTTTATTTTTACAGAATACTTAAATAGGATAAAAAGATGAAAATAATCAAATTTATGGGATGTTTATATTATTCGCTTATCCATTTAATTACATCATGTCAATCAGACTCTAATTCAAGTTTAATTAAAGGAACTTCTTGTAAATAAAACTAAAAAAAATATATCTGAAGCCCTGGCGGTATACAAATATGAACCTTGCTTGAACTTGGTGCAAAAATATGAGCCTTTTGTATAACTTAGCCATTTTTATTTCGCCAAACCGGCCCATTATATAAGAAGCTAACAAAAAGTTGCTTAAAATGACTAGACATCAACCTTATGTTGTGAGATCCTATTTATAATTTATACTTTTATTTCAATTAATTTTAGTCGATATATCTATTTATTATTAAATTCTTGTTATTATTTTATAATCATTAAGATTGAGAGAAATAACACTTAAGAGCAATATAATCAAACTTTTAATCGACATTCATAGTTATATATTCTCTTTACCTAATTTGCAACACGATTATCCATCACGGTTTTTTTTTTTTTTTTGTATTTCAATTAGGTTTAAATCATACTTTTCATGAATTATCGTTCTTTATAAATGCATTAACATACACTAATAAGATCTCTTGAATCTGAGTTTGATTAAGGTTTTTAAAATTACAATTTGGGTAATGGCAAGGTTAAGGAATGTTAGGCATTCAAGTCGATTTTGAAGTAAAAATCTGACAAATGAAAATGTATTTGGGTTCTTAAATGCTAATGATGATAGATGGTTAGCGAGTTTAGGGTTCGAGGTTCATGGTTCTTGAATGTTCAATGATGGCTGGTGGTTAACAATGACGAAAAAAATTAGAGACCTTCAAATTAATGCTTTAGAAAAATTAGTTTAAAAAAATCCAACATATATTTAAAGAGTTGTCATTAATTGAAAGTCGGTTGAAAAAACTATTATACATGGTAATTGCAAACTAAAAAAATTTAATAAACAAACCATAGATTATAATACTTATTAAAATGTTTGGTCGGTGTGTGCATTGAAGAATTATTGCTTTTCATATTAAGCACAAAAGTTTTAGGAATGTTTATTTAAGAATATTAACCACCTCATCTCCCTAAAATGATAATAAAAGCATCCACATTTCCACCTCCAATTTCACACAAGAAAAATTCTCTCAATCCATTAAATATATATTTCTATTAATACACTTAGTAAAATTAATAACTACAAATCATACTTATTTGTTAAAACAGAAAATAGATAATATAAAATTTACATTGATGAGTTTATTATCATTATCAACTAACAACATATATCTAAAAAATGTTTATAAAAATATAAGAGTGCATAATATATAACGAAATATTTTAATAATCCTAAAAAATCATTAAACTGTTTTTTTTATGTGTTGTTTTTCTTAAAGGATTTCGTCTAAGACAATTACTTTTTCATTATTTATCATAGTCTTTGTTACGTGTAGCAATGCGGGAATCATAATTTTATAAAAAGAACAAACCCAAAAGAGATCCGCGGCAACGTGCGGGTCTCAGTTTCTAGTTAATGTATATAACACAATGGAAACCATGGGTTCAGTTTTTAAATATTAAAAGTCGAAACCTCGGATTTCAGTTTAGTGTATATTTAAAGAGTTGTCATTAATGTGTTGTCTTTCAAAATTAATCTATATATTACTTTAATTTCTTAAATCGGAAAAAAGGTATAATCAATATATATATTATCTAACACAATAAGTTTTACTTTACCACTCGTTCTTATCTGGACCTACTTTTTTACCACCTGTTCTTTTTTTATATATCTGCAAATCAATTTATCTTTCCAAAAATGTATTATATTAATTTAGATACTCATACATATTTTTCTTTATTATTAAAAATAAATTTTCTAATTGTTATATTTCTCTCTCCTATCTAGATTTTTTTTAAAAATCAAGCTATATTTTTTTAAAATAGATTTTATTAAATAAATTAGAAATCGTATCTTTAATTAAAATCTAAATAATAAAAAATAAAAAATTTATATAATATGAAATTTTCTAAAACACTAAACCTTTTTAAACAAAATATTTCAAATCATTTTGTTTTTAGTGAAAATTTTTAAAAATAGTCTTATTAAAACAACAAGAATCATTATGAATCAGAGATTTTAAAAAACAATATTTTTATTTAAAAACAGTCTTAGTATAATTGTTTTATTTTCTTAACTATTACTTATATATAATTTTAATTATATTTTGTAATAAAATATTATATTGTAACTCTTTGTTGATGCATGTATGTCCCTAGATCATGAGCTGTAATGTAATAAATCTTGTCTGTCTGATTATGATGTAATAGTATCGATTAATGAAATGATATGAATTGTTTGTTACATGTGATGTTTAATATTTCATTAATAAGTTGTGATTGAATTGATTGGGTTTATGATTGTTTGAATGATTGCATATTATGTTATATTAATTAAAACATTCAAACTTAACTTAATGAAGTTCTCATGCGAATGGCCCATGCGAATGGACCACACGCATGAATAACTTCATACGACTGACTCAATCGCACGACTGAACCAGGAGACTGGATCAGTCGTATGATTGACACATAAGATTGACTCAATCGCACGACTGAACACTCAGTCGTGCGGATGAATCAACCGCATGGTTCAATCGCACGACTGAACCATACTTATGGCCCAGTCGCACGATTGAACAATACTAACCTATAAATAGACCCAATTCGTGGGAAAACGTAAGATTTGATCCCATTACGATTCCAGACGTACCCTAGCCGTCCAGAAGCCTCCCAAATCGTTCTCCAAGTTCACAGAACACATCAGATCGGTTCCTAATCGATTTCTGACGTTGATTTCAATTCTTGATTGATTCATCGTGTGTTCTCACTGATTGGATCGCCAATCAAATAGGATTCCGCACTATTTGAGTTGGTTTAACACGCAATCACTCGGTATTTCGTTCAAATACCAGGTCCTAACAAGTGGTATCAGAGCTTTGGCTCTTGATTTCGTGTTGATTCAATCAAGATTGCATAAAAGTTTGTGTTTTTGCACGAAAAACGCAATCTTTAGCATCAAAAGTGATCTTGGACGTTCCCTGCTCATCGAAGTTCAGTTTCTACGGACTTAGGCGATTTGGACTTGCGAAATTTCGAATTTTTACGGCTGAAACCCGTCAAACCTAGAAATTTTCGCAAAACAGCAGCTTCAGTCGCACGAGTGACCCATTCGCACGACTGGACTCCATTCGCAGTGCTCATTCGCACGACTGGACCTAGTCGCACCCTCATTCGGCCGACTGAACCGTTCGTTCGCATAACTCATTCGCACAAGATTCATTCGCACGACTGAACCATTCGCCCTGTTCAGTCGCACGGTTGAACCAATCGCAGAGTTCATACGCACGATTAAGACCATTCGCATACCTCAGTCGCATCAGTTAAAGTTTATTTGATTAGATACTAAGTTTATTAGCCATGGAAGATCAGATGTCAGCCTTTACTGCTGGGAAGGACTCAAGAATTCAGAACCTGCTGTTGCTTGAGAGTGAGGTGGGTAATCACAATAAACCACCAAAGCTCTTGACTTTAGATGAGTTTCCCCACTGGAAACAACGTTTTGAGATCTACCTCAATGGAATAGATCCTAATCTGTGGGAAGCTATCGAGGTTGGTTATAGTACACCGGTGGGAGCAGATGGAGTTAAGTTAACGTTAAGTGGGATGACCGACGCACAGAAAGTAAAGTATAATGCAGAGAAAAGGGTTTATGCGTTGATAACTCAGTCTATCCCCAAAGACATATTCCACCAGTACTCAGAGAACAAGCAGTCCAAGAAACTGTGGGATGAGCTAGAGAAGAGATATGATGGGAATGCATCATTGAAGGCAATCAAGGCAAAGGAGTTAAAGAAGGAATTCGATAACTTCTCATCGATTGGTAACGAGAGTTTAGATGAAGTCATAGACAGATTCTACCACTTGATGAGCGAGTTGCATACACATGGAGTGGAAACGAGTATGGAAGAGAAAGTAAGCAACTTCGCAGACGGATTGCCTGATAAGTGGGCTTCATTCGTGTCTAATCTTAGACAGAATGGAATGCTTGTAAAGCTGGATATAAATGACTTCATTCTCAAGCTGCGTGAAGAAGCTCTAAGGATGAAGTATAGAGCACAAAAGTCTCCGTATACACAAAACCCAGCTTTATACAACGCCACGCCTCAAGCTAAGACATCTGGAGCACCACTCCAGACAGCATTTGTGTCTAGCTCGTCAGGGCCTTCACATGCTTCTCCTTCTGGATCAGACACGTCAGGGTCGTCATGTACCCACTATATTGGATCAGAAGCAAGTGCTACCAAATTGAAGACCGAGAACCTCGGAAATGTGACCATAGAAGTAGCACGAGAGCATATGGATCTTCTAGCTGCAGTAGTTCATTCATATGATGGACTAGTTGCTGGGAAGATTGGAAACTGCCATCTGGCAGATGAGGACTACGAGCAGGTAGATGAAATGGAGCTTGAAAGAATGGATATAATGTGGGCCTTAGCTAGCGCTGTCCGAAGGACGAAGAAGTTTGTTAAGAAGACAGGACAGAATTTGATAGCTACTAAGGACACCACATTTGGCTTTGACAAGAGCAAAGTGACCTGCTTCAACTGTGGAGAGAAGGGGCACTTCAAGAGGGAATGTGTCAAGCCAAAGAAGACGGGTAATGGGAACCCGTTCTCATCCTTTACTCGCCAAGACAAGCAAGCTTCCAGTTCTACTTCATCAAACAAGGACCCAAAAGCCTTGACTGCTCATGATGATGAAGGACAGGACTGGAGTTTTAGATTTGTCTCACCAGAATCTAACATTGCCAGTGTTGAAGATATTGATGATGATTCTGCGAGTGAAGGTGATCTAGCAGTTGAAATAGCGATGTCACACAGTGAAGAAACAACTGCAGCTGAGGTCAGTTACAAGCCAAAGGAGGAGACTTCCACGTCAGAAGCAGAAAAGTCAGAATCACCAGAACCAGAGACGTCTGATGCTGCGTTGATGGCTAACTCTTCTGAAACAACACAGGTAAGTACAACTGACCAAATGTTTAATAATCATGCTTGTTCTAACTGTGATATGTTTAGGAATAGCATTGATGAAAAATTTGCTAGGTTATTAGATCACAATGATAACTTAGTAAAAGATTTACAATTATGCACTGAGGCCAATAGAGTTCTAAAACAAAATGAGCATAGTTATAAAGAAAAGATAGACCTATTGACTAAACAGCTTAGGGAAACCGAAGTAGTTGCCTTTAACCAAGCAAATGACATTAGGTACTATCTAAACTCCCTAGAGGACACTAAGAAGCAAAAGGCAGTTCTAGAAGTAGAAGTTAACTCCTTAAAACAGAAACTGCATAGTTGGACTAGTTCTTCACACATAGTTCAACACTTAGTGAGAGAAAGGAATAATGGGGAGGGATTAGGCTACAAAGTGGTTCCACCACCACCAGAGACCTTGATGAACACCAAGTCTAAACCAGTAAACAACAACCCTATCAAGGATCATGTGGTGACCACTCCTCTTGTTACTGATCCAGACACATCATGTTCATCTACTGAATCTGGACAGAAACAAAAGGAGGCCACTTCAAAGGCAAAGGGTAAATTGCCTTGTGTTAATCTGGAAAATGAATTTGAAAAAGTTAACTTAAAGTCAGGGTCAAATAGAGTCAAATCAGAAACTAAAAAGACTTCAAACGTTAATTTTTCACATGCTACAAGTCAAAAACCAGTTAACCAAAAAGTGGAACAAGTTAAACAGGTTAAAACAGTTAAATTTGTTAAACCAGAGAAAACATCAACCATGCAAGAGTCAAAACCTAAAGTGATTGATGTTCCTAAAGTGTCACGCATTTCTCCACAAAGAAAGTCTACTCATAAAGTTGATAGCAAATTATGCTACAACTGTGGAGAATGTGGACACATTGCTTCCTATTGTCCTTTCTATCAGACACCTAGGAAGAAGATTGATCTTCAGGACTCTAGACCTAGGTCTTCTAAGAGGAGTTCTCTAACTCCACCTAGAAGATTTAGTGAACCTAAAGTCCAACCTGTAAGCCAGACGACTGTTTATCATAAACAGGCATTGCACAAATCTGGCCTATGGAAAGAGAAGTCATCCTGTGTGTCTGATACTGATGACAAGAAGGAATCTGAGCTACCCTCACCCTCTAAGGGTCAATGGGTAGAATTTATGATGTGTGATGCCTCTGGGAAACCCAAGACAGTAAAGGCTTGGGTTCCTAACCTAAACTAATACATTTACTTGATATGTGCAGAGTGTTCGGTATAGCGCTGAGACTAACACGTGGATTATAGACAGCGGAGCATCCAGGCACATGACAGGAAATAGAGCCCTTTTATCAAACGTCAAACAAATAAAAGGAGGGCATGTTTCCTTTGCAGGAAACAAGGGAGGATACATCACAGCACAGGGAGAAGTGGGAAATCAGAAAGTTAAGTTTGATAAGGTGAACTACGTTCAACAACTTCAGAATAACTTACTTTCTGTTTCCCAAATCTGCGATAAAGGTTTTAAAGTCATCTTCGACAACAAGAAGTGTTACGTGCTGAAGAAAGACTACATGATCCCAGAGGACCAAGTCCTGATGACTGCTTCAAGATATAAGGACCTTTATGTCTTGGATCTGTCAACAGCTGCTCCAACGGATCATGAGGTTCAGTGCTTTTTATCTAAAGCCACTGAGAAGGACTCAATCTCCTGGCATAGGAGAATGGGACACATTAGTCAAAGGAAGATGAATCACTTGATTCAAAAGGATTTAGTGAGAGGAGTAAATGTCAAGAACTTCCAACTTCCTGACTTTTGTGTAGCTTGCAAGAAAGGAAAACAGACAAAGAAGTCTCATAAGGAAAAGAAAGTTCATTCAATAGAACTTCCTCTTGAACTTCTTCACATGGATCTGTTTGGTCCAGTCAGTACAAGGAGCATTGCAGGCGATTTGTACTGTTTTGTGGTCACTGATGACTACTCAAGGTTCACTTGGGTAATGTTTTTGAAATCCAAATCAGAAACATTTGAGTCATTCAAGGAATTAGTCACCACTCTGGAATCTCTCTACAAGCTAAAGGTTAGACAAGTACGCTCAGACAACGGGACAGAATTCAAGAATCAATGGATGGAGGCATACTGCAAGGAAAAGGGAATTGTTCATCAATTCACTTCAGCCTACACGCCTCAGATGAATGGTGTTGCTGAGAGGAAAAATAGAAGCTTGATAGAGACTGCACGGACTATGCTGGCTGACTCGAAACTGCCTATCCAATTCTGGAATGAGGCAGTAGCAAATGCATGTTATACACTGAATCGAGTCCTAATAGTCAAGCGCCACGGAAAGACATGTTATGAGCTACTACAAAGACGCAAACCGAATTTGGAGTATCTTGAACCTTTTGGCGCGCCGTGTACACTTCTGAAGAAGACACAAGAAGGAAAATTCAGCGAGAAGGCAGATGAAGGAATCTTTCTAGGATACAACATACCGAATAAGCGAGTTTACAATAACTCAACGGGTCTTGTAGAAGTGTGGTGTAATGTCGACGTTCAGAGATATACCACGCCACCTACAGGCAAAGGACCTGCCTACTTCTTCGATTATGATGGATTCTTCAAATCCTTCAACATACCTCTCTCTCCCTCAGATGATGAGTTAGCTACTAGGATGATGTATGATATTCTGAATACACCATCTAGCACACAGGGAGAATCATCTACTCAGTCAGGGGGAGCAGTCAATGACAGTGACTCCTCCTCTGAAGATGAAACTGAAGCAGATGACCAGAACAGTCAGGAGGAACAGGTTCCAGTTCCTGAAAGTCCACAAGCATCTACGAGTGATGCACCTTCGACTTCAGAACCTCAAACTCCAACTACCTCAGATGCAGAACAAAATGTTCATAATCTTGGTTCTGAGGTGGCTGTTCCAACTACTCCAGGATCACGACTAAACGTCTATCATCCCCTTGACAATGTTATTGGGGATGTCAGATCAGGAGTACAAACCCGAAATCAGTTATACTCAGCTGATTATGCCTCGGTTATGGAGAAAGGATACATTCATGATGGTGCTTATCGATGTTTTGTCTCGCAGGTTGAGCCAAAATATGTCAGTGAGGCACTAAATGATGAGGCGTGGGTGAGTGCCATGCAAGAAGAACTTCTGCAGTTTAAGAAGTTAGGTGTATGGACTCTGGTTGATAGACCGAAAGGTGCTAAAGTTATTGGCACTAAATGGGTACTAAAATGCAAGAAGGATGACCAAGGGGTCATTATCAGGAACAAAGCTCGACTGGTGGTTCAAGGTTTTCGCCAAGTCGAGGGAATTGACTATAATGAGGTGTTTGCACCCGTGGCAAGGATGGAAGCTATTCGTATCTTCCTTGCCTTTGCATCGTACATGAAGATCAAAGTCTACCAATTAGATGTAAAGAGTGCATTCCTTCATGGGGAAATCAGGGAAACAGTCTATGTAAGTCAACCCGAGGGTTTTGAAGATCCTTACCATCGGGATAGAGTTTACAAGCTCGACAAAGCTTTATATGGGCTTCATCAAGCTCCTCGAGCTTGGTATGAGAAACTCTCAACTCATCTTGTGAAACACGGCTTTCGCAGGGGAGTAATTGACTGTACACTGTTTATTAAAGAAAAGGATGGCGACCTACTGCTTGTACAGATATATGTTGATGACATAATCTTCGGGTCAAAGAACGAAGAGTTATGTAAAGAGTTTGAAGCAGTAATGAAGAAAGAGTTTGAGATGAGTGCTATGGGGGAGATGAAGTTCTTTCTCGGGTTACAGGTGGATCAAACACCTAATGGAATCTTTCTACATCAGACAAAGTATGTAGGAGACATTCTCAGTCGCTTTGACATGGAGAATGCGTCTGCTGCTGGGACTCCACTTGCTACGAATCATGATATAGCACCTGATGAGAATGGAGATCTAGTAGATGCCACTATGTACCGAGGAATGATCGGATCCCTCATGTATCTCACTGCCTCAAGACCTGATATTATGTATGCTACATGTCTATGTTCAAGATATCAGGCTAAACCAAAGGTCAACCATCTGATCGAGGTCAAGAGGATTTTTCGTTATCTGAAGGGTACACCCACACTTGAATTGTGGTATCCACATGATGATGACTTTGAGCTTACCGCGTATAGTGATTCGGATTACGGGGGCTGCAAGATGAACTACAAGTCTACATCAGCGGGGTGTCAATTCTTTGGGAGAAGATTAGTTACCTGGCAGTGTAAGAAGCAGACATCGGTTGCATTGTCAACCTGTGAAGCCGAATATGTTGCTGCTGCAAGTTGCTGTTCACAAATCATCTAGATTCAACAGCAAATGCGGGATTACGGTTTAAAATTTTCATCTACTCCTATTTTTGTTGATAACTCTGCTGCAATTGCAGTAACTAAAAATTCGGTCCAACATCCTAAGACCAAACACATCGGTATTAAATACCATTTCATAAGAGATTGTTTTGAAAAGAACTTAATTGATGTGGTTAAAATTAATACTGATTTTCAACGCGCTGATCTCTATACTAAAGCCTTTGATAAACCACGTTTTCAATATTTATTAGAGGTCAACGGCGTTAAAAAGAAAAGTGAGGTAATTCCTGATGATGACAATGTGTAGTCCGATGTAGTTTAGTTAAATTTATTTTATTTAATTTGATTTGTTTATTTGATTTTATTTTTATTTAAACTCATGTTCTCTTGCTGTTTATTAAAATCCTAAAATAATTAAACCAGAAATGATTTTAGTATTTTAGGGGGAGAATATGTCAGCAAGTTAACATTAAAAAAAAAACAAAAAAAACAAAAAAATGAGGGAGAAGGAGTAGCTAGCTGAAATAAGGTGGATTGTGTCTGTGATACCGATTCAATACCTTTGGAAAATGATAGTACACAGGAACATATCAAGAGGGATTTTAAAATTTAAGTTTAGAAAGATGCAAAAGTTCAAAGTATAAATCTGTGTAGTCTAAGCAATACAAAAAGGAAAGATGATAGAAAACTGGCAACTCCTAAGGTGACACTAAGAAAGTAGACTTAGAGGCTGCTAGACCATATATGATATGTTGGTAGATTCAACACAATAGACAAATAGACCTGATTGGTGATTTCAAGATAAAACTAAGTTGTTCAACTGACTGTGGGCTTCCATCTTATCACTGGTTAACACAATCAACAATATTCCAATAAGGTGTAATGAGCAAGTAAACGCCACAAATGTGTGCGGATGACCATAATTAGAGCAAAGCAAGAAAAAAATGAAAGACAAATGCAATAAAGCTAATGACTTATGTTGTTGGTGCATTTTGTGCAAAATAAGATAAGCTGCTCTAACAAGGAGATAGGTTGTGTGCCTCTCTGCTGTGCGATGGCACTGACCTGAGGATAAGCATAACCTAGATATTCTAGAATTCATTGTTGTTTGCCACCTCTCTGCTGTGCGATGGCACTGACCTGAGGACAGGCTTCTCTTTGAAAGCTCTAAGAATAGTCTCTTCCTGTAATAATACCCGTAGACCGCTCAAAAGCTTCTGAGGAATGTTGATTACCATATAAGTATGGGATCCACACATGTTAGTTGAAATAATTAAACCTAAATTAGTCACCAGTCTGTGTCAAAAGTATGTGTATGGATTTAAGTGGACAAACATACTGACAATCATTGTGGCTACATTCTCAAAGGTTCAAATCAATGTGAAAATCTAAGAGTTTCAGTATGATTTCCTTATGTTGCTAACGACTCTGGATGAACACCGAGAACTTGAGCATCAAAAGGTTTAATAACTAGTCCCAAATGATTTGAATTGCCTGTATGATTCCAAAAAATTGAATTGATCCAGATATGATAAATCTAAGTTGAAGCTATCTATTCCCGAACCAAATCCCGCAGATATCAATCTCTGGATTTATCTCTCACAAAAAGCCAAAAATATGTCTGTTTATGTAATTAGTTTAAAGTCTTAAATTAGTTAGTCGTTTTAAGTTTTAATTTGAGTCAAGTGTCGGGCTACATCAGGAAAATCAGAAGGAATCAACTCACTAAAAGGGTCATGTCTGAGATGACCATATGTGCTTTGAAAGGTTAAATTAGTCACGTCTGAGGTGATCAAAGTGTTTTCAAGATAAAAGGATCATGTATGAGATGATCAAAGGCTCATAATGTAAATTTAATTAATCAAAAAGAGTTTAAATGTAAATTGGTAAAAATGGCAGAAAATTAACTAAGTATGACCCATTCGCACAAATGGACCATACGTATGGGCTAACCATACGAATGAAGTCCATTCGCACGAATGAACTATGAGTATGGACCATCCAACCGAATGGACCATACGATTAGTCCATTCGGAGGATTAAGTACGAACGAGTGAGTCAGTCGCACGACTGAACTTCAGTTGGACGACTGGAGAAGGGCGACTGACCCAATCGCACGACTGAGTCCCACTCGCACGACTGAAAGGTGCGTATGAACTCAGTCGCACGATTGGATCTAGGGTTGATATAAATAAAGGTGGAGTCGGTCGCAGAGACTCATCACCCTCAAATCGCCCCTAAATCGCACATCCTACCGTTACTCTGCCAAAATTTGATTTGCCTTAGTTTTCTTGTTGATTGTGTGTTACTGACGTTCGCTAATCATCATACAGGTATTTTGAAGTCTTCTTCCATCAAAAACAGAAAGATTGGAACCCTAATTGGGATTGTTCGACTGTGAAAAGTGGACCGAGACAAGCAAACCCTAATAACCTATTAAAACCAAGCAAAATGTTATAATTAAGTAAAATAGGTTATTAGTAAAGAGAATGCGACACTAAAGAACCGGTTAATTGAGTTATAAGACTTAGTTTGTGTAGATTCGAACGATTGACGACTGAACACCTGAGACAGACGACTGGTCGTCCGGATGAACTTCAGTCGCACGACTGAAGGGAGCGATTCACCTAACCGCACGACTGAACCATGCGAATGAGACTCAGTCGCACGACTGAGGTAACCGCATAAGAGTACATGCGCATGAGTCCAGTCGCACACTCAGTCGTGCGCATGAGATCATTCGCACGTCTGAAGTTCAATCGCACGGTTCAGACGCACGACTGTCTTCAGTCGTACAACCTCAATCGCATGACAGATAGTTTTTATTCAAAGTCTAAGTGTTGCATTATACTCTTAGCCAACGGAACTAACGTTTATATTGTTATGTGTTACAGATGGCGAGTCGATGGAACATGAGCACCAAGCACAACATATGTGCTCACCTGGATTTGACATCCAGGAACGCAGCTGACTTCACAGGCATTATTACATTTCTGCTGAGATCCAGGATCGCTCATGCTATATCTACTCCATGCACACCATACAGATCAGTACAGCAGGCCTTCTGGGAAGGCGCGTCGGTTGATAGATCCACTGAGCCTCATTGCATCAGAAGTTCGATTTTTGGTGAGGCTATCACTGTATCTGAGGAGGATCTGAGGATTGTTCTACAGCTTGGGGACGATGCTGATTGTCCCACTCGTCTACACCCCCTCACTGTCAGAGGATGTTTCATGAGAGCCAAGTACTCTGGGGACATCAATGCTGGGGTACTCAACAAGAGTAACCTCTGTCCCCAGTTTAAGTACCTTGCGCACGTGCTGCTGAAGTGTATAGCATCCAGGAAGGGAGGTTTTGACGAGCTTTCCGACCAGATCCAGAACGCGTATGCTGCGTTGGTGCTGAACCACCCGTTCAGCTTCTCCAAGATGATATTCATCTACCTGGTGGAGAACATCGAGGGGAAAGGGAAGGAAGGCTTCTGTATGTACCCCAGATTTCTACAGGACTTTACTACTAGTTATAATCCATTTTACTTAATGGGTTTTTAACCTATCTATCTATTTTGATACTTTTTTTATTTTTTAATATAATTAATATGTTTTTTTATCTTTTAATATAATTTCATATATTAAAAGTTCTAATCCCCACATATTCTCCTCCATCACTTTCTTGACATAAGAAAATTCGATGATGATTCAATTTGATGGTCTAGTAGCTTAATTTAAAAAAAATATACATGAGTGATCAAATTGAAACACTTTTGAAACTTGGTTACTTTTCTGTAACATTTTTCCTTTTATTTATTCAATCCGTATAATACACAGGACTAGGCTAGTTATTTATAAAAGATTTGACATATTATAATTATTAAAATAAGATATGATATTAGAGAAAGTAAAAAGTTTCTATTCAATACCATTGCCAATTTATTATTACAAGGAAAAAGATTATTCTGTATATATCTTTTTTAAACTACGACAAGTTCAGGAAAATATAAAAATAAATAATGAACAACATCATTTTCATTACATACATCATCAATTTTGCTTGGAGAAAAAGAAAAAAAAATCACATTGAGAACGTGGAGCATGTTCACGCTTCCTTTGACTTTATAGATCACTTAATTATATGGCTAGCGTGAACCTCATGTCACACCACGTCTTAGTTATTCAAGTATTTTTAATTCAAAAGTTTATTAGAAATGTAGTATATTTTCCTAAATATTACAATAATGCGAAAAGATTGTATTCACTTAAAATCAATATTATCCGTGCGGAGTAATGTTTATAGTAGACTTAGCAAAAAAAAAAACGGCTCAGAAATCAGTTCACCCAAAAAATCTAAATCTTTATATAAAAACCGGTTTGGGTTTGGGCCAAACCCGGTCCCAACCCGGCCCAGACCATCAGTTCCCCCTTGGCTTCTACATTCCAACATTCAAACAGGTTTCAAAAAGGTCCGGATCTCCAACCGGTTTGTAACCCGCTTCGGCACCCAAACCGATTTTAAAAACTAGCCATTACCCAACGTTCTTATAGCCGTTTGCACATAAGTTTGCTTCTAAATATTGCAACAAAATATTGCAAGAAGTTAAAAAGTGAACCGTCTAGAGATCAAGACTCGATGACAAGCGAATGAAATATTTGCTTCTAACGTTGATGCGGTTCGGGAGCAGATGACACATTTTGTAATGCAAGAAAGCTTGTCATTCAAACATTTTGACAACGAACATTTGACTCGACTCATTCAACGAACTCTTCAACCACGTTATACCAATGTAAGTCGTGTTATTATTTGAAAAGATTGTTTATAAATGTAGAAAAAAGCTAAAAATGAATTAATATTTTATTTTAAAAATTTACAAACCAATGTTAACTTAACTAGTGATGTTTGGTCGACTCCTCACGATTCACCAGACTCGTACATTTGTGTCACCGGATATTGGGTTGAACCCGATTAATGGCAAATGATAAAATGTACAATTGTGTTTGAATTGTTTGATTATCCTAACATCGGGGGAAATATTTTTTTATCTCATTGACAAAGTTATCAAAACGTGTAAATTGGAAAACAAAATTTTGTCTATCTTTTGATAATGCCTCAAATATTACACTTGCGATAGAATATCTAAATTTAAATATAAACCAATTTGTGATGGTGTGTTTTTTTATAGTTAATGTGTTGCCCACATCACAAAAATTAGACGTTCAAGACGGTTTAAAAACGATTGATCCAACAAAAGATGCTTTTAAAATAATATTACTTGATAGTTTTACCAATAACCAAAGATATAGTAAGTATAGCAAGTTTTGTGAATACGTAAATTTCAAATGTTTAGGTCCAAATTGGGACGTACCTAAAATATGAAATTTGACTTGTAACATGTATGAAAAGACTGTCGAGCAAAAAAAAGTTTAATGGTCTTTTATAATATTATGGTGAGTCGTACGTAGGAAGGCTTTGACTTACCATCCATTGGCTTGGGCTACTATTGAAGAAATAAGCAAAATGATTTATGTTTTTAAAACCACAACTACTTGCTTTGACTTACCATTCATTAATACTTCATCAACTTTACTTAATGTCTTCAAATTTAAATGAGTTATTGTTTAGGGTGGATCTTATTTGGATATTATAAACGGCTCCAATTATTACATGTGCTATTGTCTTAAACCCTTGCTTAAATAATTCGAGGGTTGAAACTTTACTTGATAAAATTACTATTGATTTGGGTTTAGATGAAAAAGACCCATTTTATGGTCAAACTTTCAAAGCGAATTTTAACAAATCTTTATCAAACATGTTTGATGTTTATTTAGTAAAATATGGTGAAAATGAAGCATTCATGAGTCAATGAGGCATGCGGCACATGCCGAAAATTAAACTGATCCAATGTTGCTTTATATAATACTCTAAATGATGAAGGTAATAACCGTCAATGTGGTAACACTCCTAATAGGAACTCGGGATGTACGGTGGGATGAACTTTTTATCCACCATGACTCCACCAAGCGTTAATTTTTTTTCTTTTTTCTGTTAATGGCATGACTATATCAATAAAACGAACTCGACTTACTCCCCAAGCCGTTGAAATGTCCCTTTGCTTGAAGGATTATTTGGATGTCGTAAAAAATAATGCAAAACAATTGCTCACCTGAAACATAATTGGAATGTGAAGCTGAATTATACGATAACGAATTAAAAAATTGATTGACACCCGGAATGACTGATGATGAAGCGTCATATGATGATTACTTTCGTAATAGCTGGGGTTCAGGGGCGAAGAATAAAAAAACATAATACACAACCAATGGACGACTACAATAGATGTTTCTTTTTTTAAAAGCTGAAAATAGAAATTTATTCGTTTGTAATGTTTCTATGTTTTATATTTTACGTATTTCATTTTGATTTTTAAGAGTTAAAGTATTGAACGAAATTAATTTTTATAACTATTAATTATCTTTTACAAATAATGATGTTTAGCTTTAAACAAATAATTGAATAATAAAAATAGGTTTCTTGATGTATTTGGGTCTACGTCGGTATCACTGTCGTTACTACGTGTTTTCATGTCAGTGTTTTGATATTTGAGATCGTGACAGAGTTCCTGGCGCAACGTGCCAAGAGGAATACCTAGTTGGATAGGAAAATGCAATAAATTTCGAGCATGTGAGATCACGAATCATTGGGGAGAAAAAGAAGAGAACGAAGATCGTAAAGGCAAGAAAGTATGTGAGCATAGTTGTGAATAGAGTGCAAACACAGAGAAAGACAAGGGTTTTTAAAAAAAATTGTTTGGTTATCAAAAGGATATCCTATTCATATTCACATATCATATAGAATTTTTAAATTTTTAAATTTTTAACTTTTTCGAAATGTTCATAATTTTATATATGAAATTGTTTTTATATGAAATTTTCATCATATAACGAACATTTTTTTATTTTTAAAATGAGAACGGTATCTTTAAAATGAGAGAGTTTTTTGTCTTCTCGTGATTGTGTATTTCCTGCAGTTTATAATGTATTTTTGTTTATGAACACTGTTGTGTTATTTTTCTAAATAACGAATTCTTAAGAAACATAACGCCGAAATAACATTGTTGTGAAATAAATTTTGTTTTTCTACTGAATTTTAAAAAACATATTGATTAAATATCATCATTGTGACACAACAACTAAAATACTCTCTTTTTGAAAATCCATAATTATATAATAAAAATCCATAATTATATAATAAAAAAAGGTTTTGAGGATACATGACACTCTCTAGAGCCTTCTTATATTTTTTTAACAGTCTAAACTATAATATCCATTTTTAAAATTCTAGAATAATAACAGTGCCATTTTTTAATTTAGAAAATTTCAAAATAAATAAAACATTTTCTTGAAAAAGTATTATGGAAAACGAAGTTCTACTATTTCTTGTATCTATATAAAAATATAACTTTTTATTCTATAAAAATGTATACTTGATAATATATTAAATTATAAACATGCAATTAGAATGTATCTAAATAATAAACATAATTATAATATATATTAATATGCTATGTCGGTGAGTACAGTGAGTTTTGTTGGGTTTATACATTGACCACTATAATTTAATTATTTGCAAAGAGGTCCTTGCTGAAAATATTCATTGAGGCAGAGCTCATGGTACAAGCTGTTGATGCAGCTACCATAATGATTGTCCTTAAAATCAGTACAAAAACTAAAGCATAGGGTACAAGTTTTCACAGCAAGCTTTTTCTTTTCTATACCGCTTGCCGGAGCTCCGATAGGTTGGTGCCGGCGGTTGTGATTCCACGGTGTTTGCCGGTTTTTATCACCAAAAGATGGGCTAAGAAACCAAATATGGGTCAAGAAACCTTACTAAGATGTCATTATCATTGCCATTTCGAACAATAATTGTCGCCAATGTGAGAAAGAAGAAACGACAGTAAGTGCAAAGAATTCCAACTTCGACAGCAACGCATTTGGAAGATCTGGATTAAAGCTGTGGAAGGGTTAGAAGTAACGATGCTTGTAGTTGTAGAAATACTCAACCATGATGGAAGAAGAAGAAGAAAAAGATAGAAGATGGTGATCAAAACAAAAGAAACAAAACATGAGCAGATGATAAAGAAATGAAAAGTTTAAAACAAAATTGGAATATGTTCGTTTAATTGCCAACAAATACCGAACTTTAAATTTACACATCTTCCAATTATGTATTAATTAAATCTATTTAATGAAATGACTAATTTTAAATATTTTTTTATATATTACCAATGTATTAAACCATGTAGAAAATAGAAATAAACATTCATATTAATGTTTTTAATGGTTGGAGGGAAACCTCTCAAAAAATGACTCGTATTGTTATTTAATTAAAAGTCATTATTTTTATTGCGGAAAACTGTCCCAAAAGTTGGTATTGATAGTAATGATTTGGTAGTTAAAAATTATTATTTAAGGTTGCGGGAAACCGTCTAAAAGATGACTGTTCGTATGCTTTTCGGCTTTGTTATACACGTATATGTAAGACCACTAAATGATGATTAATGGTCGAGTCTAGATGGTTTGACATTTGTCAACTTTTTAACGTCATTTTTTTCGTAAACGAATCAGATCAAATATAAAACGTTTGTGAGCTTAGTTTTATGTACAATTTGAGTTTATATACGTTTCGATGTAAATTTTGTTTGAAAATGCCCCAGATAAAAGCAAATATGTTTTCATTCGACGGTAAAAAACCGAGTTGCTCGAAATTTCGACGTGAATTTAGTTAGAAAACGAGTCGGGTCGAATTTTAATTTATACTTTATCACGCCGCGTCCAATGCCGCCGCAACGCGCGGCTGGTGAAAACTAGTTATAGTTACTTATTTTTATTATAAAAATTTCTCATTTCCTTTCATACATTTCTCCCTTTCACTGATATATTTTTTTATTCTACTATACAATCAAACAACTTAAAAGTCACCAATATTCTAATATATTTTCAGATAACAATGTTTAAAGATTATATATAGATTTTGTTTATACACAATTTAGGTTATCACACAAATGCCCCACTATATATTTCAACATACTCTAAGATGATAAATATTATAAATAAAATGTGTTGTCATCAAACGTGTATTAGACAGATACTAAGCTAGTATTCAAATAAATTTTAAATGTCATACAAAAAATTATGTAAAGATATTATTAGCTCAAAACAAATTTAAAATATTATATATATCCCTAAAAATTTTTCTACACTATCATATGTTTAATAAGCTCGTGTATTTGACAATCAAATAAATAGTAGTGTTATTTACATATATGTTTCATTTCATAATCATATAATTAAAAAAAGGTGATGCTATACATACATCTTTATAAACTATTTTACCTGCTATAACCTTTTCACTTAAACTTTTAAAATATAATTACAACCGCACGAAAGGCGTAATGATTTGGCCACTGTCGCTGAGAGATGCTCAGTGAAATAGACATGTCTGTGAAGATACGGACTACCTGCACATAAACAGAAAGACCCTATGAAGCTTCATTGTTCCCTGGGATTAGCTTTAGGCCTTTTCTGTATAGCTTAGGTGGAAGGTGAACCTTTTTTCTTTTATATTTTTTTATTTACCATATCAAGTTTTAATATGTTAAACTAAATACTTTTAAAGTTTTATCTATATATTATTTCTTTTTGTCTTTATTTTATTTTTGTCTTTTTATTGTTTTTAGTTGTAGTAATTATGGATTAAAAAAACGAAAACAACAAATAACTGAAAACTGGAAAACGAATCATATATGTAACAAAAAAACTATTCAAATTGTGAATTCGATTTTTGGTTCGGATAACGGCTAAATAAAATATTGCTTATTTCGTATCGGTTATCCGTATAAACTGAATTTAATAAACGGTTTAATCGGGACTACTTTTAATTCTAAAAGATTTTTTTGGGTTTTCTTTTGAAAGTTCTCTTCTAACTTAAAAAATGTATACTTTAAATTTTCATAGAAATTTTTATTTTTTAAGTATGTTTCTATATTGTTATATTGTAGTGTTTTTAAACCTTTTTTTAGAAAAAAAGAAAAAAAAAACATGTTTCTAAAACTAAAGATTTTTCACAGGATTAAATATGATAAATTTAAATATGTTTTTAAAAAGAAAAAGTATTGAAAGTAATAAAGAAAAGTATGTATAGCTACACCATAAAAATAATAAAACATAAAAACGTGGGCATAGTCGTTTGTTCTTTGAACACATAAAAAGCCAATCAAGACCAAATTGACTAAGTAAACACGGCAAATTAATAACGGTGACGATCTTTTGACCAGAATTTTCAAAACAATGCGGCAACTTCTGGAAACACAAAAATACAATTTCAAATGTTTACATATTATCCATGTTTTAAATTCTTTAATATTTCCTTTTATCAAATTTGATTATCTATTAGAGCAATGATAAATATTTTCAGCTGAAATAAATAAATACATTTCCAAAACTACATTTACGGGCACGATTTATTAAGTAATGGATAACTAGATTTGTTTTATTTTATGTATTAATTAAAATTTACTCACGATATAAATAAAATCGTAAAATATAAGGGTAAGTGTATTAAAGTATATTCAAACTTAACTGCATACCTAATTTATTATATGCATTAGATTATAAACGCATATTATGCAATCAAATTTTAGAATATAGACTTTATAAAGAATATATACAATTTTTATAAACCAAACGTTTTTATAATTGCATAAAAGTTAATTATTGTTTGCATTAATTTTCTATTTTAGTTAGAAAAGTAGTCAGTAACTAATTATGAAAAGTTAATTAGAGTTTGTTAGGTGTTGTTTATTTTTTCTACAGCAAAATGTTTGAAATCTGCAGACCAAATCTGCAGACATATGCAGGAGAAGAGGTGGACCAAACCTCTGCAGTCTGCAACAAGAATAATATCTGTTTTTAACGTCTGCAGACTACTAAAATCAACTGGTGGTGGTATACGGCGGTGCTGGACGGTGGTGGTGATGGTAGATAGTGGGTAGTGGTGGATGGTGGGTGGAGAGGCGGACGGTGGTGGTGGCGGACGGTGGTGGTGGAGGACGGTGGTGGTGGTGGACGGTGGTGGTGGACATGGGTGGTGGTGGGTGATGGTGTTTAATCATCTGCTGACTTTAGAAGTGGATATGTCAAGTCTGCACCATGCAGAACTCGAGCATACCTTTTTTAATGAACAAGCTTTGATAATCGTTATGGTCAGGCGAATGGAGCCATACTTTATTAACTACGGTAGAATATGTGGGAAATTACTCTGTCTCACTTGCGAATTATGCTTGATGATCGTTATGGTCAACCGATAACGTTGGTTATTTATGTAAATTGAAAAACATTCTGAAGACTTCCGTTGATTTCACAACTATAATTGATTTTTCAAACAAATAAAACTAGGACTTTATACATGAGACTAATCGATCTGGCTTACACCCTCAAGGTTCCTGAATCCGGGGTTGACAACTATAAATCCTTTCACACCTTAAAATTCGATCAGTATCCCTGGAAGTGATATGGAATCAACCGAGAGTGATGGTGTAATGGGTTCAACAGAACTTCCGATACTATCCATTGCGCGAACAAGGTTCGAACTACATATGATGAAGAAGAAGACATAACTGAATTATAAATACCTTATATATACTAAAATATAACTTTTTATCTCGTACAAGTTTAATGCATAAGATTTTGAAAAAAAAAACTATCATAAGATAGCCTAAGACCCGAATGTAATCACTTTAAGGTTCGTACAAAGTTTTGCGGATAAATATGAGGTCATGCCTCTAATGGTAGTACTCCATTAACAGGGCTGCTACAAACACGGAAAGAGCTAGCACCAGTGGCGGAACTTGAAAAAAAAACCTTAAGGGGGCCGAATGTCACGGGTCCATTTTTTTTCTTATACTTAAGTTTCGGGTTATATATTTGGGTCAGTATTTCAATTTGGGTCGGTAAAATAAAAAATAACTCAAAATATAGGATTTTTGTTCAATTATTCAAAGGACCGTTCTTACACATAACAAAAACTAAATATTGTTTAACAAACAAAGACCTAAAGTAGAAAGTGCAAGTACCTTAAAAAAAATTACAATTTTGCTCGGCGACCTTTAAGATCTTTAAATTCATCGATAATGGAATCCAAATCAAACTTATCAGCAATTTCTTTCTCAATGTAGACCACCAAGCTATTCGCGAGATACTCATCTGACATCTTATTGCGAAGACGATTCTAGAATATTTTCATTGCTGAAAATCCTCTCTGTTGTTGCAGTAGAAACCGAAAGTGTCAAGACTAGTCGAATCACTCTATCAACCAAATGATACACCTCCCGCTTCTTAGTTTCCACAAGAGTTGTGTATAGATCAGAAAGAGTTGATGCACCACTAAGTTGGCTCACTTGTGGTAGGTTTTTGACGTTTAGTTTCTTGTTCATCATCTTTTTTTTTTTTAAAAAAAGAATGAAGGGTTTTGCTATTTCCCATGATATACCTAACAAAACTCACAATAAATGCAATAAGTATTCAATTAAAATTATAAGCCCATTTCATCATCTTCTTCAATTTCACATTTATAAACCCTAACTTCAAAATCCTTGAATATGTCACAAAAAATCACAATAGATGCAATAAGTATTCAACTAAAATTTTAAGCCCTAATTTTCATCATCTTCCCCAATTTCACATTTATAAAACCTAATTTCAAAATACTTGAATATGTCACAAAGAGGCAATTCAACATTTAATCTCATATAATGAAAGGAATACCCTTACTGCTCTCTATTTCTCGTTACTGGACTGGACCGCGTCTTAATTGTTGGCCTTTGCTGCTCACTGTGCGTCTTCCTTGGCGGCTTGGTGTTGTGCGTCGGACAGAAAACAGAAGAGGAGAAGGAGACTGGCGTGTTTTTTTATTGTTTAGTTTAGTTTTAGGGGAATACAAGTTTCAAGGTTAGACAAAAATTACCCTCATGTTTACTTATTTATAAACAAGTATGATTTTACTTATTTATAACCTTCAAGTTTGTAAACAAACCAAAGTCCCGTTCTTACGAGGCTTTTTACAACACAATATGTATAAAAAAATTTACAAGAATATTAAGGGAGACCGGTAAGTTTTGTACAAAATCATTTCAAGAGGGGCCGGACACAATACCTATAAAATTTTCGGGCCGAAAATGCTAAAATTAACACTACCGAGCATTGGGGCAGGGGGCCAGGGCCCACCCTGGCCCCAACTAAGTTTCGCCCCTGGCTAGCACCCTAGCATCAACGAAAATATTCTGATCATAGTGTCACGATGCATGAGGTGACCTGTGCCGCTAAGGCTATACGTCGGCCGATAAATTCTACCTGATTCCAACAGAACACCTACATCCTCCTCCGTGTAGACAAGGGTCAAGGGATGGTAATTAGTAAGGACCTCCGACGTTGAAAAGGAGGAAAATATAAACGATAATAATAAAGACAAATTAGAGGTTGGTAATCAAATGAAGACAATTTGCAAAACTCAGGTACCCAAACCGAAATTAACTCTATTTTTAATTAGTTATGTTTCTATATAATTTTATTATTCGTGTAATTTACTCTTTTAGTTAAAATCATGCCCATACAATGCACGGTTAAACTCACTTGTTTTAAATAAAAAACATATTATATAAACTAAAAAGTTATATAAAACTAACTTATTCAACTGATCCATCGACCTCTCTGGGATAGCGGGATAGATAATTAGAATGAGGATGCGTTTGTGGACAAGTGGAATTATGGAGGAAGAGTGAAAAAACTATCCATATAACTAATCACAAAACCTATTGAATAATTTTAAGTTTCATCTTATATATTGTGGCTTTTAAATGTAAGTCTTTAGTTAATATCGTAGGTTACACGAACTTAATGTTTTTTATATGCAGTCGCATATACATAGATATTCATATAAAAATAACTTATGATATATTCAAATAATATATTTTTCATCTAGGTTTTACCTAAACGTTTGTTTGTTTGATCGAACCACGTATTTTTGATCTACTTCAGTGGTATAAAAGGTCCTTAGTATTCTTATATATGACACAAAGCTTTGTAGTAAATCAACCTCCTCGTTCCAACGTCGGAGATCACGGGGTTGGTAGTTTGTGGATGGTAATTAGTAAGGGAAACTTATATATATAATATATACATACACACCAGGCTCGTTAAGGCTCGTGAGCCTAGACGATCTTTAAATGCAAGGCTTGAGCTCGGCTCAGTTACTAAAGGAGTCATATTTCAGGCTCTAGATCGAGCTCGAGCTCGTTTAGGCTCGGCTTGATGTAGCTTTTTACTGAGTCGATCTCGAGTAGCTTTCGAGCCGGCTTGATTCGTTTACACCCATACACATATATTCTTCGTCCCCTAACGTGTTTACATGTTTTGATTATAGGGTCATTATGTCTCTATGGAAAAGAAAGATTTGGATTTTTCATTTTTTTCTACATTGCGATATAAGTTTCATTACAATCGAGTCGTTTTGAGTTTCACTCTACATATTAGTGGTATTTTTTCCTTCATATGTTACCATAGATTACTTTTAAATATGCTAAATATTAGTAAAATGAAAGTATACATAATACAACTCTACCTCATCGCGCAAATACATAAGGATGTTCATCGGATCAGGGATTTTGGATTATTCGAATCAGATTATTCGGATTTAAAAATTTCATAACTTTATCCGAAATTGATCCGAAGAAGGATATTTCTATCCGATCCAAATGTATCTGAATTCAATTCGGATTTGATTCGGATATATACGTATAATCCGAATTTATCCGAATAATCCGAATGAACCCAATAACTATTTTTCCTGTTTTTTGTTTCTATTTTTTCTTTGCTAATTTGCATTCTTAACAATTAATATGTTTAAAATCACAATAAAAGATATAACACCAAGAAATATAAATTTAACTTGAACACAAATTCAAAACTAAAACATAATAGGTACTTGTATAAAAGCTGAAGATTAGAATCTTTAATGTAGAATAACAAATCGATTATTATATAAATATTTAGGATTAAAGGACTAAAATGTGTCTAGGTTTTTTAGTATTGAGTCGAAAACTTAATAGGTAGATAAGAAATAAGTATTAAACTAGAAATATAGTTGAATTCTTATTCGGATTGATCGGATATCGAGATAATCCTAATAAAAAATTTGTAATATCCGAAATCCAAATAAGGAATTCGGATTGGATTCGAATAAGATTCGATCAGAATATCCTAAAGGATTCAAATCATTTTATTCGAATTCGGATACAGATTAAATTTTAGATATTTTTAGATATTTTCGGATATCGATTTTTTTAAACAGCTCTAGATATACACACATGGTTTAAACTAAAGCATCAAAAACAAAAGGAACAAAAAGGAAAGGTTAAAATAGACAAGGGACCATTTCTAACATCTTCCCTATCTAGATAATAGTCCCAACTTCCAATGTAATAATATTATTTCAATTTTCACTATTTGTTGTCGGAGGAGTCTCTAAGATGCGATGAAATGATCAAACGCTAAAATTAGGTTTTCGTCTCCCCTACAACACCTCCTCCACACACACACCAACATACACTATGCCGACGTTCACCACAATTGCTCTTCAGAATCTACTCGAACACCGAATACCCACCACCGATTCATCGAATTTGAAGCACAAGAACCCGCAATCCTCCACCAACAATGAGCAACAAGAACAAGATGACGACGACAAATCAAAGGCCACAAAGAGGTTGAATCACATCTACATATCGCCTGCTCTGTATACAACCCCTGAACCCACTCCGATTTTGGATTATTCTTCATCTGGGTCGGTTTCGCCTTCTCCGTATGTGTTCAATCGCAAGGGGCGTGGTGGGGGGAAGTCAGCTAACCGGAGGATTGATGGGTTTGAGGTTCAACAGTCGTGTGGGAATGGAGAAGAGGGTGAATTGGTGGAGAGTTGTTTGTTTGGAGGGGGTGAAAGGGAGAATTGTTTGGGGGTTGATGCTGAAAGTGGAGATCTTGATGTTGTGGGTGATGAGTTTGTGGATCCTCGGTGTGATTCTTTGAGTGTTGCTAGCTCTAGCGACTTGAATGATTCTGGGAGATTAGGGCTGGAGAATATGAGTGTGATGTCCAATCAAATTGGGGAGTTTTATGATGCTACTGAAGGTAAATACAACGTTTCTCTGTTTCATTTCTGATTGATTTGTATGTCTGTGGCCTATGTGCTCTATATTTCATTATTTTTGTAGTTGCCCTGTTAAGATTGCAAACAGTTTTCATCCTGAAATCTCGTTGTTAATCGCAAGATTTTGTTATATGAGAAGTTTTAAATTATTTCAACTTATCAAGAAGTTTGATTTGGGACTCAAGTTTCCTCTTTTTTGCATAAGTTGTTGGTATTTGTGTTCTTTTTGGTCATGGTAGCAACATCTTTTGATAGCCCTTTGAGGTTTGTTACACCAGAGTTGCTTTCTTTGTTGTTGTTGATAGCGTCTTTAGGGGACAAAGTCAATGGGTAGTTGGTGTGTGAATGTTGAATGTTCAATTTTGACTTTGGAGGGTTGAAGTAATCATTCCAAAATGCAATCTTTATTTTGGAGAATTAGGATGTAGTTTGGTCCAAAAAATTCAATTAATATGTTATCAACTATAGCTAATTACACTGCTATTTATTCATCATGACATCATGCTTTATATGCATTGCATCTAGAATTTTGGGGCCACTTTTCCTAGTTTGCAAAGCTTATATTAACAATTCTAAACATCCAGATAATTTTGGATGTTCTGTTGTTGTTGTCATCGTCAAATGAAAGGGATGACACATAAAAACAATTATTGAATTTATGTTTTTTTAAGTGATGTTGAATAGGCATTAACTATCTGTTTTAAAGGTAATAACCCTTTGAATGTGTGATTCCACCAAGTGTGTTTCTCTAATCATTTTGATTATCTTAATAGTAGAGAAAAACTTTAAATCATACAAACATTAATTTATAACAAAATTTAGGAACATGCTATGGTAATTATGTTCATGCTTTGACTTATTAGTTTCGTTGTGCTTGAAATTTTGAGTTCGAAGTCCCTGATCTATGATTGGTTGTTCATCTTTTATGGGATTTACGGTGGTTCAATCTGTTAAGTGCTTCATGTCTTATGGATTTTGGTCATTAGTGGGTTCTCTAATTATCTGCCTAGATTTAGTTTCTTATAATCTAGACTTGGTATTCCTTATACTTGGTTTTTGAAAGCTGAACTTAATGAATATTCATCAAAACTTGAGATTGTATTTTGGTGTTGCTAAAAAATAGGCTTTCATGATTGCGAGTTACTTATGGTTTCCTCCCAAATTTTTATCTTTCGTGCTACATCTCATATTATTGATAGTTTTATATAAACCCAAATGGAAATTAGTGCTGGTGCAATTTTCTTTCCTTTTGCTGGTTATAACATTTTATGCAAATTCTTTTTATAAAGAACTGCCAGCCAGTTGGGTACAAAAGCTTGATTGAGTTCTAGATATGCAAATTCTTTTTGTATGTGAATGGACAAAAGGTGTTTATTGGATCTATTTTATCTGTTTCAACTTTTAACCCAAATATGTTAGCCAGCCCACCCATCTCAGTTCCTCTAGTTGTGGGCGTTTTTTTGTCTAATCTTATTTGGTTGTGTTCTGTAAATGCTTGCACAGATTTCTCTTCAGATGGATCTATGTTGAGTTTAGCTTCCTATAGGGGCAACATGGAATCAGAGTTGCAGACAGCAAGGGCTAATCTCCTTGAGGAGATTGAGAAACGGAAGGCTGCTGAAGATGACGTGGCTGCCATGTGTAGTCACTGGCAAAGAGTCAGCAAAATTCTACTTTCTCAGACTGGAGTAACGCCTTCATCAAATGACAGCAATCCTACACGGTTTGACATTAATGCAATGAAGCAGTTGTCTGAGGAAGTCATCGTTGCTAGATTTGTCGCAGAAGCCATGGGGAAAGCTGAAGCAAGGGCAGAAGCTGAGCAGGCTGCACAGGTCATCATAGGATCTAAAGATAAAGAGATTTCCAGGCTGCAAGACAGGCTCCAGTACTATGAAGCTATGATCCATGAAATGTCCCAAAAGAACCTTGAATCTATGGGTGGGTATATCATTAGATCCTAAATAACTTATTTTACAATAAAGATAATATTTTTATGACATGATTGTTTGGTGATGCAGAGGTCGCGCGAAGGCATAGAGAAAGGAGAAGGGGGCAGAGGAAGTGGTTATGGAGGTGCGTAGGATTGTCCATTGCGGTCGGAGCTTCTGTCATAGCTTATTCATATGCTCCACATCAGCATCAATCATTGGAAACTGTTAATGAGACGCTTCCAGAAGCCGGTTGAAGGCGCCATATGATATTAGTGGTGATTTTACTTGCTTACACACAATTTCAAATAATGCAACATTGACAATAGGTTAGTTATACGACCACAATGTTTATCTTTGGAGGTAACAAACCAACAGTCTGTGTTGCCCCCACAAAAAAAACACTTGGAAGTGTTCTACACAGTTTTGTGACCGGTTATAGTAGTAGATGGATTCGGCTTTAGTTTGGTGCTTGAACAGTTTACTGAGGTTGTAGATGAAATGGATTTGGTGAAATCCTTGACATGCTTTACTTATTTGTCATATTGTATTGTGCAAGATGTGTATGTGTTTGTTTTTTTGGTAAGAATGTACTTGTTTTTTTGTCGAAACAAAACTGCACGGAGAATTTTCTCAATGAGGAGGTTGGGTTAGTGCTTGTGAAACCGAACCATTTGGCCCTACAACTGTGACATTCACTATTGAAATCAATGGTCCCTCATGCTTAGGCTTATCCATGGTTAGGTTAGGTTCATTTTATAAACTCAATCGAAAATTTTTTGTCTGTTGAAAATGTATAACTGTTTAGTTTAGTTAAGATATGATTCTAGGTTAATTATTAGGATTTGGTTAATTGAATAAGATGGTTTTGGTTAAGCAGCCATGGGCTGCACTTTATGTTATCAAACGGGTCAGGTTTAATAATACATACTTGGCCTTTGACAAAAGTAGAAAAGCTAAAAATATATAGAGTAAATATATTTAAAAAAACCAATATATTTTTTGTTTTTTTCTTACAACGTTTCTCAACTAGTTTTTGCACATATAAAACGAACATATTTTTCGATTTGTTTCTCACTAAGTTCCTTAACAAATTTTTACATATAAAAAAGCAACATACTTTTGATTTCTATTCTTCTCAAAAAAATTTATAATGTTTTTAAACATATTTTTTCTCAAACAAAATTGTAAAAAACTTTTTAATTCTAAAATCCCCCAATAATATTAGAAACTTTTTTCTTTCTTCTATTGATCAGTTCACGCTCTAAACCAGTGTCCATATAAACCATTCTCTCTTTTTTTGGGGCTCTTAGCTTAAATCTATTTTCTCATGCTTTGGATACAAAAAAATTAAGATAGCTCATGACTATGAAATGAATTTAGTTTATCCATTATGAGCGGAAGAAATTGTTTTCCATCGCCATTTTCTACATGGGCTCGTATTATAAATATGCGAAGAAAATAAATAATCCTCTTTTTAGTTTTGGGTTAATATTTAGAAGCACATATGCAACATCGTCGGTATTCAAATATAGCTTCCATTCGTTTAATATCTATTTTTTGGCAGGGATGGCATGCTTTGCTTTATAATCGATTTCTTACAACCCAACTGGGTTTAATTTGTTTTAAAAATTACAATTTTGTTTAAATTATGTAAAATATTTTTTAATATTTAAAAAAATTATTGAGCGATTTTTATAAGAAAAAATAAAAAGCATGTTAGTTTTTTATGTGAAAAAATTTATTGAGAAATTTGTATGAAAAACAAGAATAAAAAGTATGTTGGTTTTTTATAATATTTGCTTAATTTCAATGAAATACAATAACCGGATCAATTAATTATTGTGAATGTATGTAATTTTTTTTCTTTTGTTTATTTGTAATGTTAGATTAAACACTAATCTTAGTTTTCAGTCTACACAATTGTCCACAAAAAGAGCTAAACACTTAACCATTAGAGATATCCTTTCAACATACTTTGATACTCATAGACCACATCCAATATATAGTTGGTACATCCAAATTACTCAAACCCAACCATTTGTTTTCTATATTCTTCACATGTTTGATTTCTCATCTTTTTCTGATTAGTGGTTTTATGTTCACCTTATAACACCTTTAGTCCTTGTCTTCTTTATTACTTTTAAACAAGTTATGAATAATATATAATTTAATAGATATATATTGTTAAAATGACAAATTCCTTTCAAGTAAACTGGTTTAGCAAGATATAGGGTAAAAAGTAGCACAAGATATGGTCTATTACAAAGTCAACTGCAAGCTATTCTTGACTCCAGATGCAAAATAGGTTCCTAATGACTAGTTCCCAGTGCAAGATCCTGCCAAGTATCTCCATCCACTTGTGCAGCTTCATGATCTGATACACATCATGCTCATTGTAAGCAACAACACACAGAAAGAACTTGTAGTTTTGGGTCTGGTTTTCAGAAACCTTAACAAATAAACTTGGTCAGCTGATGCAATATGCAGTTCAACTGGCTAATGTTATCAGGCAACATTTTGGCAAGTAAATTAGACGTTATGTGTATTTTTATTTGAATATATTTAGGACCAGATGTGTCATCCATGTTTTAGGGAGAATTCTCACATATATATTTACAAACTAACAAGATATCATTTATACCAAAAAGAAAATCAACATATCACATACACCATTCTATAATGAGTTTTTAAGTGATGACAGTTTTACCCATTTTAATATACCATTTTTAATCCTTTTTATTAGGTTTCAATATACACACCGTTGCTAGTAGGTTTCTAAAATATTATGAAACATAATTAAGTTCTAGTATACGAAAAGGCAAGTGATAACATTCACATGACTCTACACAGTACTGAGTACATATTAACACACATATAAAATATATATAGGTGCAGCACACTCAAGCAATACGAGCGACGATTAAATTTTCATACCCCATCAGATATGTATTTTAAGAAAATATATATATATAGAGAGAGAGAGAATCAGCAGTTTCAGAGAGAGAGAGATGACTGTTGTAGGGAGAAAGGAGGTGGAAGAAAGTGGAGAAGATAACAGGGAGAGATGAGAGAACATGGGCTGGTTTTGTATTAGGGCAATCAAAGATTAAAGGTTAATAACATAATACGATCTTCGGTTATATTTTTGTTTTTTAGATCTAATAATTCTAATTTAAAATGTTGGAATAAACTAGTTGAACCATACAAAAAGCAAATAAACAGATTAGAAGAGAAAACAAAACGGATATGATAATGTGAGTAAAAAGAAAACAGTATTCAAAAAGAAAACAAATCTATGAGTACCTAAAAATGACTGGAAGTTACAAAAGATTGGTAAATATGAAATTAAAAATTTTGAGAAAAATAGGAGTGGAGTGGTTATATTCCAAATTTCATATTGAAATGAATTAAAATAGATAAATATGATAATCTAAGGATTAAAGAACGGTATATATGGCATTTTGATCTTAACACATACGATATTCACCCATGTTTTTTGACTAATCCAAACTCTCCAAAAAGAGAAGATGTATGACTTCAAAAGGTAACAATATGTGAATATGGAGTTCAATCCCTGTTCTTTTGTGATAGGGGAAGGTCCACAGTATAAAACGGGTCAACTTTCATTTCCAGATTTTGCGGTGGAGGGAGTACATAATTGCACGTATGCCCCAGAACAGTGAGAACAAACAAAATGCTCAAGATACATTGTCCACAAGTTGAGCTTCAATTAGTGTTTTAATATCACATTAGGGACCAGCAGCTGTAGAACAGATTAAGCAGATATAAAGGTTCACTAAAGTCATGGCATTGTCCTTGCAAATCATGGGCCGGAACCAATGGGCAGGAAGTTGTTACCAAGCCACAAGAATTCATTGGAACCAATGGGCAGGAACGTGATGCAGGGTAGAAGCTACTGCAGGGAAGAAGTAAGAAACTAGTGATAAACCAAATATAGTGATTATGTGAAGATTTTTCATCAGATAATCATTGAGCACCAATTTCAGACACAGCCACAAATCATTCAAAGCTTGATCATTCAACTCTATCAAACAGTCCCCAAATCCTTTTTGTTATGCTGGCTTAAAAAGTCAGTTGGCAAATACAAACAATAACAGGGAGGAGAATAACAAGTATGATCATTCAATTCATTATGCTACAAAAACAAGATAAGAGTTGATAATCAGCTGCTGAAATCAAATTAAGATTGCTAATGAGGTTAATTTCAACAAAGGGCCTACATTCTCAATAATATCAAACCTTTTCCTAAGTAAAACCCTAATTGAAGTACGATAATTAGGCAAAATCCTACGAAAATCGAAAGATAGTGAAATTGAGGTTACGTAAAATCAAAAAGAGAGAAAACATACTGGAATCTTCCGCATCATCATTCCGAGGGAGGAGTGCCGGGGGTAACTCAAGATCTGTAATGAAAATCAAAATCAAAATCAAACTTCAGGTGGAATAATATATAGTAATCAGAAGAAGAAGAAATGAGAAAACAAGTGAAGTACCATCGTCGGGAAGAGTATCTCTCATCCATTCGTCATCTACAACGTCAATTAAGATCCCTAGGCTTAATTCTTGTGCCATTATTCACTTCTCTTCATACATCAATCAATCAATCAGATCATTTACAGAATAATAAGGTTTTGATTGAAACTAGATGAATCAAAAGAGTGGAGCGGTGCTTACGGTGTGATCGTTTGTGGATGATGAAAGTCTCTACACTCAAAAAAGAATAAAGGTTTATGGCGGAAGGGGAATTCCACACAATTGTTTCAAAATAATAAGTGGGCTAGCGCAACAATTTTTCAAACTAGTGTTATACCTGTCCTTTGAAAGAGCAGTGGTCATAATGACATAATCGTTTTTCCTTGCATTCTAAGCAAAATTATTATTTGTTTCAAATCAAGTAAAACTTGTTACTATCAACATATCACTAAAAGTCTATTTGGTATCCGGTAATAAAATGAACGAAATAAATAAATAAATCATTATTTTTTGTTGTTTGTTAGGTATTAAATAAAAAAAATTGAAATATAAAAATAGTTATGGTGGTGATTACGGGTGGTGGGGGTGGCACTATAATGTAATTTTAGTGCCAATAATGTAATTTATTCAAATTTCTTTATTAATTTAAAGGACCAATAATGTAATTTAATTACAATATTTAATTAAAATAATGTAGGATCGGGTTATGTCACTTAACACTTAGATTTCTCTCAAACTCACTTATACTACACTCGGATCAGATGAAGTAGAATCTATTCTAAGAGTTGATAATAATATAATAAGTAGCAAAGAACACAAAGAAATAATTTTCAAGGCACTTGTATATATTACTTCTCAACTCAAAGTATTACTAGATACCAGCTGGAAACCTACGACTAAAGCATATACTACAATGCTAAAGTTAAGGTATCTTAGATAAAGTATTATCTAAGATATGATAGTCATGACATGTCCATGACTTACCTTTTGTCACCACTAAAGTTGGCAACTGTACTAACTGATAAAGATACACAGTGGAATAAAGTATGGTCAACTACATGGCTTTTGAGAAAACGCCATGCAGTATCTCAGAGGTCTGCAGCGTAGTGTCAGAGAGACCATACTTATGTCCACTGGTTCATAGTAGTGTCTTCCGAAGGTTAGTTGGCTTAGGAAGAACAAGTTCTTCCGAAGCCACTTATACTTCGGAAGAAGCTACTATACTTCCGAGGCTTGAGCACTTCTTCATACTTCGAAAGTTGACTTCTTATCTTTTCTTCTAAGTATTGATCTTCGGAAGTAAATACTTTGTCTTCGGAAGTTGGAGTTTTCCTTCGGAAGTTGATCTTATACTTTGTCTTCGGAAGAACTCCATTTCCTTCGGAAGTTCCACACTTAGCTTCGAAAGTCCTTTATTAGTTGCACCAAAATAGTCTAAGTGATTTGGTTTTGGTTGCACCAGCCTTTCTAGATCCAACAAACTCCCCCTAGGCGGATGCTACCAAAACCTCACTTGTTTCTACTTCTCAAAACCTTCAACACCAGGGACAGAAGATGTTTGTCTGTTTCCTTGTTCTTCCCTGAAATGGTATTGAGAAGTTTGTACAAGTCATTAGTGGATAGGAGATCCAGTCTATCACTCTGAATGACATGTACCCTTTGTTGTGCCCCCTTGATGAGAGTTAGTTGACGGGAGTTATAGTTATACTCCCATCTAACTATGGATTCAAGTTCGGGACCCTCAACCATTTGAAGAAAGGCTTTGCCTTTGGTTGTTGATCCTTTCCTTTTCTCCTCCTCTCTCGATTTCAACTCCTCTTCAATCTTGGTCCTAGCAGTTAGTTCGGCCAAATGAAGACTGCTTAGGTGATTTCTGATGTGAGCAGCTACTTTAGAGTTGGAGGGGTTGGAGGGGTTGGAGAGTGGCTCTCAACTAACTCAGTAATGTCAAATCTGCTTAAGTGTAGCAGAGATGAGGCATTTAGCCTGTTTAGCTCTCCACTTTCTCTCTCTCAACAACAAAGTTGTGAGAAGAATCTTTGAACCTCCACTGGATAATCTTCTCCTTAGGCACAAGGGATTGACTTGGTACCTTGTCTCCTTTCTTCATATCCAGCAGAGTCACCAGCATTCTCCTTAGCTTCTTTTCGTCCTCATTCAGAGTATCTGAGTTGAGGCCAAGGAGCTTTGCAGCTTGGTCCAATGTTCCTCTGGGCAGATCAAGAAATTGATCTCTAGTGAGGGAACATGAGGATCCATCAACATAAGTCAGTTTGACAGAATCGTCCTCACAAAAGATGTCGCTTAGGGTTATGCGGTTGATGAGCTTTGTCTTGATTGCTTTGAACTCCTCTAAGGAGAGATGTTTGGAAGGCTGAGGGGATGGTTTAGGAGGTTGTTGGGTAGGTTGTGGTGTTTGTTTTAGGGCGAGTGTTTTGGGTTGGAGGATGGGTAGTTTAGGTGGTTGAGGTGAGGAGGTTGGTAAGGTTGATGGTGCAGGTTTAGGGGTGTAAGGTTCAGTGGTTGGTTCAGTTTTGATAGGAAATGGAAAAGGAATTGGTTCAGGTTGTGGTTGGGTTTGAGGTTAGGGTTGAGTGGTTGGTTTGAAGATCACCCCCTGTCCTCTTCTATACATCTCCTTCCTCTTCCCCGAGCGAATGTCAGCCTTTATGTCACTGATATGTCGTTGGAGGGTCTTCTCAGACATAGGATCCACCTGCCTGCTAGAGAAGCCATTAGCCTGGAGATGGTCTTTCATCCAAGCCTTTTCACCTATCTTTCTGGCAGCAACGAGTCGTGCTTCCTCTTCCTTTTTCTTCTTCAACCTCAGCTTTTGCTTAGTAGCTTTCTTTCTCTTCTTCTCCATTTGATCTTGCTCTTTGTTGAAGAGCCATAAGATCGTATCGTTGTTATATGGAGATAGTTCTTCTAGAGAGAAACCCCTGGAGGTTAGGAAAGTTATCCTTTCCCTCCTAAGCTGCTGATCAGTTTCTCTTTTCTTCTTTTCCCTTTCTTCCTCTAAGGCCAACCTTGCTGCTTCGTCCTTTTGCTGTATTTGCAGCAAAGTTGCCTTTTCCAACTCAACTAACTCCTCTAATGGTAGCAGGAGTACATCTTCATTTACAGCTCCCAAATTAACAAGTCTGTCAATGATTTCCACTCTTCTTTTGTTGTTGACAGCCTCCTGGTTGGCTGCAGCTGCTTTGCTACTAGCAGCTAGCAACTTCCCAGTTGGAAGTCTACCTTTTCTTTTGAGCTTTTCTAACCTTGCTTCCTCCTGAAGCTCTTCCTCAGTCATCTTCCTCTTTCCTTTGACATCTTCGGAAGTGCTAGACTTTGGGGGTTCTTGGATGGAAGGTTCAGGTTGAGTGGTGGAAATGGGAGTTGGAGTCAATGCTGATGTTTGAGCTAGGGGTTGGGTGAGAAAATCCTCCCTATTAACCTCGGATGCAAGTTCTAGGATTGCATCTATGACTATTAGATCATCGGATAAAGAGAATAGTCCTTCCGCAGCTACAATCTCAGCTTCGGAAGATTGAAGTTGTTCTTCCGAGGCTTTGACTTGTGCTTCGGAAGTTTGTGAGAATGCACTCTCTGTCCCAACTGTCTCAGTTGCTGGCCCACCAGTCCTTGTTTCCCCTTTGAAATTAATCTCATGTTCCATTTGGATCTTAGGTTGACCAACTCCCTCGATAGTAGTAGAATGTGCATTCAGCCTCTGAAGCTCTTGAGCTCCAAAGGAAATAACAGACAAGTCAGGACTTGGCTGTTCAGTGAGAGATTCCATCAGGAACTTGTTGAAGAACCTGTTGAGATCTTGGAGCATCCTTTGATCCACTTGAATTACAACTGAAGGAGGCTCAGGAAAAACTAAAGCTTGTTGCATGGGGTATCTTGAACTTAAGGAAGTGAGAGCTTGACTCTGTGGTTCCTCTTGTCTTTGGCTTTATCCCTGAACACTCTCCCCCTTTTTGGTAGCATCATCATGAGAGCTTGATGAGCTAGAGGAAGAGGTCAATGAGACCTGAATTGGTACATGCCTAACAGACCTCTCAATCTATTTCTCAGCTAGTTTGGCCTTGAGATTTTCAATCTCAAGTTTCTGAGTGATAGACCTATCTTCTAAAGTCCTAACCTTAGATTCAAGGTTTGAGACTTTAGAAAGTAGGTCTTCAATGGTGAGTTGCAGTCTTCCCTCGTCTTCTTTTGAAGAATAATGGGGAGATAAGGTAACATACCTAGTATGTTCATCCTCACCACCAGATGTGGTTTCTTGGCACCCTGGTTTCCCTTGCTCAATGATGTCTCTTTCAGAGTCATCAAAGGGCATGGTTGTCGTAGATTCAGTCTCAGTGATGTTACCACTATCTTGTAGGTCCATTGAGGCTCCTTCAGTAGTGGCAGCTGAATCTACATGAGTCCCTTCCACATCAGTGGGACTCACCTCACTAAAGGCTTGCTGATGGGGGCTAGAGATAAGAGGTCTCTCTAGGCTCTGTTGATCCTTGAGAGGGTGTTGTGGATCAACTTCATTGCCCTGAAGAGACATAATCTATTCATCAGTTCCTATTAATAGGTCAGTAAAGGATATAGAGGTTAAGCCTAGTGACCCGGGACCTTAGTCAATGTCTAATGACATTGACCCTATGATGGGGCTGTCCCTTTTTGGCTGCTCAGGGGAGTATAAAGACTCACCGTGAGGGTTTTCAGCTTGGGTTTCAGGCTCATGGGTTTGAGACTGAGGAGACTCAATACCCATATAGAGGTCAATTGTGAAGGATGCTGAGACCTCAGATTGAGTGGGAGCCCAGTGTTCCACTCTAGTCTTTTTGGATTGAACAGGAGGAGCTTATTCAATCAGAGAAGATTGAATAAGGGTTCGTTTGGGGCATCTTTGATATGTGATAGTGATGGGGTGAGAAGGTAAATTTGACAATGTAAGGGTGGTTGCTGGTGTGGGTTCATCACCTGTGGGGTTAACAGGGATGTCACCAGGAGCCATTGGCTCAGTCATACCTGGAAGAAGTGCAGTATGTCTTCCTGTGAAATTGGTGGACACTCTCTTCAAAGTCTTGAAGATGGTCGGCCTCATTTGAAGGATAGTCAGAGTAGCTGCACAGACAAGCTGACTCTGGTCCAGCTCATAGTTGATTATGTGCTGAAGAAACTGGGATACATGAAGAATGTGTCCCGCTGGAGGTTTTCCATAAGATTGGTCAGCACAAACCTTGAGTAATTAAAGCGGAGGCTTCTCACCAATCCATAAACTAGGCACCCTAGTTCATATGGGATTTGATCCCATCCCCCAGATTTGTTGGACAAGCAATGAAAAACAACATGCAGCAGGAACTTTCAGTTGTAAGAGAAGTTAAACTTGTAGATGATAGACCTGCTTACATCTCCACCATATCCCATTTGGATATAGGTGTTGTCCAAATCTGTCTTGGGGAACTCTGTAGGAGCGCCCTCATCATGAAACTCGAGATGCTCCCTGATGAGTTGTTCAGAAATGACCAACTCCTGGCCACAAATGCTCGATCTTATTACCCGAACCCCATTTAGGGTTTCAATCTGATCGTTGTCCCAAAATTCAGCCATGTGATTTGAGTAAACGGTGGGATTAACAGTCAGATCGGTGTAATAAGATGATTGGGTAATAAAGGAGATGATATCAGAGAAATCGACATCCCTTGAGAATTAAGGAGTGCGACTTGTTTGTGCTGAGGGTTAAGTGCCATTTGAGAAAGTTGCAGGAAGATAAGTTCGGAATTGGGTGAATTGGGGACGAAGAAAGCTTTTACGGCAGTAAATTTGGTAAAAAGATGAAAGTGATTAGTGGGGGTTATTCAAAATGGGTGAAATGGCTGTTTAAGGGGTTTGGATAAGATGATGGGATGTTTCAGTGGAGGATGTGACACAGTAAAGTCTTTACTTTTTACAGAGTGGGGCCCAAAAGATTTCCGTTACACAGTAAAGTCTTTCTTCCGAGTATAAGCATTTCCGAAGGTAATGTTCTTCCGAAGGCAATTTTACTTCCGAAGGTAAAGTTCTTACTTCCGAGAGTAAAAATTGCTTTCCGAATGGAGAATGTTATAAGCTTCGGAAGTAGCTGATATGTAATCAATCGCTTCTTCCGAGACTAAAAACTCTTCCGAGAAGAAAATTATCCTGGGAGGAATTTGCTTCGGAAGATATGTAAAACATCTTCCGAGGGTTAATTCCTCTTCGGAAGAATTTATACTTAGTGAAAATTTCAGAGAAGGACCTTTTGTAACAGGGCTTAGATTGTTTTGACACAAGACTTTACACATTAAAAAAGTTTTCAAATGAGATAGACTAATCAATGTTTATCATCCCAATAGCTGTAATGAGATACTTAAATCTTTGTTCATTAAAAGCTTTGGTGAACAAGTCAGTATATTGTTCATTTGAGTCAACTTTGATTAGCTTAATTAGATTTTTCTCATGAATATCTCGAATGAAATGGTACCTGATATCAATATGCTGTGTCTTGGAGTGCTTCACTAGATTTTCAGTAATGGAGATAGCACTGTTGTTGTCAATGTGGATAGGAGTGCTCATGAAGTTGAATCCGCAGTCTATCATCTGGTTCTGAATCCACAGCAGCTGAGCACAGCAACTAGCAGCAGCAATGTATTCAGCTTCCGCAGTTGATGTAGAGACACAAGATTGCTTCTTGCAATGCCATGAGATGATCCTTCCACCAAGAAATTGACATCCACCTGATGTTGATTTCTGTTGATATTGCAGCCACCATAGTCACTGTCAGAGTAGCCATAGAGATTGAAATTGTTGTTCCTTGGATACCAGAGACCTAATTTAGGTGCTCCTTTGAGGTATCTGAGGATTCTCTTGGCAGCAACTAGATGAGACACCTTTGGAGCAGCCTGATATCTTGCACAAATACAAGTTGCAAACATGATATCAGGTTTACTTGCTGTGAGATACATCAGAGAACCAATAATTGCCCTATACTAATGTTGATCAGTATCCTCCCCTTCAGAATCAGGACAAAGATTATGGTTTCTGGGTATAAGTGTTTTTGCTGGCTTGCAATCTTTCATGTCAAATTTTTCTAAGATGTCATTGACATACTTAGATTGATTGATGAAAAACCCTTCCTTTATTTGCTTCACCTGAATTCCAAGGAAAAAGTCCATTTTTTCCATGGAACTCATTTCAAACTTCTTCTTCATGATGCTCTCAAAGTCTTTACACATTTGGTTATTTGAGGAACCAAATATGATGTCATCAACATAGACTTAAACGAGCAAGATGTCCTTTCCAGACTTCCTTATGAGAAGAGTCTTATCAATGGTACCTCTAGTGTAACCATTCTTCAAGAGAAAATGAGACAATATCTCATACCACAGCCTAGGTGCTTGGTGCAGCCCATATAAAGCTTTATCCAATTTGCACACATAGTTGGGGTGCTGTGGGTCTTCAAATCCTGGAGGCTGGCATACATAGACTTCCCTATCTATATCCCCATATAGAAATGCACACTTGACATCAAGCTAGTAGACAGTGAAATTTTTGGATGCAGCATAGGCAAGGAAGATCCTAACTGCCTCAAATCTTGCAACAGGTGCAAAGACATCAGTATAATCGATTCCCTCCTCTTGAGTGTATCCTTGAACCACCAATCTTTCCTTGTTCTTGATGATCAAGCCTCTATCATCTTTCTTGTTTATGAAAACCCATTTAGTGCCTATAGGTACTTGACTAGATGGTAGCGGACATAGGTTCCAAACCTTTTGTCTCTTGAATTGGAGCAGCTCCTCTTGCATTGATTCAATCCAACTACTATCTTTCAAGGCATCTTCTACCTTCTTTGGTTCCATCTGGGATAAAAAGCATGAGTCCCAAGCAGACATTCCCATTGTCAGTTTGTCCTCTTGTTCTCACACCTTCATAGACTTTCCCTATGATATTCTCAGCTGGATGAGTGTTGTGAATCCTAAGTCTAGGAATTACCTCTAGTTGCAAAGATAGACCCAGAGTGGACATATTTTGTTCAAGAGATTGAACACTTTGTCCAGTTGATGTTTCAAACTCATTCAATGAGGATTGATTGAATGAATGAGAAACACCATCATTTGTAGGATGTGAAGCAACATTAACAGTTGCTTGTTCCTTCAAGATGCTACTTCCATCAGCTTGGTGTTGTGAAGTGTCACCTGATGAAGTTTGAGGGTCAACAGGTGAACCATTGGTTGAAGCTCCACTATCCCTTGAGATAGTCATACTATCAGATCTGCCAATAGTGGGAGCTTGATTTGTTGCAGCTCTTGGAGAACTTGGAATAGGTCTGGGTAGCTCAAACATTTGGTCATTATCAGAATCACTTTGAGCATCTGCTCCAGCTGAAACATTATCACAAGTGTTGATACATATATGTACCTAGATCATGATATGAATGTAATAGGTCTTGTTTGTTCTTACACTGATGTAATGTTTGGAATATTAATGAAATGAAAATGGTTGTTTGTGATTTATAATGTTTAATATTTTATTAATGAGTTGATGTTGAATTGGTTAAATAGGTTTGTGATTGTTGGAATTGGATACACATAATGTTATATTAATGAATACATTCAAACTTAACATAATGAAGTTCTCATGCGAATGGCCCATGCGAATGGACCATACGCATGAATAACTTCATGCGAATGACTCAGTCGCACGACTGAACCAGGAGACTGATCAGTCGTATGATTGTAACATAAGATTGGCTCAGTCGCACGACTGAACACTTAGTCGTGCGGATTGATCAACCGCATGGTTCAATCGCACGACTGAACCATACTAATGGTTCAGTCGCCCGAATGAACAACACTAACCTATAAATACCACCCAATTCGTGGAAAAACGTAAGCATTCATTCTATTTCGATCCAGACGTACCCTAGCCGTCCAGAAGCCTCCAAGTTCATACTCCAAGTTCATAGAACGCTGTAGATCGATTCCTAATCGATTCTTAACGTTTGATTCAATACTTTATTGATTCTACGTGCGTTCTCACTGATTGGATCGCCAATCAAATAGGATTCCGCACTATTTGTTTGGTTTACACGTTAATCAGTTGGTATTTCGTTCAAATACCAGGTCCTAACAAGTGGTATCAGAGCTTTGGCTCTTGATTACGTGTGATTCAATCGTTTGATACAAAGTTTGTGTTTTTCACTAAAAACGCAATCTTTTGTGTCAAAAGTTGTCTTGGACGTCCCCTGCTCATAAGTTTTGGTTTCTACGGCATTAGGCGATTAGGGTTGGTGAAAATTCGGAAGTTTTACGGCCAAAACACGTTTAACCTAGAAATTTTCGCAAAACAGCAGCTTCAGTCGCACGATGGACCAATCGCACGACTGGACTTCATTCGCATCCTCCAGACGCACGATTGGACTGAGTCGCATCTTCATTCGTACGACTGAACCATCCGTTCGCAGTGTTCATACGCATCAGTTTCATTCGCACGACTGGACCAATCGCTCAGTTCAGCCGCACGATTGAACCAGTCGCATAGTTCATTCGCACGGATAGCCCATTCGCATCACTTCAGTCGCACCAGTTGACAGTTTGTTTAGTAGACTTAAAGTTAATCGAGATGGAAGATCAGATGTCAGCGTTTACAGCCGGGAAGGACTCAAGGATCCAGAACTTACTGTTACTTGAGAGTGAGGTGGGGAATCATAATAAACCCCCAAAGCTCTTAACGTTAGATGAGTTTCCCCACTGGAAACAACGTTTTGAGATCTACCTCAATGGAGTGGATCCAAATTTGTGGGAAGCTATTGAGATAGGTTACAGTATGCCGGTGGGAGCTGATGGAGTGAAGCTTACTTTAGGAGGAATGACTGATGCTCAGAAAGTTAAGTATAATGCAGAAAAGAGAGTCTATGCATTGATAACACAGTCTATTCCTAAGGATATTTTCCACCAGTACTCGGAGAATAAGCAATCCAAGAAATTGTGGGATGAGCTGGAGAAGAGATATGACGGGAATGCTTCGCTAAAGGCAATTAAAGCTAAGGAGTTGAAGAAAGAATTTGACAACTTCTCATCGATGGGAAATGAGAGTTTAGACGATGTCATTAACAGATTCTACCATTTGATGAGCGGACTGCATACACATGGTGTTGCTACTACCATGGAAGAAAAAGTGTCAAATTTTGCAGACGGATTGCCAGAAAAATGGGCGTCTTTTGTGTCAAATCTGAGACAGAATGAAATGTTGGCAAAGTTGGATATCAATGACTTCATTCTAAAGCTGCGAAAAGAAGCACTTAGGATGAATTACCGAGCTCAGAAGTCCTCATACACTCAGAATCCAGCTTTGTACAATGCCACTCCTCAAGTTAAGACGTCTGGAGCACCTCTTCAGACTGCATTTGTGTCTAGCTCGTCTGGTCCTTCACAAGCTTCTCCTTCAGGATCAGAAACGCCAGGGTCTTCTAGTACCCATTACATTGGATCTGAAGCAAATGCTACTAGACTGAAGACCGAGAACCTCGGAAATGTGACAGTGGAAGTAGCTCGAGAGCACATGGATCTCTTGGCAGCAGTGGTTCATTCTTATGATGGACTTGTTGCTGGGAAAATTGGAAACTGCTATCTGGCAGATGAGGACTACGAGCAGGTAGATGAAATGGAGCTAGAGAGGATGGACATTATGTGGGCCTTAGCAAGTGCTGTCCGGAGGGCGAAGAAGTTTGTGAAAAAGACCGGACAGAACTTGGTTGCTACTAAGGACACTACATTTGGCTTTGACAAGAGCAAAGTGACCTGCTTTAACTGTGGAGAAAAGGGGCACTTCAAAAGAGAATGTGTGAAGCCAAAGAAGACTGGGAACGGGAACCCATTCTCGTCCTTCACTCGTCAAGACAAGCAAGCTAGCAGTTCTACTTCATCAAGCAAGGATCCAAAAGCCTTGACGGCCCATGATGATGAAGGACAGGACTGGAGCTTTCGGTTTGTCTCTCCAGGAGAATCCAACATTGCGAGCGTGGAAGATTTAGATGATGATTCTGCGAGTGAAGGAGATATTGCAGTTGAGATAGCGATGTCAAATAGTGAAGAGACAACTGCAACTGAAGTCAGCTACAAGCCTGAAGAAGGGACATCTACAACAGAGACAGAATCACCAGAACCAGAGACATCTGATGCTGCGTTGATGGCTAATTCTTCTGAACCTCCTCAGGTAAGTACCACTGACCAACTGTTTAAAAAAACATGCTTGTTCTGATTGTAATACATTTAGAGAAAGCATAGATCTGAAATTTGCTAGGTTATTAGATCATAATGATAACTTAGTAAAGGATTTGCAACTGTGCACTGAGGCTAATAGAGTTTTAAAACAAAATGAGCATAGTTACAAAGAAAAGATAGACCTTTTGACTAAACAGCTTAGGAAAACTGAAGTAGTAGCATTTAACCAAGCTAATGACATTAGGTACTATCTTAACTCCCTAGAAGACACTAAGAAGCAAAAGGCAGTTTTAGAAGTAGAAGTTAACTCTTTAAAGCAAAAACTGCACAGTTGGACAAGTTCATCACATATTGTCCAACACTTAGTGAGAGAACATAACAACGGGGAGGGTTTGGGTTATAAAGTGGTTCCACCACCACCTAAGACCTTGATGAACACTAAGAGTAGACCAATAAATACCAATCCCATCAAGGATCATGTGGTGTCTACTCCTCTTGTTAGTGATCCATTCCTCATGTTCATCAATTGAATCTGGAACAAAATAAAAGGAGGCCACTTCAAAGGCAAAGGGTAAAATGCCTTGTGTTAATCTGGAAAAAGAGTTTGAAAAGGTTAATATAAAGTCAGGGACAAACAAAATCAAATCTGAACCTAAAAAGACTGTTAATGTTAATCTTTCACAAGTTTCATGTCAAAAACCAGTTAACCAAAAAGGAAAAGATGTTAAAAGTGTTAAAACAATTAATTTTGTTAAACAAGAGAAAACATCAAAAGAAACAGAGTCAAAACCCAAACTAAGTGATGTAACTAGGGTGTCACACACATCTCCACAACGAAAGTTTAATCATAAAGTTGATAGCAGGTCCTGCTACAACTATGGAGAGTGTGGACACATTGCTTCCTTTTGTCCTTACTATCAGACACCTAGGAAGAAGATTGAACTTCAGGATTAAAAATCTAGTTCTTCTAAGAGTTCTTTAACTCCACCTAGAAGAACTAGTGAACCCAAAGTTCAACCCATTAGCCAGTCGACTGTTTATCACAAACAGGCCTTACACAAATCTGGCTTATGGAAAGAAAAGTCATGCTTTGTGTCTGATAATGATGACAAGAAGGCACCTGAGCTACCCTCACCTTCTAAGGGTTAATGGTTTGAATTCATGATGTGTGATGCCTCTGGAAAACCCAAGCCAGTAAAGGCTTGGGTTCCTAACCTAAACTAATTTTTTACATTGTATGTGCAGGGTGTTCGCTACAGTGCTGAAACCAACACGTGGATTACAGACAGCGGAGCACCCAGGCACATGACAGGAAACAGGGCTCTTTTATCAAACGTCAAACAAATAAAAGGAGGGCATGTTTCGTTTGCTGGTAACAAAGGAGGCTATATCACAACTCAGGGAGAGGTTGGAAATCAGAAAGTTAAGTTTGATAAGGTGAACTACATTCAACAACTTCAAAACAACTTACTTTCTGTTTCCCAAATATGTGACAAAGGTTTTAAAGTCATATTCGACAACAAGAAGTGTTACGTCCTAAAGAAAGACTACGTGATTCCGGAGGACCAAGTTCTGATGACAGCTTCAAGATATAAAGACCTTTATGTTTTGGATCTCTCAACGGCTTCTACAATGGATCATGAAGTTCAGTGCTTTCTATCAAAAGCTACTGAGAAGGACTCCATCTTCTGGCATAGGAGAATGGGACACATTAATCAACGGAAGATGAATCACTTGATCCAGAAGGATCTCGTGAGAGGAGTTAACGTCAAAAATTTCCAACTTCCGGATTTTTGTGTAGCTTGCAAGAAAGGCAAACAGACAAAGAAGTCTCATAAGGAAAAGGAAGTTCATTCTATCAAACTCCCTCTTGAATTTCTTCACATGGATCTGTTTGGTCCAGTCAGTACAAAGAGTTTGCAGGTGACTTGTACTGTTTTGTGGTTACTGATGACTACTCAAGATTCTCTTGGGTAATGTTTCTGAAGTCCAAATCAGAAACATTTGAGTCATTCAAGGAGTTAGTAACCATACTGGAATCTCTCTACAAGTTGAAGGTGAGACAAGTACGCTCAGACAACGGGACTGAATTCAAGAATCAGTGGATGGAGGCTTACTGCAAGGAAAAGGGAATTGTGCACCAATTCACTTCTGGCTACACGCCTCAGATGAATGGTGTTGCTGAGAGAAAGAATAGAAGCTTGATAGAGACAGCATGGACAATGCTGGCAGACTCGAAACTGCCCATCCAATTCTGGAATGAGGCAGTGGCAAATGCATGTTACACATTGAATCGAGTTCTGATAGTCAAGCGCCACGGAAAGACATGTTACGAGCTACTACAACGACGTAAACCTAATCTGGAGTATCTCGAACCATTTGGCGCGCCGTGCACACTTCTGAAGAAGACTCAAGAAGGTAAATTCAGCGAGAAGGCTGATGAAGGGATTTTCCTAGGATACAACATACCGAATAAGAGAGTTTACAACAACTCAACGGGTTTAGTAGAGGTGTGGTGTAATGTTGATGTTCAGAGATATACCACACCACCTACTGGAAAAGGACCCGCTTACTTTTTCGACTATGATGGATTCTTCAAGTCCTTCAACATCCCTGTCTCTCCTTCGGATGACGAGTTAGCTACACGGATGATGTATGACATCTTGAATACACCATCTCTTGATTCAACATCATCGAGCTCACAGGGAGAATCATCTAATCAGTCAGGGGGAGTAGTCGACGACAGTGACTCTTCCTCAGAAGATGAAGATGAAGAGGATGACCAGAACAGTCAGGAGGAACAGGTTCCAATTCCTGCAAGTCCACAAGCATCTAACAGTGATGCTCCTTCGACTTCGGAACCTCAAACTCCGTCTACCTCAGATGCAGAACCAAATGTTCATAATCTTGGCTCTGAGGTAGCTGTTCCTACTACTCCAGGATCACGTCTAAACGTCTATCATCTCCTAGACAATGTTATTGGGGATGTCAGATCAGGAGTACAAACCAGAAATCAGCTGTACTCAGCTGATTATGCCTCTGTTATGGAAAAAGGATACATTCATGATGGTGCTTATCGGTGTTTTGTCTCGTAGTTTGAGCCAAAATACGTCAGTGAAGCACTAAACGATGAGGCGTGGGTGAGTGCCATGCAAGAAGAACTTCTTCAGTTCAAGAAGTTGGGTGTATGGACTCTGGTAGATAGACCTAAAGGTGCTAAGGTCATTGGCACCAAATGGGTCTTGAAATGCAAGAAGGATGACCAAGGGGTCATTATCAGGAACAAGGCTCGACTGGTGGTTCAGGGATTTCGCCAAGTCGAGGGGATTGATTACAATGAAGTGTTTGCACCCGTGGCAAGGATGGAAGCCATCCGTATCTTCCTTGCCTATGCATCGTACATGAAGATTAAAGTCTATCAATTAGATGTGAAGAGTGCATTCCTTCATGGGGAAATTCGAGAGACAGTTTATGTCAGTCAACCCGAAGGATTTGAAGATCCTTATCATCGGGACAGAGTTTACAAACTCGACAAGGCCTTATACGGGCTTCATCAAGCTCCAAGGGCCTGGTATGAGAAACTCTCGACTCATCTTGTGAAACACGGCTTTCGCAGGGGAGTCATTGACTGCACACTGTTTATCAAAGAAAAAGATGGAGACCTACTGCTAGTACAGATCTATGTCGATGACATAATCTTCGGTTCAAAGAACGAAGAATTATGCAAAGAGTTTGAAGCAGTTATGAAGAAAGAGTTTGAGATGAGTGCTATGGGGGAGATGAAATTCTTTCTCGGGTTACAGGTGGATCAGACACCAAAAGGGATCTTCCTACATCAGACTAAGTATGTGGGAGACATTCTCAGTCGGTTTGACATGGAGAATGCTTCTGCTGCTGGAACTCCACTTGCTACAAATCATGATATAGCACCTGATGAAAATGGAGATCTGGTAGATACCATAATGTACCGAAGAATGATTGGATCCCTCATGTACCTCACTGCCTCAAGACCTGATATCATGTATGCTACATGTCTATGTTCTAGATATCAGGCTAAGCCTAAGGTTAACCATCTGATCGGGGTCAAAGGATATTTCGTTATCTGAAGGGTACACCCACACTTGGGTTGTGGTATCTTCATGATGATGACTTTGAGCTCACAGCGTATAGTGACTCGGATTACGGGGGCTGCAAGATGAACTACAAGTCTACATCAGCAGGGTGTCAATTTTTTGGGAGGAGATTAGTTACCTGGCGTTGTAAGAAGCAGACCTCGGTTGCATTGTCAACCTGTGAAGCCGAATACGTTGCTGCTGCAAGTTGCTGTTCACAAATCATTTGGATTCAACAGCAAATGCGGGATTAGGGTTTAAATTTCTCTTCTACTCCTATCTTTGTTGATAACTCTGCTGCAATTGCAGTAACTAAAAATCCAGTACAACATCCAAAGACCAAACACATCGGTATTAAATACCATTTTATAAGAGACTGTTTTGAAAAGAACTTAATTGATGTGGTAAAGATTAATACTGATTTTCAACGCGCTGACCTCTATACAAAAGCTTTTGACAAACCACGTTTTCTATATTTGTTAGAGGTCAACGGCGTTAAAAAGAAAAGTGATGTTATTCCTGATGATGATCATGTGTAGTCTGATGTAGTGTAGTTATTTTTTTTCTTTTTCATTTTCTTTATTTATTTTATTTTATGTTTAAGTTAAACTCATGTTATTTAGCTGTCTATTAAAATCCTAAAATAATTAAATCCATTATGATTTTAGAATTTTAGGGGGAGAATAGGTCAGCCAGTAACATTAAAAAAAAACGAGGGAGAAGGAGTGGATAGCTGATATAAGGTAGACAGTACATGTGATACCGATTCAAACCCTTTGGAAAATGATAGTACACAGGAACAAATCAAGAGGGACTTTAAAATTTAATTTAGAAAAGATGCAAAATTCAAAGTATAAGTCTGTGTAGTCTGAGCAATATAAAAGGAAAGATGATAGAAAAACTGGAAACTACTAAGGTAACACAACGAAAGTAGACCTAGAGGTTGCTAGACCACAGATGATATGTCAGTAGATTCAACACAATAGATGATTAGACATGACTGGTGATCTCAAGATCAAACTAAGTTGTTCAACTGACTGTGGGCTCCCATCTTGTCACTGGTTAACACAATCAACAATATTCCAATAAGTGGTAATGAGCATGTAAACGCCACAAATGTGTGCGGATGACCATAAATAGAGCAAAGCACGAAAAAAAATTGAAAAGCAAATGATATCAAGCTAATAACTTATGTTGTTGGTGCATTATGTGCAAAAGAAAAGAAACATGCTCTAACAAGAAGATAGGTTGTGTGCCTCTCTGCTGTGCGATGGCACTGACCTGAGGATAAGCACAACCTAGATATTCTAGAATTCATTGTTGTTTGCCGCCTCTCTGCTGTGCGATGGCACTGACCTGAGGATTGACTTCTCTTTGAAAGCTCTAAGAATAGTCTCTTCTTGCAAAAATACCCGTAGACCGCTCAAAAGCTCCTGAGGAATGTTGATTACCATATAAGTGTGGGATCCACAAATGTTGGTTGTAATAATTAAACCTTAAACAATCACCAATCTGTGTCAAAAGTCTGTGTATGGATTTAAGAGGACAAATATACTGACAATCATCGTGGCTACAATTCTTGAAAGTCCAAATTGATGTGGGAATCTAATAGTACCAATATGATTTCCTAAACTTGCTAACGACTCTGGATGAAAACCAAGAATTGAGCATCAAAAGGTTTTGATAACAAGTCCCAAATGATTTGACTTGCCTGTATGATTCCAAAATTGAATTGATCCAGGTATGGCCAAACTAAATAGAAGCTGCCTATTCCGGAACCAAATCCAGTAGATTTCTACCTTAGGATTTATCTCTCAGAAAAAGTAAAAAAAAACAAGTTTAATTTTTGTACTTTAGTTTAATTTTCTAAGTTAGTTAGTCATTTCAGTTTGTTTGTTTATCGGACTACATCATGAAATTCAGTATGGGATTAACTCACCAAAAAGGGTCATGTCTGAGATGACCACATGTGTTTTCAAAGGATATATGGGTCACGTCTGAGGTGACAAAGTGTTTAAAAGGATCACGTCTGAGGTGATCAATAGTTTTCAAGTTAAAATGGTCATGTTTGAGATGATCAAATGCTCATAATGTTATTTCAACAGTTAAAAGGGGTTTAAATGTTAAATGGTCAAAAATGGCAGAAAAATTTCATAAGTATGACCCATTCGCACGAATGGACCATTAGTATGGACTTATCATAGGAATGGGATCCATTCGTACGAATGGACCATAAGTATGGACCATTCAACCGAATGGCCCATACGATTGGCCCAGTCGGATGCTTAAGAGCGAACGAATGAGTTAGTCGCACGACTGAGCTCCAGTCGGACGACTGAAGGGGGCCGACTGAACCAATCGCACGACTGAGGCCCATTCGCCCGAATGAAAGGTGCGTATGAGCCCAGTCACACGATTGAATTTAGGGTTAGTATAAATAGAGGGAGAGTCGGTCGCAGAGACTCACCACTCTCAAATTAACCCTAAATCGCATGACTAAAGTCACTCTGCCCAAATTTCGTTTGATCTCTATGAACCCTCGATTCTCACATACTGACCATCTGCATTGACTCTACAGGTAAATTGCGGTGCAGAAACACTACAACATCGTTTAATTTGACACTAAATCCGGACAATCAGACCCGTTAGAAAACCGTGACATATGTGGCAAAATAACCTAACTAACAACTCAAACAAATGAAATTAAAGATGTTAGGTGTTAAACGAATGGATTGCGAGTCTAATGAACCAGAACACGAAGTCTAAAACTCAAAATTGGTGAAAATTTGAATTTGAATTAAACAGTCAGTACAACATGTGAATGGACAGGTTGATAAACTTCAGTCGCACAACTGAAGGGTGCGAATAGCTTAACCGCACGACTGAACCATGCGTATGAGTTCAGTCGCACGACTGGTGTAACCGCATGAAGTTACATACGCATGAATTCATTCGCACACCCCGTCGTACGCATGGGGCCATTCGCACGACTGAATCCTAGTCGTACTGCTCAGTCGCACGACTGATCTTAGTCGCACAACCTCATTCGCATGACAGCAAGAATTTTCTTCAAGTCCAAGTGTTTCATGACATTCTTAGCCAATGGGTACTAATGTTTACTTTGTTTGTGTAACAGATGGTGAGTCGATGGACTATGAGTACGAAGCATAATATTTGTGCTCATCTAGATCTGACATCCAGAAATGCTGCAGATTTCTCTGGCATTATCACCTTCCTAAGGAGATCGAGGATTGCACACGCCATATCTGTTCCCTGTACTCCTTATCATTCCATTCAGCAGGCCTTCTGGGAAGGTGCGACAGTTGATCGATCCTCTGAGCCTCACTGCATCAGAAGTACCATCTTTGGAGAGGCTATAGCTATCAGAGAGGAGGATCTTAGGATCGTGTTACAGTTGGGGGACGATGCTGACTGTCCGACTAGACTACACCCCCTCACTGTTAGAGGATGCTTTCTTCGAGCCAAGTACTCTGGGGACATCAATGCTGGGGTGCTCAACAAGAGCAACCTCTGTCCCCAGTTCAAGTATCTTGCGCACGTGCTGCTAAAGTGCATAGCTTCCAGGAAGGGAGGTTTTGATGAGTTATCCGACCAGATCCAGAACGCCTATGTTGCGTTGGTGCTGAACCACCCGTTTAGCTTCTCCAAAATGATCTTCACCTACTTGGTGGAGAACATTGAGGGGAAAGGGAAGGAGGGCTTCTGTATGTATCCCCGATTCATGCAGATGATTATAGACCAGAAGCTCCCCTCCCTGCCAAAGGAGAAGGATGATGCTGTTGTGCTTGAGGTGATGGATGATACCACCTTGGGCAGGATGAAGGTATACAGGGGAAAGCAGGTGAAACCCCCTGTCAGGAGATTGTTTGGGCATATGGCCCCGGAGGACTATGTGGTGCCAGCTAGGAGGAAGTGGCGCCACGACGACAGTGATTCTGATGTTGAGCAGATTGCTCTACCCACACATGATTCAGATGATGATGACAGTGGGGATGCTGGAGATGACATGCCTATTCCACCGAGGGGCACAACTACAGACGTTATACCTCCAGTATCTGCTCCCACAGGCGACATAGCTGAGTCGGCTGGGTTCCACCAGGACTTTATACCTGGTGAGGAGGAAGAAGAGTCAGATGAGGAGCCACTGACCAGGACTGTGGGAAGCAAAGTTGTTCCCACAGAACATGGACTCCGGGCGGTTGGTGAACGCCCCAGGGATTCGGGAGAGACAACTGCGGACCCTAACTATGCTCCTGAGCCATCTAGCCGTGTTCTAGGGGGAGCATCCTCCTCGACAGGATCAAGGAAGAAAAGGATGGCTCAGCCCCACGGCCAGAAGAAGAAGAAGAGAAGACTCACGTACATCACCACCACAGCCACCACAGCTACCACCACCACTACCACCTCTACAGCCACACCACCACCACCACAGCCACCACAGCTACCACTACCACCACCACACCTCCCACCACTACATATATGCCATCCACCACCATATCATTCACACCTACATCACCTCCACTATCATCTAGACCAAACCCCATCTTCACCACAACCACCACCACCACCACTAGCCACCAAGCAGGACCCTCATCACATCCCTCACATACATACGGATCACCTCTACCTCCAATTGGGGTAGAGGAACAGCTTTCAGCGCTGAACCGTATGGTGATGCGACTGTTAGCTGCTGATGAAGAGAAGACTGTGCAGATCCGTTAGCTGGCAGATCTCACTGCTGCGCAGTCACACCAGATCTCGGAGCAGGCTCGGCTGATCGAGGAGCAGACCCAGCAAATGGCTGCTTAGAGCCACGAGATCGCCCAACTCCAAAAGCATAGAGTCACATCTGCTAAGAAGATTGAGGAGTTGGAGGATGCTAAGAAGACCATCATGCTCAAGCTTAAGGGATCTAAAGATAAGCCTCTGAAGATTAAAGAGGGAGATGGTGATGATGGTGATGATGATAATGAGGATGATGATGAGGACGATGATGATGAGACTGATGATGATGAAGGGATTGAGGAAGAGAGGACAGAGGATAGGCATGAGGATGATGATGCTGATGAAGGAGGCGATGCAGCTGCATCTGCCTCTGCTCAAGGTCAAGAAAGGAGATCAAAGAAGAATCAAGACCAATGAGCTTCCTCCTCTGCCCCACCAAGTGATGACCCAGCGATCCAAGACAAAAGTAATGATTAGATGTCTATGTATTTGATTACTTTTGTATTTGAATCATGTATTTAAACTTATGTAATTGATGTTTATATTAAGATTAATGCATTTCTGTCTTGATTATTAACTAATGGTTGATGTGTTACTTGTTTAAATCAAACAGATCCAAACTATCAAAGGGATGAATTTGATGTTGCTCCCCTTCAGCAGGTCAAGACTCAGTTAACTATGATTCTTGATCTGCAAGGGATCGTCAGGAGATCTGTGAGTTATACCCATGAAGAGGGGGAAATAATTCACGATCTTTCAAATGAGCAACTAGCTGAGATCTTCAAGCTAAATCCCGATGAGATCGTTAAGGATGCTCCAATGTGTGACTCTACCAGTGACGAAGAGCTAAATGATATCGATGAGATAGAGATAGAAGACGTCACTGCAGAGCACTATCCTCAGTATGCTAACAACGAGGGAAATGTGGTCCCCAATCTGGGTGAATCCCTTGTTAGTGATACATTTGAGGTGTTAGATAAAATGGAGCAGGAGTCTGAGAAGACAGAAGGAACGGCCCAAGCCTCAAACGACGATGTTGATATCCGAAAGGCTGAATGGGCTGCTTGTTTTGAGGAAGTTCGAGCCCAACACGCTGCTCCTAAACAGAACATCTACACCAAACTCTACAGAGTAAAGAAACATCAGAAGGTGTCGGGCAGGATTATAGCGTGGGCACATTTTGAGGATCTAAATGTTTATGCCATTAACAGGGAGAAGGGCATAGAGTACTTTAGATTTCCACATGATCTAAAGACTCTACAGGTTTTGAGCTCAACCAGGTGGCCAAACTGAAGCTGTTGTATGCTGACCCAAGAAAAATGTCAGGTTGGTTTGAGGCTGCCCTAAAGAAAGAGTACCACACCAGGTGGGTTAACTTCAGACCCCAACAGCCCACAAGGTACATCAGAAGGTCTGAAGTTGATGCCATTACTGGAAAGCCAAAGATAGTGCTGAAGTGGAGTCCTCCGCGCACGATGTCAAGAATCCCTCTCAGGGAAATGCCACAGGACTTCACTCCACACTTTAAGTGGTGGTACTATGATTGGAGAACCGGAGAAGCGGTCATAGTTCTAAACAAAGAGGGGCAAATGGATACCATTAGGGTGTTTGACCCAATGTGGCTCACCAACTTGTCAGCTAATGATGTCTATACTCTATACAAGTGACCACTGTTCTATGACACGCAGGATATAGTACAAGCCCTCCAGTTCCAGAACGTCATAAGACTCTGTTTTGCGTTTGAGATTCACGCAGGAGTCACAAGAGAGGAAAAGTACAAGAAGTAGGAGGAGGTGATGCAGAAAACAAGACATTAGAGAGATCTAGGTCCAAGGGGGAGTTTGTTGATACATATATGTACCTAGATCATGATATGAATGTAATAGGTCTTGTTTGTTCTTACACTGATGTAATGTTTGGAATATTAATGAAATGAAAATGGTTGTTTGTGATTTATAATGTTTAATATTTCATTAATGAGTTGATGTTGAATTGGTTAAATAGGTTTGTGATTGTTTGAATTGATACACATAATGTTATATTAATGAATACTTTCAAACTTAACATAATGAAGTTCTCATACGAATGGCCCATGCGAATGGACCATACGCATGAATAACTTCATGCGAATGAATCAGTCGCACGACTGAACAAGGAGACTGGATCAGTCGTATGATTGTAACATAAGATTGGCTCAGTCGCACGACTAAACACTCAGTCGTGCGGATGGATCAACCGCATGGTTCAATCGCACGACTGAACCATACTAATGGTTCAGTCGCCCGAATGAACAACACTAACCTATAAATACCACCCAATTCGTGGAAAAACGGGAGCATTCATTCTATTTCGATTCCAGACGTACCCTAGCCGTCCAGAAGCCTCCAAGTTCATACTCCAAGTTCATAGAACGTTGTAGATCGATTCCTAATCGATTCTTAACGTTTGATTCAATACTTTATTGATTCTACGTGCGTTCTCACTGATTGGATCACCAATCAAATAGGACTCCGCACTATTTGGTTTGGTTTACACGTTAATTAGTTGGTATTTCGTTCAAATACCAGGTCCTAACAACAAGATGTTTTAGAATAGTTCGGAAACAATTCTAAATCAAAGATATGATCAGGGCCATTCCCCCTAACACAAGGAGTGTGCTCATTAACTACAATGTTGAAAGATTCCTCAAATTGTTGATTTTTAATGTTATAAACTCTATAAGCTTTAGAGTTAGAGGAATATCCAACAAAGATAGCATCATCCGACTTTTCAACAAATTTTGCCAAATTGTCTTTTGTGTTAAGTATGGTACACCTGCTGCCAAAGGACCTTAGAAAGCCAATGAATGGTGGCCTCTTGTTCCATAGCTCATAAGGGGTTTTTCCATGTGGCTTAACTACAAAAACCCTGTTCTACACATAGCATGTAGTGCTGACTGCCTCTGCCCAGAATGTTAGAGTCAGCTTTGAATCAGCTAACATGGTCGAGCAGCCTTAATAAGTATCCTGTTCCTCCTCTCAGCAACACCATTTTGTTGAGGAGTTTTAGGAGCACTATATTGTCTGGCAATCCTTTTTGAGTTACAAAATGAGTCAAGAACGTGGTTCTTAAACTCAGTCCCTTGATCACTTCTAATTATTTTAACCTTGTGATCAATTTGATTTTCTATTTAAGAATAAAAGATATTAAAGTTTCAGTAGTTTCATCTTTAGTTCTTAAAAAGAATACCCATGTAAATCTTGTAAAATCATCAACATTCACAAGGCAATATGATTTCCTTCCAATGCTCATTATACTTGTAGGACCAAATAGATCCATGTGCAATAAGTGTAATGGAGTGGTGATGGAGTTAACAACTTTGGATTTATGAGATGCCCTGTGTTGCTTCCCTTTCAGGCATGCAACACAGTTATCTTTGCAGAAAAATTCCTTTTTAGGCGAACCATGTACCAAGTTATTTTTAGCCAATTTATTCATTGTCTTAAAATTTACATGACACGTTCGTTTATGCCATAGTGTTGACTCATCTCCATCAGCTTTGGAAAGAAAGCATGACACTTCACCCATTGGGGAAGAATTGTTCATATCAAGCTTGTACATATCCCCTTTCTTGGGAGATCTAAGAAGCACCAATTCCTGAGGAATTGTCATCCCGGGTTTGAGGATAATGCACTCATGTTTTGTGAAGAGCATTTGATGCTTTTGATCACAAACTGAGAAACACTTAACAGGTTGTGTTCAAGCTGTTTGACAAAGTGAACTTTGTCAACTTTTTATTTACCATTGGATATACTTCCTCTGCCAGAAATATATCCTCCGGCCTCACCTCCAAACTGGACAGGACCTCCATCATAATGTTATAATTGTTGAAGGAGAGACCTGTTCCCTGTCATGTGCCTGGAGCATCCACTATCCACAATCCAAACATTGTTATTCTTGTCATATGGATGTCCCTGCACATAAGATGAGATGATTAGTTTTGATTGGAAACCCAAGCCTTGTTTTTCTTGGGTTCTTCCAATGATAGTGACATAATTGAACCAAATTTTATGCATAGGGGTTCAATGGATGTCTTTGAAGAAGAGGTTTGGGCTGCAACATCTTCCTTGATCTTCCATTCCATCCCTTGGTTGATCATGGAGGATGTGCTTGTTGAAGCTTTTGCAGCATGGCATTCTTCTGAAGCTTCTTTCTTTTCGGAAGAAGCCTTCACCACCTTTTCTTCCAAAGTAGTCTTCTTCTGGGATGGTTTCAAGGGGACTCTTTTGTTCTTTTGAGTCTTGACAACTTGAACTTCCGAAGCCATTTTTCCTTCGGAAGAAGGACTTTCTTCCGAAAGCAACCTTGCTTCAGAAACAAGCTTTCCCTTTTTTATCACTTGAACCATTTGATAAGTTCCAAATGAAAAACCTTCCTTGACTCCTTCTCTTTTAACATTATTTGCACAATGTGTGCTAGCAGGATTGTAGTAACAATCTTTGGCCATGTGGTTTTACAGACCACATATTATGCATGCAGTGTTAATCTTCTGGGAACTTTAGGATTGTTGTTTCTTGTTCTTTTTCTCTTCATCAGCAACCTTTCCCTTTAACTTCTGATCCTTTGGTAGGATAGGAGTGCTTGTACTACACTCCTTTCCTGAATCAGAGTTTCCTACCACCTGGAATCCAGCTGAGATGAATACACCCTTTTGCTTTGGGTCTATCTTCAACTTAGACTCAGCCACTTTCTTGGCAGTTTTTCTGGCTGCCTTAGCTCTGCTTTTTGTGGCTTTGGTGGTCAGGGGTTGATCATCACCGGTAAGAGTGGGTAAAGTTACCTGGTTCTTCCCTGTGATGGTCTCCATGGTTGCATCACTCTTTGACTCATGAGAAGGTGGGTCAGCAGATGGAACCTCTTGCTCTTCAGTATCATACCTTGGTTGTCTTATAGACTCATAAGAGTGTGGTGGAGCAATTTCATTGGTCCCTAACCCTTCTTTGTTTTGGTAACAAAGTTTTGAGTGAGAGGATGATGCAAGAATGGCTTGGAAGATTTGCTCAGAAATAGCATACTTCATGGCTTGAGCCTTAGCTGTGACAAGCCCAAACAAGCTAGGCTTGAGCCTCAGACAATTTGGATATTAAATCCTTTATTTGAGTCTTATAGTTTGTGAGTTCATGTTTTAATAAGGACATAGTTTTCTCCAACTCCTTAATTTTCTTTGATAGTCAGATTCAGCCCTTTTAAAATCAGATTTTAAAACATTTAGAGACTCAATATCAAATTTAATCTCCATATTGTAGTCCTGATACAATTTAACCTTAGCAATACAGGCAGGAGTACAGAGATGTTCATATACCTTATTGTCATCTGTTCCGGCCATGAGTGCTTGAGCAGGAGTCACATCCTGTACCATGAAGCTCCAGTCAGCTTTTGAGCCATTGCAACTGTCTTTGTTGACTTTCCAGTGGGCTTTGGTGTAGAGGAATGTGTGGAGGCCTGTGGGGTTCCCGGATTAGACTTGGGAGCCTTGCATTCCCTTGCAAAATGACCAAGTTAGTTACAGTTGGAACATTTGGCCTTGGTTTTGTCAAACCCAAATTTGCTGTTGGTTGGGTTCTGGGGAAATTGCTTCCAGTTCTCTTGAAAAACTTCTTTGCTCTGTAGGTTAAGAAAGCCATTTGATGGACTATGTCCACATATTTCACATCATCTGGGCTAAAGCACTCTAGATCATCAAAGCAATACTGATAATCACTAGAGTGTCCACTTCCTGAGACAAAGTTACAACTGTCTTGAAAGGAACTTTACTGAGCCTGTTGAGACCTTGGAATCTCAGGAAATGTAATGTATGGCCTAGAAGAACAGGATGGCCTCTTTGTTTTCCATCTCCAAACGGAATCCATCAAGGATGCCATAGAATTCAGTCATGGTGAGAGTGTTCAGATTTTCTATCCTCTTGCTAGAGACACAGTAGAACATCCACTCATTAGGGAGTGCACTCATGAACTTTCTTGTGAGGTCTCTAAGTTCAAAGGCAATTCCCACAGACTGAAGGGAAGAAATGAGGTCCATGTACCTGAAGTATTACTGGTTGAGGGTCTCTCCAGCAATGTAGATGAAGTTCTCGAACTGCTGCTTCAGTGATTCCTTCTTAGAGTCATTGGAGCTGGAGTACATATGAGCAAGTGCATCAAACAGTTCTTTGGCTGACTTGCAATGCTCAAACCTCACCATGATGCAGTTGGGTATTGCAGTCATGAGAATAGTCATAGCATTGCTGTCAATGTCCAGCTTCTTCCGGTCATCATCAGAGTAGTCTTCAACGACTTTTTTTATCATGGCACCGTTTCCACCTGGTGCTGCCACCTATGGTTTATACGGGCCATTGACAATAGATTGTCACATCTTGCTGTCTTGATACCTGATGAAGCCTTCCATGCGTCTGCTCCATGACCTGAAGTTTTCAGGGGTGATGATGGGTGCTTTGGTTATTGTCCCCATTTCTACTTTAGACTTGTTGAGGGCCATTTTAAGTGTGGTGTAAGGAGGAGTGAAAAACAGGTTGATTAGGATGGTAAGATCTCACAATCAAGAGCCTAAAAAGCTCCGATACCAATTGCAGGATCGGGTTTTGTCACTTAACACTTGGATTTCTCTCAAACTCACTTATACAACACTCGGATCAGATGAAGTAGAATCTATTCTAAGAGTTGATAATAATATAATAAGTAGCAAAGAACACAAAGAAATAATTTTCAAAGCACTTGTGTATATTACTTCTCAACTCAAAGTATCACAAGACTCTTACAAGCATGAAACAAGAGTTACAATGAGAAATTATATATACTAGATCCTACAACCGGATATACTTTGATACCAACTGGAAACCTACGACTAAAGCATATACTACAATGCTAAAGTTAAGGTATCTTAGATAAAGTATTATCTAAGATATGGTAGTCATGACATGTCCATGACTTACCTTTTGTCACCAACTAAAGTTGGCAACTGTACTAACTGATAAAGGTAAACCGTGGAATAAAGTATGGTCAACTACATGGCTTTTGAGAAAACATCATGCAGTATCTCAGAGGTCTGCAGCGTAGTGTCAGAGAGACCATGCTTATGTCCACTGGTTCATAGTAGTGTCTTCCGAAGGTTAGTTGGCTTCGAAAGAACAAGTTCTTCCGAAGCCACTTATACTTCGGAAGAAGCTACTATACTTCCGAGGCTTGAGGACTTCTTCATACTTCGGAAGTTGACTTCTTATCTTTTCTTCTAAGTATTGATCTTCGGAAGTGAATACTTTGTCTTCGGAAGTTGGAGTTTTCCTTCGGAAGTTGATCTTATACTTTGTCTTCGGAAGAACTCCATTTCCTTCAGAAGTTCCACACTTAGCTTCGGAAGTCCTTTATTAGTTGCACCAAAATAGTCTAAGTGATTTGGTTTTTGTTGCAGCAGCCTTTTTAGATATAACAAATAATTAAAAACCTATCTCCAATCCCCATTGTCCCATTTTCACCCGATGACACTATTAACCCCACACTAGCAGCCACCCTACAGCTAGGCCTATAACTAAATCAAATGTTCATGAATTGTTTGGTGGGAAGTTCATTTATGGTCATTCATTCAAAAAGAGCTGAACAAAAAAATATGGTCATTAAATTAAACGAACGAACATTAACACATGTTTTGTTCGTTCATATATGTTCGTTATTTATGTTCGTTTATATTCGTTTGTTTACGTTCGTTTTCTTACGCTTGTTCGTTTATGTATTGAAGCAAAATTTTCTCTTAAGTATTTTTTAATGGTTTTTTGGATGAGTCATTATGAATGTTTTTATGAATCATTATAGATTTTTTAATAGAATCATATATTTGGATGAATAATGTACATACTTGAACTATTAATTTACATGTGTGTTTGATTGATTATGATGTGTTAGACTTGTTCGTTTGTGTTTATTAATGTTTGCCTATGTTTATTTTTGTCAATTATGTTCATTTATTTTTGTTCGTTTGTATCCGTTTATGTTCATAAACTTTTTGTTTAGCTTTTTAACAAAAGAACATGACGGACTCAAATATTTACATCTTCTTAATGAACGAACATGAATAAAAAATTGTGTTCGTTATGTGTTTGTGTTTAGTTAAATTAAATAAACAACACAAACATGCTGATGTTTGTGTTCGTTAAGTTTGTTTACATGCCTACCCACAACACCTTTGATAGATCACCATCATCATCTTAATCAACCGAACACCACCGCTATTGTCCCCCACCTGGCACCCCACATCAACTTCAATAGATCACCATCATGGACCCCACACCGCTGCCACCGTTCACCACCCGCCACCCCACAACACCCTCGACAGTTTTCCACCATCACAATCTGTTATCCACCAAAGACTTACACGACTGGCGCAATTTCACCGGATAGCAAGCCGATGGAACCAATCGATTTCAATTCAGGGTTACTCATGTCAATCAATTGTCACCATGGATTAATTAATTTTGTTTAAATCTGAGCATATTGCCGAACGTGATAGTGATGGAAGTGGGTATGAAATGAGGGAGGTTGAGAGCTTAAGCTATGATTATTGGATTCTAACTAGATGAGAAAGGAAATGGGGGAGGCAGTGGCGCGCTGATATGGGGGAATATAGTGGGGTAGGAAAACAAAAGTGGTAATGACCGATGACTGTATTGGCGGTGGTGAGTTGAAATAGGGGAACGATCGTGAGGTAGAAGGGGCTGACCGATGGTTGTGAATGCTCGTGATAATGGTGGTGTGTGGTTACAATACAGGTGGTGGTGTAAGAATACGATGATGTTAGTGGCGATTGTACGAGGTGGTCGCTAGTGGTAGGGAAAGGTGGTGTTGTGGGTGGGTTCTTGGTGTCGCGATAGAGATGGAAGAGGGGTGGTAATGGTGGTTGGTGGCGGCATCGGTAGTGGTGGCCGGTGGCGGTGGGGATTGGAGTTAGCGTTTTAATTATATTAATAAAATTACATAATTGGTCCTTTAAATTAATAAACAAGTTCGAATAAATGCATATAAATAGTCCTTATTAATGAATTGACCAAAATGTCCTTGAAGTTAACAAACATAAAAATTTAATGGTGTTAATGGGGTGGAGTTGACTGAAATGAATTGCAAACCACACGGAGCAAAATCATTATTTTAAAATCTTTGGATGAAAACCCTTATTTAGACCAAAGCACGGATAGAAAAAGTGAAGTTAAATCTATTAGTAAAGAAAGTAATAAAAGTTTTACTACATTACTTTACTGTCAACATCACAAATAGTGATTACCAACTTCATAGTTTACTTCAACTAGTGTTGACAAGAATATTAGGCTGAGCTGTTAGTTATAATTTTAGAAAAACACAAACTAGGTGACACTTAAAACATATATTGTTTATCTTTGATATCATCTCGAGGAATGAAAAGAAGAAACATTGGTGAATGAATAGTGTACAAATAACATGCTCGTAAGCTACATCAACATTTCTCTATAGCTTCTCTATGCATAACTCCCATTCACTGAAATAAAAAAGCATTCTAAATTGGTTGACTTTTTAAATCAAATCTTTACATATTATACATATATTCAAAAGGCATGTATGAAAATATGCTAATACATAGAGTGATTCATATTTGGTTTGAGAATCATGAATTTATCAATATATGTACAACTTTTCATTCTCGATCTCACCCTAGTAAAATAAAAATTATAATCTCAAAGTTAAATAATTAATGGTTATCAAAATCACATTATCGAATACTTACATCCTACCTAAAGAATGTCAACGGTCTATAAAGTGAAATTACTCCTAGAAGTTGCATAACTACTGTATTTTCTTTGTACGACTTTTCATGCAAAGGATCATGTTGGTGTAAATCAATTCCCCTGAATTTTAAGAGAAAAACATAAATAAACCATAGTTTGAACACAACTATGAGTCCATGAAATCAACATCATCAATCTTGTCCTTTGCTCTGTCTCTATAAGTATCCTACTCCTGCATAGAAATAAATACACATCAAGCTACCTTGAATGAAAACCTACAATCCGATCCCCCGGCTTTGAAATCTAAAACTCGATTCAGTTACTACACATGTAGAGTGTTAGATATAGAACCTTGTACATGAAAAACAATATGATATGTCACACCTCCTCTAACGATGTAATACGTGTAGGGTGACGAAATTGAATCATCACACTAGGCATAAATTGTATCTAATAATGCTCAATTTCTTTATTCAGACCTACCATTAAGTTGTGGTGTTCCGGGTGGAGTGAGTTGTGAGACGATCCCACACTTAGGAGCTGTTTGGTAACTTCTGAATGATTAAGTACTGAATCAATAAGAGATCTGAACCATTAAGTGCTGAACAATTCAGAGGTCTGAACCATTAAGAGCTAGTATATCATTTAACTATTCAAATGCAAATGTCTGACCAATTCAGATAAGATGTCATAACCATTCAACATTAGACCTCTTAACCATTTAGCGCTAGTATAATGCTTAACCATTCAAAGGCAAATGTTTGAACCATTCAGACATTTGCTCGCGAAACAAATAGTCTGAACCATTAAGTGCTGAACCATGTAGACATCTGAACCACTAAGAGGCTGATTAAGAGGCTTCCAAATAGCCCTTTACTTAGATGTTTATTAAAGTATTGACTAAGATATTCTTCACCTTATCGGATTAAAGTATCTTAATCGTCTTGCCTAGCTGATTTTGCACTTCATTCGGTATTGTTTGAATATTTCAGACTTATTTGATGCTTCATAAAATAAACCTAATCATATATAAAACAAAATCATCAGTACAGGTAACAAAGTACATATCTTTATTTTTGGCCATAGTTTTGAACGGACTACATACATCCATATGTGCGAGTCCTAATAGAACTTTAGTCCCTTGACTGATACAGATGAAAGAAGTTTTGGTCAATTTTCCCATGGAATCTAGATTCCTACAATCTAGAGTTTTTCATGTGATTCTTGTTTATATGTTCAAGTCGACAATGTTATAGATATGTATCATTGAAATCCAATTTCATACGTTTGTAGGAGATGTTGTATATAACAATATTGTTATGGAGTTCTATCTCATAGATTTCATTATGTGGTTTTGTGTCAAAATAAAGCACACCATTCAAATATGCAGAAATGAAATTATCATTATTAAAACATATTTAAATATTTATTCATGCAAAAAAGATATTAAAACAATATTCCTAGTAAACTAGGTATGTAGTAAACAATTTTTAAAACTAATTCTAAACCATTAATAAGTAAAGAACATACTCTCCTACTGCCTTCATTATAACCTTTTGTCCATTGCCAACATGAAGTTTCAAGTCATCTTGCTTCAACGCTTTCTAACCTTCTTTACCCTGTAAATTATTACAAATGCGAGAACCATATCTAGTGCCAAACACCCAAGACTTGCTAGAGAATGAGAAGATTTCAATAACTAATATGCCTAAGGTTCCTGCACTAGAAGACTTGTTCTGTTTAAGCTCAACTAGGTATTTTTGGAGGCTTCTTTTCTAGTGCTTAACTTCATCATAATGAAAGCACTTGACATCTATTAGAAGCTTTTTCCCTTTCCTTTAGCATTAAGTTTCCTAACTCAACCATCCTTGATCATTAGTACCGAGCTACGTTTACTAGAATTTGGCATGTTTATGTTAGCAGTTTAAGCATCAAAGCAACTCTAGGATGGTCTTGTCCTATGGACTCATATTATAGTTTACGATGAACTTGTCATATGATTATGACAGTGAGTTGAGAATAATATCCCCAATAACTTAAGGCGGTTGTCCGGTGATGGATGGTGGTCGACGACCGAAAGGTGGCCAAAAAGGGGGTGTGCGACGGTTACAAGCAATTAGGTTAGGGGATTGGGGTTTTTCTAATCCCTTATTTATAATTGCAATATTTACATTTTTACCCCTAGTGTTTAATAACCTTTGAAAATTCACGTTTAATTATCGACCCTCATTGTTTATTAATAAAAAATTAATTACATAAACTCATAAATGTTGTTTAACCACTAAACTTTAAACCGTTTAGTCCTTTTATTAATGATGTCATTAAATAATTAATCTATAATTATTTCTCTAAATAATAAAACACTATTAATTTAATTCATGTTTCGTGAACCATAACATGTAACAACTATTTGTTGTTGTTGTCCAAAGTTAATTTTTTGGATCGTACGTCGATAGCTATGTTGATATTATCGATAATCAGACATCTAATATCCAAAAACTTCTATATTATCTTGCAAATGGCTTTGATATTATTAAGATAATATACAAGTAAACTACCCAAAATAGCTTTAATTAGAGTTAGTTTACCCCGAAAAGAGAAGGGTAGAAGATGACTAAGCCAATAGTTTGTCTTTACTTTTTTTTGGTGATTGACTTTTAGGTGTAGTTTGGTTCATAGAATTTTAAGGAATCGAAATTGTAATTGGAAAATTTCCATCCAAAATCCTGTTTGGTTGGTCAATGGATGGAATTAGAATTTGAAAATTTTCTCACACTCATTGGAATTCACATTCCTTCTGTTTACCCATGGAATGTTCAAAATTAACATTCCAATTCAATTCAAAATTGACCAACCAAACACGTTATCAATTTTAACAAAATTTTAATTCCAATTCTAATTCCATTTCTATTTCAAGTTTTTTTGCAAAACATTCTAAGAACCCAAACGTCCCTTTAGTTATGTACTAGAGACATGTTAGCCCCCATCAGGAGCTCAAGATAAGTGAATGGGAAAGACGTTGTTTAGCCTCCTCAAATCAAGGCCATATATAATGCCTCACCCGATGAAACCTTCATACTAAGAACTTTACTTTTTCTAAAATTAACTTTTTGGCCAGAGGACAAATAAAAGTATCTTAATACGCCGGCGAAGTTTTAAAGTTAGATGCGGGCTAACCTCCTAAAAGGATTGCGTCATTGACATATAGCAAGTGTGAGAGTACATGCACATTTTTAGGTGTTTTGATGCATGAATAATTCCACTTTCAATTGTTTTCAATTGGACAAGATGAAAGGCTTCCATGTCGATAAGGAATGAAAAAAGTGAAAGAGTGTCTTCTTGACGCACTTCTCCTTTGCTACTAAACTCTTTTGTAGAAGACCCATTGACAATGTTTATGGTCGAGCTGGTTGAACCTTGTAAGTAATTTGACCAATAAAGATTGTCATTTCACCTATTTTGCTACCAAAATCTTCCGTTGACCGATAGGTATGTACTCATCTAGGTTATTCAGCTAAAGGCAAATGAGGATGGAAAAGAGGCATGGAAAATCGATCGATTGTCAAATTGTATTCCGGGAGTCGGTAAGCTTACAAACAATGAATAATTAGACCTTCATTTGATATGCATTAAGTTATTCTTTTTGTTGTTTGTAATGGCTCAATTAATGAACAAAACGGCCAATGAGTATGGTATGAGATCATTATTCAATTTAATTTTAAACAAAAGTACAATATAAGGTTAATGATTTTTAATCTAATTTCTATGAGATAATCAACATAAGCGCCTAACGGCCTCAATGTTGCGACGCAATTGAGTGTATCATCGACAACCGCACCTCCTTGACAAAAATTCCCATAGGACGAGCTGTGGCTGTGATGTAACCACAAGTGACGGTGCCCTATATTCGAAACAATTCAACATTTTTGTTAGACTTAGACCAAATTAATTCAAAAAAGAATATATATTATACATTTCCTATGTGAAGGGTGAAAAAGTAGGAGGTCAAACAAAAACTATATTTTATATTATCGGTTCAATTGTAGACCCCAAATAGTATATATCAATGGTGGTGGACTACACTAACTATCCCGCGACTAGTCATAGTTTAAATTTTTTATTTTTTGCAATGCACCGATGTAAATAGTAATAAAAAAGATCATTGATCATGTTAGCGAGCATCTTCCAACCCCATGAATAATCGCTAATGGTCTGCCGCCATGCGACTATCGGCCCGGCCTGCTCTTGCCATAGTGAACATCAAGACCCATAACATCAACTCCTAGTCAATCGTCCAAGGGGTCTAATCTCCTTCCCCAAAACATCCAAAGGCTAATTTGGTCTATAGTCGAACGTGAAAACTACAAATACGAGTGTGGGTCAAGAAAACCACTCATAGTCTCCGGTGGCTTGACTTTTGGTCTATCAAATGTAGTAGCTTGTAGAGCCTTGCACTTTCGGGTTGTCATAGTGTACACAAGATTAGAGAATTAAAATTCTTATGTTAAACAACCTATACGACTCAAATAGAAAGAATACGATTCGTGCAGGTTACACGAGCCATCTATCCAAGTCATGTAGACTACATGAGACAGCCATACAACTCGTGTAAATGCCACACGAGTCATGTTCTTAATTGTAAAAAATGAGAAGGTTAGCACATATGACTCTTGTAGATCCTATAGGACTCGGGTAAAATCAAACAATTCATTTCCTGCATAAATTTAATGGCTTTGTCAAGTGCAAATGTTGTTTATTTGATCGAGTACTATATGGTCTGTATCCATCTATACGAATCACATAGTAGGTGTCCGCTATTCTGTCCTATGTACATCTAACAAGATCCTTTGTAGAAAGTATTGCAGGACCGTTTAAGGGCTTTAACACAATTACAACACAACAACACAATGAGGAGATTAACTAAACTCTAATCAAACAGTGAACTAGGAAACCAAAGTGATACAAAGAACACAAGTAAAGCAAGAGACAGAACAAGAGAGTATGGGTTTCAAGGAGGCAGTATATTGCTTTCTCAAGTTCTTTTACAAGTGTTACAAAGCATAAAGAAAAGATACAAGAACTTGAAATACTTATACTACAACCTACAGTCGGCTATACTTTGAAAGCCAGCTGGATACAATTGACTAGACACTAACAAAATCAATTGTAGGATCAAAAGGCATATCTGCCTTTTGACCTTGTGACTATGACATGCCATAGCTCACATCCTTATACAATACAAAAAGGATAAAGTACATAAAGTGGAAAGTTGAAGACTCAAGACCTCAATGTACAGTTACCAAAAGCAAGACCCTTTTCACCAACTCATGTAAGTTGGTGACTTTACAGAGATGCAGCGGAAAAGGTGCTTTATGGAACAGTACATCAGATAAAGCATGTGTACTAAAAGTCTTCGGAAGAAATCTGTCTTCATAGGATGAGGCTTCGGAAGACTTTGTCTCTGAAGCTTCGGAAGACTTCATGTTTGGCTTCGGAAGATATTGGTCTTGGCTTCGGAAGATTTTACACTTAGAGTATTTTCTAATGCTTTGTGTAAAACTTCCGAAGCATTCTTCCTTTCAGTACTTAGTGCATGTTGCTGAGACACTTAGGCTGTTTTGGGTTGCATCAGACTTCAGGAATCCTTACAAACTCCCCCTAGGCTGATGCTACCAAAACACTTGGAAGATCTTCAAATGTTGGTAGTCTTCAGTACAATCAGGACCATTCCTTTCTTCATGAGATGGTCAGGATCATCAAGACTTTCATAGTATCTTCTCATCTCAAAGAGATCATGCAGAGGTAAGTTGATTATGTCTTGCTATGAGTAGACATTCTCAACACCTTGATCTCTGATAACAGTCCATCTCTCTGGATTAGTAGAGTAAGTCCAGGACAAGATGGGTGTCTCACTAGTTAGAGGAGCCACTTGAATAGGAGTTGATTGGGCTGCCTCATCATGCACTTCCTCAGGTTGATCTGATTCAGCCTGAGGTGCAGAGGTAGATGACTTTGGCTTCTTCTTCTTAGTCTTTGGTTTAGAAGCCATCCTCTTCTTCCTCTTGGATGTCTTTAACTGAGAAGACTGGTCTGCAGCACCATGTTGATCATCAGTGTCTTTCTCAGTTGGGTGTTCCTCCCTCACAGGTTCAGAAGGAGAGGGAGTTTGACCCTGCCTAGGATCAGAAGATGAAGCTTGCTGAGGCTCAGCTGGAGGTGCTGGTTGAGGTGTCTCTGGTTGTTCAAACTTGACCTCCACTTCAGGTGGGACTTGACTTGGAAGAGAGTGCAAGTCAATGAGTTCTCCACTTTTAATCTTCTGCTTGATCACCCTAATATGCTCATCCATGATGGATAGAGACATGGGGCCAAGTCTCCTTCTGGAGAATCCATACAGCTTCAAGAAGCTCACCATTCTTTGTCTGTCAGCAGACTTCTTTGCATTCTTTTGAATGATGGCCCTTGACTTTGCAGCTTCTTCCCTTAGCTTCTTCTTAGTTGTCTTTCTTTCCTTGACTAACTCAAGCTCAAGTTGCTTTAGATACTCGAACTCAATGAAGTCATAGGACAAGGGAAGAAGTGCATCTGCCTGATAGAAGCCTGTGGCACTCAATGAAGTCATAGGACAAGGGAAGAAGTGCATCTTCTTTATCTACCTGAGGTTCTTGTGGAGCCACATCTTCCTGTGCAGGACTTTCTTGAACTGGTGAGAGAGTGGGAGCATGCTTGTAAAGTCTTTTCTGTCTCTTCTCCTCTTTCAGTTGGAGAAGTATCATTGCATCCTCTTTCTCCTTCAACTCTCTTGACACTTCCCTGTCAGCCAGTTCATTTAACTCTTCTAAGGGGAGGGAGATGATTTCATCAATGTCATAGTTCCTGGTCTGTAAGTAGGTAATCCTGACTGCCCTTAACTCATCATCTTGAGTATTTGGTCTGGGAGCAGCCCTGATTGCAGCTTGCATGAAGCTAGATGACCCAGTGGAACTTTCTCCCCTTAGTCTCCTTTTCCTCTCTCTCTCTTCCTCCTCAATTTCCTCAGGAGTCATTATCCTTTTCCCTTTGTCACCAACAGACCTTTGTGACTCAGGGTGGATTGAGGCTTGGCCTTCATTGCTTGGAGTAGCTTCCATGCTCTGGCCAGAGAGAGGCTGAGAAACACCTTCACCAGCAGGTGTCTCAGATGGAGTTTGGACCTCAGCAGCAGTTGTTGATGATGAGACAGGGGTCTCAGGTTCTGTCACTGGGCCTTCAGTCAAGGTTTCCCCTATGAAACTAATCTTAGGGTCCACCTCAACATCCAGTTGACCGATGACATTGCCTGATTCCCTAAGTCTCCTTCTTAGAGTAAACTCTGCAAGGATCCTGTCTTGGATTCTTTGAGCCAGCCTGTCAGCTTGTCTTGAATTGCTTGGATTGACAAGTGGCAAGTTGACTAAATCCAGTCTTTCATAAAAGCTCAGGCTTTGGAATTGAAAAACTTCTTGTTGGCCTTGAACTCTTTGAAGTATAAGGGCTCTCCTGTCATCATCATACCTCCACCTTATGATGTGATTGCCAGTTCCTAGTGGTGGAGATGAGACAGCCCTTGGTATACCTTCCTCAAAGAGACTCCTGATGAGAGAGTCTATAGAGTCCACATTAATGTGAACTTGAGGAAGTTGCTGAGAATGCACAACAACAAGTGAGGATGGTGAGTCCTCTATGTCCATTCTCTCTGAAGAACTCCCAGGTTCCGTGGTTGTAACAACTTTCTCCCCCTTTTTGGTAGCATCACCCACTTGCATAGGTGAGCTGGAGGATAAGTCAATCACTTCCACAGGTTCTTGTGTTCCTGGTTGAGCTCTCTTAAAGGTCTCCCAGCTAGTTTTTCCTGCAGATATGAAATCTGGAGTTGCTGATCATTGACCCTGTTTTGCAGGGTAGTCACCTGAGATTCCAAGTGACTAACCTTAGAGACTAAATAGGTGCATGTTTTTGACAGTTTTTGCACCTTTAGCCTCAAATTCCCCTCATCTTCATCAGAAGATTCATTGGGGGATGAGATGATTGGACCAAAGTCCTCTCTCTCACCACCAGCTTGAGTTTCTTGGCTGCTGGTTTTCCTCTGCTCACTGGCAGCCTCAGTTGAGATGCCAATGTGCTGAGTTGCCATGGTTGAGGTCTTAATGATGTAATCACTTTCAAAAGTGAGAGCCTCTTCCATATGGACATCCTGAACAGGTTCAGAAGTGTCCACCTCAGTAATAGGTGACTGATGGGGGATAGACTGAGGAGAGTCAGAGGTACTCATCTCTCTTTGAGTAGGGGAGGAGAAGAGAGACTCATGGTACTCACTGAATCCTAAGTCTTCATCAGTGTAAAAGGATAGGTTGGGAATTGGTTGGTTGAGATCCAAAGGCTGGGGATGGTAGCTGTCCCCTGAAGGTTGTCCACTTGAGTGTTGAGACTCAGAGTGAAGGCTTAAGGTTGTTGGGCTATTGAGCTCATCAGGTGAGCTTGAGGAACCTCAGCCCTGATAGATGAAGTAATGGGAGTGGTTTGCTCCTCAGGAGAAGTGGGAGCTCTAGTGTCCACTTCTTCCTGTAAGGTTGAGTATTTGGGGGCCTGCACAGACTCAATAGCCTGAGCAGGGGTTCGTTTGGATTTTCTTTGGTAGGTGAGGGTAATATCTGGTCTTTTTAATGGTAATGTGTGGGTTCAACACTAGCTTGTGTTGCTAGGTTGTCACCTTGAGCAATGAGCTCTAACATTTTTGGGACTAGGGCTGTTTCTACCCCAGAGAAGCCTACAGTTGGCTTCTTCATTATTTTAAAGATGTCGGGCTTCATCTGTCCCAATTTAAGAATATTACCTGTTTCCCTCAACTGTGAGCCCAGTTCACAGTTGAGAATGTGTTGAACATATCTAGGAAACATGTAATACTCTAAGGAGTCTAAGTTTGCAAGTAAATTAGTATAAACAAATTGTGAATACCTGAACTTGACCCCCTGAACCATTCCATGAACTATAAAGGAGAGATCCTCAGGAATCTGGTCCCATCCACCATGCTTGTTTGACAAGCTGTGGATAACCACATGGAGCAGGAATTTCCATTGGGATGAGACCTTCCCTTTCCTAAAGGTCTTTACAGAGAAATCTCCCTCATAGCCCATCTGCTCAAAAGAATGATTAACAGCTTCTTTTGGGAAGGACACCTCACCTTCTTCATCATCCAGCTGCAGATGTTGATTAATGATGGCCGGAGTGATGAAGATTGTCCTCCCTTGCACTGTGGCAGACAGTGCCTTCTCCCCATCCATAATGACCTCTTGGCAGGTCTTCCAGAATTCAAGCAAGTGATCCTCATATAGAGTAGGATCAATGGTCAGGGAGGTGAAGTAATTTGACAGAGTCAAGAATTGGCAAATCTCTGAGAAACTTGCATCTTTCTCAGAGCTTAACAGAGCAACTTGATTATGTTGCCTGTGTAGTTGCATGGAGAAATCAGGGTTGTTTCTGCGGTTAAGGTTGGCCATTTTAGAAGCTTAAGGGTGAAGAAAGGTAGAAAGCAAAGGCGGTTTAGAGAATTAGGTTAGAGAAACAGTAGAATTGAGGAAGATAGTGGGAAAGAGGGGGAACCGTTGGGTATTTATATGAAAAGGGATTTGAACCAAAGTTAATGAAAGAGGATAAACTTTGAAATCCGAAAGTCGGTCCCACCTCTGAAAAGGTAGTTTACTTTTGCTCAAAAAGTAGTTTTCTTGGAATTCGAAAAGCTTCCGAAGTTTATTTGTCTTCGGAAGTTTTGATTGAAAAAGCTTCCGAAGCTAAAATGGCTTCGGAAGATTTTCCTGAGAGTCTTGAAGATTTATGCTTCGGAAGAGAAATAAACCTTTGAATGCTTTGTATAGAAATAAACAAAGCTTCCGAAGGTTAATTTTGCTTCGGAAGGAAAGGGTTCTTAAAAATAAATAAGTGTCTGAGATAAGAATTTTAAGCTTCGGAAGATGAATTTGACTTCTTCCGAAGGTAAAATCTCTTAGACAGTTATGTATTTTGAAGACATGTTTTTCTTCCGAAGATAAAATTTTATCTTCCGAAGTATCAAAAATCTTCAAGAATCTAAGGAAAGTCTTCAAAAAGAATTTTACATCCAAAGAAAACATGAGCTTATGAAAGTGATGAACTAGACAACTTAGGACACACATATTTTAAGAAGAAATAATTAGAATTAGTTTTAATAAAAAGTCTACTCAAAGTTAATCATCCCAATAGCTGATATCAGATACTTAAATCTCTGTTCATCAAAAGCTTTTGTGAACAGATCAGCATATTGTTCATCTGTATGAACTTTGACTAGTTTAATTAATCCTTTTTCATAGTTATCTCTTATTAAATGATACCTGATGTTGATGTGTTTGGTCCTTGAGTGCTGCACAGGGTTCTCAGTGATAGAGATAGCACTATTGTTGTCTATGTGGATAGGAGTCTCTTTGAAGTTAAATCCATAGTCCAGCATCTGATTTTGAATCCAAAGCACTTGAGCACAGCAGCTTGCAGCAGCAATGTATTCAGCCTCAGCAGTTGATGCAGACACACAGGATTGTTTCTTGCATTGCCATGAGACCACCCTTCCACCAAGGAATTGACATCCCCCAGATGTAGACTTTGCAGTCATATTGCAACCACCATAATCACTATCTGTATAGGCATACAGATTGAAATTTGGATTCTTTGGATACCATAGACCAAGTGTTGAAGCACCTTTGAGGTATCTTAAAATCCTTTTCACAGTGATTAAGTGAGACATCTTAGGGTTGGCTTGATATCTTGCACAAATACATGTAGCAAACATGATATCAGGCCTGCTAGCTGTAAGATACATAAGAGACCCAATCATAGCCCTGTATAAGTGCTCATCTACACACTCCCCCTCAAGATCTGGACCAAGGGAGTGGTTTCTGGCTATGGGTGTCTTAGCAATCTTACAATCAGTCATATTGAACCTCTTGAGTATGTCTTGAACATACTTTGACTGACTTATGAAGATGCCATCTTCAACCTGCTTCACTTGAATTCCCAGAAAGAAGTTGAGTTCTCCCATTGAACTCATCTCAAATCTGTCTTTCATCAGCTTCTCAAAGTCTTTGCAGAGCTTTGGATTAGTTGAACCAAAGATGATGTCATCCACATATACTTGAACCAGCAATAAGTCATTTCCCTGTCCTTTGATGAAGAGAGTTCCATCTATAGTACCTCTCCTGTATCCATGCTTACAAAGATACTCAGATAGTGTCTCATACCACTTCCTGGGTGCCTGATGCAGCCCATAAAGAGCTTTGTCAAGCTTGCAGACATAATCAGGATGATCAGGGTCTACAAAACCAGGTGGCTGTTTGACATAAACCTCCTCATCAATCACTCCATATAAGAAAGCACACTTTACATCAAGTTGGTAGACCTTGAAGTTCTTGGATGCAGCAAATGCCAGGAATATCCTAACAGCTTCTAGTCTTGCTACAGGAGCAAAGACATCAGTGTAGTCAATCCCTTCTTCTTGTGTGTATCCTTGAACAACTAGTCTTGCCTTGTTCTTGATGATGATTCCTCTATCATCCTTCTTGTTTCTAAAAACCCATTTGGTTCCAATGGTAGTCTTCCCATGAGGAAGAGGACAAAGGTTCCAAACTTTCTGCCTTTTGAATTGAAGCAGCTCTTGTTGCATAGCTTCAACCCAACTTCCATCCTTTAGAGCTTCATCAACTTTCTTGGGCTCTATCTGAGATAAGAAACAAGAGTGAAGACAAACATTTGCTTCATGGGTTTGTCCTCTTGTTCTTACCCCTGTGACAACATCTCCAATGATGTTTGTGGTGGGGTGAGACTTGTGGATCCTTAGCTGAGGGATCACAGCAAGTTGTTGAGAAAGATCTAAATTTGAGAAATTTAAATCTGGTCTGAAAGATTCACCCTCCACATTATCACACTTATCAAGATTAACTTGATCCAATGAGTGTGAAACATCATTGATGTTGTCATCTATGGTATGGTTATTAGCATCAAGAAATTCCTGATCACTATCACCATCACCATTGTTGTCTTCTACAAGTGAGGTGTCTTTATCTGGTTGAGAGGCCTCTGAGCTGGAATTTGAAGGCATGCCAGATGTATCAGCTGAATTTGTCATTGTTGTGCTGATAGAAACCTCATTTGCTGAAGTAGTTCCAACTGGAGCTGAAGATGTATGAGTTGAAGGTCTTCCTAGCTCAAATCTTGGATCAGGATCACCTGTATTTAGATTTTCTGCAGATCCTGAAACATGCTCACAAGATTTGTTAAAACAGTTGGTAACTAAATCAAGATCAAACAGCCAATCCGGACCAGAACCAGCCACACAAGGAGTGTGCTCATTGAAAGTCACATTGGCTGACTCCTCAACAATTCTAGTTCTGAGATTGTATACTCTATAAGCTTTAGCTTGAGAAGAGTATCCAATGAAATGTCCATCATCTGATTTCTCAGCAAACTTGGCAATTTGATCTTTGGTATTCAAGATGGTGCAGGGACATCCAAATGACCTGAGAAAACCAATGAAAGGTTTCCTCTTGTGCCAAAGTTCATAAGGAGTCTTACCATGTGTCTTAACTACTAAAACTCTGTTTTGCACATAGCAAGCAGTATTAACTGCCTCTGCCCAGAAGGTGATAGGCAGTTTAGAGTCAGACAACATAGTTCTTGCAGCTTCAATAAGTGTCCTGTTTCTCCTCTCAGCAACTCCGTTTTGCTGAGGAGTCCTGGGAGCACTATATTGTCTTGTAATACCTTTTTCATCACAAAATGTATCAAGGATTTGGTTCTTGAATTCAGTTCCTTGATCACATCTTATGGTTTTGACCTTGTGATCACATTGATTCTCAACTTTTAAGATGAAATTCTTCAGAATCTCAGGGGTTTCATCCTTAGTTCTAAGGAAAAAGACCCAAGTGAATCTTGTAAAATCATCTGTGATCACCAGACAGTAAGAGGTCCTTCCTAAACTCATTACACTGGTGGGGCCAAAGAGATCCATATGTAACAAGTGTAGGGGAGTAGTGATGGAGTTCTTTTCCTTAGGCTTGTGAGATACCTTGTGTTGCTTCCCTTTCAGGCATGCAACACAATGATCATCACTTGTAAACTCTTTCTTTGGCATTCCAGTTACCAGATCATGTTTAATTAATTTATTCATGTTCTTAAAGTTTACATGGCACATTCTTTTATGCCATAGGAAAGACTCATCACTATTTGCTTTAGATAGAAAGCATGAAACTTCTCCAGAGGGAGATGTTTCTTGCAAATCCATCTTGTACATGTTCCCTTTCCTGGGGGCTCTGAGCAGGATATGCTCATGAGGAATGACCACACCAGGCTTGAGAACAATGCACTCATGCTCAGTAAAGAGCATGTTATGACTCTGATCACAAAATTGGGATACACTCAGAAGATTGTACCCAAGCTCCTTAACAAAGTTTACCTTCTCAATGCTGAGCTTACCATTTGTGACCTTGCCCCTTCCAGAAATGTAACCACCTTCATCTCCTCCAAAAGCAACTGGTCCTCCATCAATTCTCTCAAAATTATGGAGTAGAGACCTATTGCCTGTCATGTGCCTGGAACAGCCACTGTCAATTATCCAGACATTCCTGTTTATCTTGAGCTGTTCCTGCACAAAGAAAATGATTAGTTACATTTGGAAACCCAAGCCTTACTTGTCTTGGGCTCATTAATAGTAATAGAAGGTAATGCAACAGTAATAGATCCTATGGTTGTACTATGGGGATCTTCAGCTGTTGTTGATGGAGAAACTTCAGTCATTTGGTCTTTCTTAGACTTCCACACCACCTTTGGAGTCTTGGACTTGACCTTCAAAACCTTAGAAGCTTTTGGAACTTCACAAGTTTTGATGACTGATCCTTCAGAAGAATCTACAGTCACTGCAGCAGACTTCAGTGCTTCGGAAGAACTCCTTTCTTCCGAGACCAACTTTGCTTCCGAAGGTAATTTTCCATTTACCTTCTTCTTTGATTTGGAGCTTCCGAAGGAAACAGACTTTCCTTCCGAAGCTTGAGACTTCTTGAGACTCTTTGAAGTCTTTGTTTTAGTCATGTGGACAGTACTTTTAGGATTGTATGGGCAATCCTTAGCAATGTGAGAAGTACTTTCACACATAACACACAACTTTTCTTCTTCAAAGAAGTCTCCTTTTGAGAGCAAGACTGGCTTTGGTCACATCCCTTCTCCACCTTCATCTTGGTAGATGCTGAGACAGTTCCTTTGGGCTGTGAACTGTTCTTGGAGTTTGATGGTCCAGGCTGTGCAGCAGTGGTACACAGCAGCTCAGTCTTCTTCTTGGCACTGAGATGATTTGAACAAGAACCATGACTCTTAGCTGAGGAGTCTTGGTTGATGTCTTCAGTCCTTACTACTTTGAAACCTGCAGAGATAAAAACTTGTTTCTGCTTAGCATCAAAAGTAGCCTTGATTTCTTGAGCTTCTTTGCTTTTCTTTTGCTCTTCCTGATCAAGTTCTTTCTTTTGGACTTGGTCATCACAGTTATTTCTTCTCCTCAGAAGGATAGTGGCCCTTAGAAGAATCCTCTTCTTCACTCTTCTCAGAGGAATTCTTCACTATCACTTCTTCATCATCCTCACTTACAGGATCTATGAGAGGAAGCTCATCTTCACAAGTTCCACACCTAGGAGATCTTACAGACAAGATTGTGTGTGGAGGAGCTATCTCATTTGATCCCAGTCCCTGTCTATTTTGATAACAAACTTTGTTGTGCAGGGATGAGGATATCATGTTCTTGAAGGTCTCTTCTTCAAGAACACTCTTCTCTGCCTTGGCTTTGCTGATCACAAGCTCAGCCTGGCACTCAGTTAACTTAGTGATGAGATCTTGGATCTGAGTTCTAAAATCTGTATGTTCATGTTTTAGTACTGAAATGGTTTTCTCCAAGTCCTCTATCTTTAACTTGTAATCATTTTCAGACTTTCTAAAATCAGATTTTAATATGTTTAATGACTCAAGATCAGATCTCATCTCTAGGTTGTAGGACCTGTATCTATTTACTTTAGCAATGCATTCAGGGGAGCAAAGATGTTCCAATACCTTGGCTTCATCATGGTCAGCCATCAGTGCTTGGTTTGGAGAAGCATCCTCCACCTGAAAACTCCAGTCAAAGCCTCCTTCTTCAACAGCAACAGTAGCATGTTGCTTTGTCTTCTCAGCCTGAGGAGCTTTGTCAGTAAAGTTTGGTCTGGGTTGTGTTTGGCCCCCATTTGCTTTAGGTGCCTTACACTCCCTAGCAAAGTGACCCATAAGGTTACAGTTGTAACACTTAACTTTGCTTTTATCCAGCCTAAACTTACTACTGGTAGCATTGCTTGGAAATCTTCTTCCTGTCCTCTTGTAGAACTTCTTGGCTCTGTGAGTGAGGAGAGCCATCTGCTGAACTATCTTCATGTATTCTAGATCATCTGGATGGATACAGTCCAGGTCTTCAAGAGTGAAAAGATAATTCCCACAACTTTCATCTGCAGACACAAAGGCTTGAGAAGAACTTGTCTCTTGGAATGGGCTTCCTTGAGTAAAGTTCTCCCTTGGTGTCTCCGGGAAGGTGATGAAAGGACCCTTTTGTGAGTTGTCAGGGTAGCATATGAGATGATGTTGGGGTTCTATGCTGTCCCTTTCAACCACATGAAGGGCTGAACCCATTTGATTGTTGGAGTTGCCAGATGAACCTTGCATGTTCATCTCCATCTGGTATCCACTGAGAATCCCGTACAACTCTGTAAGAGTAAGAGTCTTAAGGTTCTCAGTCCTCTTGATCACCACACAATAGTGTGTCCATTGCCTAGGAAGTGAGGACATGAACTTCCTTACAATGTCCCTGTTCTCAAGAGGAACTCCTCCATCCACTAGGGTATCCACAATCTCAACATACCTGAAGTATTGTTGGGTCATGGTCTCACCTGCTTTGAAGGTGAAATTTTCAAACTGCTGCTTCAGAAGATCTTTCTTGTTCTCCTTGGCTTCAGAGGAGCCTTCATACATCAGCTTCAGTGCATCCCACAGCTGTTTGGCTGTCTTGCACTTCTTAAAACCTCTGTATACAGAGTTTGGGAGAGCAGTCTGAAGAGCAGTCATGGCCTTCCTGTCAATCTCTACTCTTTTTCTATCTTCATCTGAGTAGTTGGCCACATCTTTAGGAATCATACCAGAACCAGTAGCAGAGGGGGTGCTGGGTATGAAAGGTCCATTCTCAACAGATTCCCACATTCTTGAATCAAGAGACCTGATGAAGCCTTCCATCCTCATGCACCAGGTGTCAAAATCATCAAGAGTGATCAGTGGGGATTTGTTCATGGTTCCAGTCTCCATGTCAGTCTTTGAGATGGAAGCCATTTGAAGAGTTTAGCTTTTGTGTGTGTGAGGGATCTTAAGATGGTTAGATCTTATATCAAGAGCCTGAAAAGCTCTGATACCAATTGCAGGACCGTTTAAGGGCTTTAACACAATTACAACACAACAACACAATGAGAAGATTAACTAAACTCTAATCAAACAGTGAACTAGGAAACCAAAGTGATACAAAGAACACAAGTAAAGCAAGAGACAGAACAAGAGAGTATGGGTTTCAAGGAGGCAGTATATTGCTTTCTCAAGTTCTTATACAAGTGTTACAAAGCATAAAGAAAAGATACAAGAACTTGAAATACTTATACTACAACCTACAGCCGGCTATACTTTGAAAGCCAGCTGGATACAATTGACTAGACACTAACAAAATCAATTGTAGGATCAAAAGGCATATCTGCCTTTTGACCTTGTGACCATGACATGCCATAGCTCACATCCTTATACAATACAAAAAGGATAAAGTACATAAAGTGGAAAGTTGAAGACTCAAGACCTCAATGTACAGTTACCAAAAGCAAGACCCTTTTCACCAACTCATGTAAGTTGGTGACTTTACAGAGATGCAGCGGAAAAAGTGCTTTATGGAACAGTACATCAGATAAAGCATGTGTACTAAAAGTCTTCGGAAGAAATCTGTCTTCATAGGATGAGGCTTCGGAAGACTTTGTCTCTGAAGCTTCGGAAGACTTCATGTTTGGCTTCGGAAGATATTGGTCTTGGCTTCGGAAGATTTTACACTTAGAGTATTTTCTAATGCTTTGTGTAAAACTTCCGAAGCATTCTTCACTTCAGTACTTAGTGGATGTTGCTGAGACACTTAGGCTGTTTTGGGTTGCATCAGACTTCAGGAATCCTTACAAGTATAAACAATATATTTTGTTTTTTTGCAAAGTTTCAATCATAAACTAGTTCTAGTCTTTTTAAAAAGATAAAAAAAAAGTACACTATTATTTTGAAAGTAAGCTATTTACGGTGTGAAAAGACTGATAATTTGATAAACATATAATATAACCATACTAGTGGGTGTTTGGGAGTGCTTATTTTTATCAACTTTTAACTTTTTAACTTTTGAAAAGTTAAAAAGTCATTTTATAGTGTTTGGCAATGTGATTGTTGTGAGTGAATAAGTTAATAAGTCACTCCATACTAACTTATTAACTTATTCAAAAAGTCAATAAGTCAATAAGTTGGTTTTTAAATGGAATCCCAAACATGCCCCTAGTTTACTCTTTCACTATTTTCTTGCATCATATAAGCCGGTGAGTTTTCCTTCTGGATCTTTCCGAACTCCAACTTCACTGCAGCATTTCAATTCACGAACACCGTTACCCTTTCAGTCATTCACATGGCTAAAATCACCTCCACCATCTTCTTCATCCTCAAAACCTGCAAACTCCACCACCACAACCACCACCACCTCCCACCGTCACCCCTCCCCTTCCGACCACCCACACCCTTCTTCTCCCGACTCTTCACCACCACCTCCGACCAAACCACCACCCCAAAGCGCAACACCAAGGTCAATTTCTCACTCTCCGACTCCGAATCCGAATCCGATGACACCCAATCGACCCCACCTCCGGCAGTCAAGGACACAGACGACCGCAAGCTACCACCTCCCTACGACCCATTCAACAAGACCCCAGTAGTCACCGAACCAGAAGACCCCACCAACCTCCAACAAGTCTTCCACACCATACGCACAGACGGCCTCAACAACAGTGCAGTCAAGATGTTCGACGCATTGTCTAAGGACGGACTCACCCACGAGGCCCTCGAGCTCTTCTCCAACATCAAAGACAAGGGTCACATGCCCGAAGTGATCGCTCACACCGCCGTGATCGAAGCCTATGCTGCTGCTGGCAAACCCAAAGAAGCATTGAAAGTGTACATGCGTATGCTTGCTTCTGGTGTACTGCCCAATGCCTACACTTACACGGTGTTGATTAAGGCTCTTGCGGGATCTGGTGATCGGAGGCTGGTGGGGGATGCGAAGAAGCACTTTGTGGAGATGATGGGGAAGAAGATTCGGCCGAATTCGGGGACGATTGTGGCGGTTTTTGAGGGGCTTGTGAAGGTGGGGATGGAGGATGAAGGTAGAGAGTTGGTTGTGAAGATGAAGGATCTTGAATTTGGTCCTGATGAAGAGGGTGTGAGAGAGGTGATGAAGAGCAAAAGAGGTCAGGTTTATCGTTCTGTTATGAGCATTTTGTTTGGAAACTGAAATAAGAAAGTTGTATCTTTTGAGATGATTGTTGATTGGCTTTTGGTTATTGCAATCAGATTTTGTTTTTGTTCATGAATTGATAAAGATTAAAGGTTGAAAGGAGGAAAATTGATTCGAAATTCATGATCTTGATTGGTTTGTTGGTAGTTTGAAGTTGTAAGTTAGGGTTGATCGTAATGTTGACAGGCTGAACCAATTAATGTCTTTGGTCATCTGAAAAACTAATATGAAGATGATCAGGTTTGGGTTTATATCTAAGTGGTTTAATAAATGCTTTGATTCATTTAACCTGTTAACTTAAGTGGAATCGTCAATATTTTTTTTTAAAACCGGAACTAAAAGAAATGATGTTATACAAAATTGACCTGTTTAGAAGGACATGTTTAGCTGATTTAAAACTAGATAACAAATTTACAACTCCTCTAGGTAAATGAGGTTCGGGTTAGAGTTGATATGTTCAACATGAACTACACATCAGGTTAGATTACATTTTGGGTATTTGAAGAAGGTAGTCTGAATAAAGAAAGCAAAATTGTAGTTAGACAAAAAAAGGTCTCAAATCACAACAGCTGCATCTGCTAATAATGGTCTTGTATTGTTGTGACTGCCCCCAGTGGAACCAAATTCCTGTCATTCAACCATCAAATTAGTAGAGCACCTTGGTTAACAGTTTGTGGAGCCACTTCTTAGGTAACAGTTTGTTGGCAATGTTTACAGAGCACCTTCAATTTGACTCGTTCATTTTGTCACCTTTAAAAGCAACAGCTCATGTACCATGTTGATCATTTTGTCACCTCTGAAAGTATGAACTATAGTAATGACTTGGAGAACTAATAGTCGTTTAGCGTATGCATTTTTATATACTTAGAATTGTAATTATATATATCGATGATTGTTTATATTTATTTGCTTGTGTAAGTCCGACATCAGTTGGTTATAAATTATTAAGCAAACAAGACCCACCACTCAAACACAAAGTATGAGTAACCACCCACTCTCCTTATTCACTCATGCACTAAATAAAGTCTAAGTTGCTGATAACAAAAATGAACATTATATTGATAACAAAAATAAACCATGAAAAGCCTGTGAATGGCAGGAGAATGCTTTAACTACGTAAATGCATGCTCATGTTTAACTCCAAGTCGCGTTGTTCTCAAGGTGAAACCGGGAATACTTGATGTTGCTCCACGGTGGTTGCCACTTGGTTCATCCCCCAACGCTTGGAGAAGTCGTATGAATGCTCCATGGGTTGGGGGGGGGGGACCACACGTGTTTCTTAATCACCCCTTCAGTTGGCGTCATCCTTTCCCTTGCGATAACATAACTCACAGCTTGGACAATGGTTCCGAACAATTGACGGGTGATTTTTAGGCGCTGTACAAGTGTTGTGGTTGTTGGTGTCTATTTGGGTATGAATTTGGAGCAGACGTAGGGGCTGATGGTGTGGGTTTTTAAGAAGGTTTTTCGTGCAAATGCAGCTATTGGTGCGGTTTTAGAGGCACTGGCCGGCTTGGTATGGTTTTGGTCAAAAACTAGAAGGTTGAAGGTGCTTGTTTCCGTGGGGAGTGGCTGCATAAGCGGGTGACGATGTTACCAAAGTGGCTAGAAAGTTGTGTTAGTAGCCTTGTGATCAGCTAGGATAAACGGGTTGGAGGTTCAAGACTTTAATCAAAGACGAACAAATCTTGTATAGCTATCTGGATCATATAGTTCCCAACATTATTTTTTTGTTATCATTTGAATTCTCTATCCAAACAACTTTATAAACCTTAGTGGTTTCTTATCTTATCATATGTTCAGAAAACAATATTAATTTATCTTTCAAATCATTAAATATAATAATAATATTTTATCTGTATCCCAAAAAGGGACATAGATGGTGGCATTGTAGGCCGTTAGAAACGAAGGTCGATGATTGATGCAATTCCATTTCCCATTGTGGATACAGCGCAACACCACTGGACGCCGTCACTGCCAATAACATCCAACATCCAACATACATATATATATGTATATATTTATATCATATCATTTCATTATCATTTCCTTTACATTTCATTCATCAGTCCTATGCGATCATCGTCTTCATCCACCCCATCACCCCCCATTTAATCGCCAAAAGGTATTTCAATTCGATTCTTTCATTCAATCCCCATTTCCTTTTGTTTGTATCAATCAATCATCCTGTTGATCTATGCATGTAACCTAGGTTACAGTTTTTGGGACCTAGGGTTTATTCACGTGCCCGATTCTAAAACAATTGGGCAACTAATTCCAATTGATCAGTTCAAAAATATCCCAATATTCACAAAACCCTAGAATTTTGTGTCTAATTGAAGCTACGGTTTCATTTGAATTTGTTTTAATGATGTCCGCTTTTCGGTGATGATCTCTGGTTTAACGTATGAATCGTTGTTCATGAATTGATTTGGTGGTGTTTCAGGGGAGAAAGGGGTTGTTTTTGATAGGCGAGTGAAATGGGGCCGATATACTATATATTAATCGCATTGCCTTGCACAATTGGGGCAATTGCTTTGGCGCTTCTTCACATTTATAGACATCTTTTAAATTACACTGAGCCTACGTACCAAAGATTCATAGTCAGAATAATATTTATGGTCCCGGTAAGTTTTATAATTCATCATCTCATCAAATCACATAACAAATATGTATTATGGTGTTATCGGTGGGGCGAGTAGTTATTGACATACTGAAATTAATTTCTGTGTAATTAACTAATCATACCTGTTAATGGTGATTTAGTTGGCTTGGTCAAAGCAACTGACCAATTTTAAGTCTGCTGTCATCATGGAATGTTTTAGTTTGGGCTCTTTGTGAGTATTTACATCTCCATTATCATGTACTTTACCCATAGGTGAAAAGTGTAGATATCCTTAAGTGCATCATACTTAATCTAATCGTTGGTTATTTAAAAGGAACAAAAGAGAAATGTAGACTACTTAGAGACAAGGTTTTGACCATGAGATTAAACATATTTGTTCTTTGCAAGTGTAGTCATTGTTCATATGAGAATAAATTTGTAAAATTGCGTTCATTTCACAACCTCTATTGTAGCTGTTGTTATTGGGCTAGAATTGCGTTCCTTTCACAACCTCTATTGTAGCTGTCATTACGAACAAAGCAACATATTATTTTGCTTTTGTCATCATGTCATGATTCATATTGACAGTTTTCTTTGCACATGCAGTAATTCTTATTTTTACTTGTTCTTCTTGACAGGTCTATGCATTGACATCTTTCCTGTCACTTATATTCAACGAGAGCTCAATCTATTTTAATTCCATCCGAGAAATGTGAGTATATGATATTTTTAGCTGTTATGTGAGGCTAAACCGCTCACACCTATATAAACTCTTGAACTTGTTTGAGCATATTTAACATCTATTAAGATAAACTATTCATACATACATAACTACAAAAGCATATATTATGTGTGTGTGTATTAGTTACTAGCAATTATACAAAGAGTCATCAATTATCATCGTGACAGTTTCTTTAGCCTTAGTTAATTGCCAACATCAGTGAACATGGAGGTTGGCTACATGATCGTGGAACTACCGATCACGGTTGACTATTCATCTTTCATCGTTTTCTGATACATGTCCTTTAAAGATGTGGACTGGCTATTTTAGAAGTCACAATCAGATAAATTTCCTAATTTTGAATCTTTCTATTGTGATCTTAGGGCTTTTTCCTGAAACATGAAATTTTAGAATCTGGGTTTATTTGATTAAATATGGAACTTTTTTACTTTCTGCTTGGATTCCCCGTGGATGATATCACGTGGTCTTCCTGTTGTGAAACTACCGATCATGGTTGACCGAATCTCTTTAATGGTTTTGTTCATAGTTGTCAATAATGATAATAGTGCTCGCTATAGTGCGCTATATAGCGTATAGTTCATCTGTCCCTATTTGGTTCTAGCGTTTAAATAGCGACTTTTATATTTGATTTGATTTTTAATTTTTCTTGCTTTTTATAAATATAAATAGTGAATATTTATTTTAGCTATAAAGAAGCGGATCTAGTGCTATTTTACCTTTTTTTTTTTTTTGGGGGGGGGGGGGGGAATTATTTCTACTAGTGTATAGTTAAACATGAAATAGCGGTCGCTATTTACCGTTATTCGCTACGTAACATATAGGTAGCTTATCGCTAAACATGAAATAGTAGCTTATTTCATTTATTACAGTAGTAAGAAGCAAATTTTTGTTTCATGTTTTTAATGTCGTATTATTGTTTTCAGATATGAAGCTTGGGTTATATACAATTTTCTATCATTGTGTCTGGAATGGGTGGGGGGTCCAGGTGCTGTTGTTTTAAGTCTTACTGGACGTGTTCTTAAGCCTAACTGGTGTTTGATGACATGTTGCTTCCCTCCAATTCCACTAGATGGGTAAGTCAGTTCTGCTTGTGTTTAGTTAAACTCATTATTTATGTTTTATATAATTTTGTGATTCTGATTACGGCAGGCGTTTTATACGGAGATGTAAGCAAGGGTGTTTGCAGTTTGTAATTCTCAAACCTATCTTAGTGGCAGTTACATTCATTCTTTATGCAAAAGGGAAATACAAAGATGGAGATTTCAGTGCTAAACAGTCTTACCTATATATCACCATCATATACACGATTTCATACTCTATGGCATTGTATGCATTGGCCTTGTTCTATGTAGCATGCAGAGATCTGCTTCAACCATTTAATCCGGTTCCAAAATTTATCATCATCAAGAGTGTCGTCTTTTTGACATATTGGCAGGTAACCAACTTTTGTTAACACTAGAAGCTGAATTGGATACCCATTTTTGTTACTTTAAAAAAAGTTTGTTTGTTTTTTTTTTCTCCTATAGGGTGTTTTGGTTTTTCTTGCTGCAAAATCTGGACACATTAAAGATCCAGAGCAAGCTGCTGAATTCCAAAACTTCATAATTTGTTTTGAGATGCTTATTGCAGCTTTTGGTCATCTTTATGCTTTTCCCTACAAAGAATATGCTGGAGCCAACATTGGTGCATCCTGTGGATTTGGAGCCAGTCTTGCGCATGCTTTGATGTTGAACGACTTCTATCATGACACTGTTCACCAGGTCTGTCACATGTTTTTAAAGAGTAATATTAATGGTGAACAGGTCGCTTTGGGTTACTTGGCCCACCCATTTTGCCAGTTCTAATTTGTTATTGGAGGGTGCATATTGTAGTTTATGATTATAATCACCACTTTTCTTGCAGTTTGCACCAGCTTACCATGATTACGTACTCTACAATCATAGTAATGACGCGGGTGATGAAGGTGCAAGAAAGTACCGGACAAAAACCTTTGTCCCTACTGGCTCTGAGATGGAAAACGTTAGGAAAAACAAACAAGCCTTTGCATCATCCAAAGGAGACGACATACGATCACCCACTACCCCCAGCCCCAGGTCTGAACAAAAAACAAAACCAGAGACGATGAAATCATCATTGTTATCAGATGCCTCAGATTCAGCTTCTACACCATATGATCTTTCACTCATTGACATGGACCTAAAAGTGCCTGCTGCTAAGGATAGTCGGAAGAAGTGATTAACTTGACCCTGCCATATTCTTCATCATTTCTACTTGTCAAGCTGCGATTGGGTTATCTTTGTTTTCCTCTAATCTGGGTTAATTTAACTGACGGTACTAGGAATTGTACATGTAGTGAATAGTGTATGTTTATTATGTGGCGCGTAATAGTTATGTTGTACATTTAAAATCACCGGGTATATGTTTGAATTTTATGAATTTTATAACACGGGATGAAGTTAACTCTGGTTATGATTAGTGGATCTATGGAATTGAAATGGTCATCTGGTATGGTTATTTTAATCAATGATACTCTTAACTTTTACTTTTTTTTGCATAAATGTTATGGATTTCACTTGATTTTTATTCACCACAGTGATTACGAGCGCAATCGTAAAATATACATTCATCGTAAGCGAAACCGAGTGGAAAATAAGTGTAATGCGAGTCTATTAAAGTTTTAAGCTTGTTTGTTTCTTAAACATTCATGTTAGAAAACATTTATTTAAACAAACATTCTTAGTTTGTATGTCTTTATACAAGTTTTGTGGTATTACACTAGGATTGGTAGTGGTTAAGTATTCTTGTCACATGAGTTTGGAAAAACTGTTGTGTTATGTTTGAGTCCCTCTTATCATTTGTTTCATTAAGATTTTGGTGACATGAGTCGTGTGTACATTTGTTGTTGTGTTTAAGAAACACCCTATTGTCATTAGCTTAATCCTTTATCCAACTTTGAGGTGGTGATCCTTTTATTTCAACTTTGAGGTGGATAACACATGTTTATCGTGTTAACTTTACAATATATTTTTTTGGAACCAAAAGCCTCCCCGAGGGTCATTTTATTTTATTGCATTAACATAGAATTATTATTTGATTTTAACTGAATAACATATGTTATTTAGTGTCTTTATCATCAGTGACGAAGCTTGAACAAATCCGTAAGGGGGGCTGGGACGAAATTAATCTTTTTAGGAGGGGCGAACTCGATATTTATATAAAAATTTTGCTTTGATGGAGCTCTTTTGCTTTTGATTATTGTGACCTAACCACCACCGCCGGCGTAAGTGCCTAGTCTGATTGTAGGGGAAGGGGATGGGGTGTGGGTTGGGTTTTTTTTAATATATTATATTATTATTGTTATTATTATATTAAAGGGTATATTTGTCTTTTCATATCCACTTAACTGAGAAACTTAACAGAAGTTACAGTAAAAGACCAATCGTGTTATGAGTCGGCAAACAGTAAGGACCAAACCTGTAATTCCTCAAAAGTTGAGATCAATATTACAATATGAGCAAAACATAGGGACCAATCGTGTAATTAACTCAAACTTGAAGTTAAATTATGTGAAAATCCTTTTAATATATATGGACACAAAAACATACATCAAGTCAACATGACAAATTATGTCGTTTAGGAAAACCACAATCAATAAAAATTTATTCTTTACATCAATATCGACCTTTTTGAAGTCATAATAACTCCAAAATTTTATTTCTTTTATCTTGAAAAAAGAAAAAGTTTTAAATTTGTATCACTTTTAGATACCTTGCGATCTTTAGTTTTGGTATGAGAATCATTGGCAATGGTTTCATATAAAGCAGTCAATCTTATTTAAAAAAATTCCTATACTAATCTTCCATTGTTAATTGTTAAAACTAGTGAATATATAATTCAATTCATTAGTAAACATATTTAATCATAAGTGTTTGATTTGGTTTGTTATGTTGTATTTTAAGTTTCAGGTCATAGGTGGAAAGTTAGCAAAAGCTTAGGGGCTGAAGTTGGTTATGACCACAAGCTTTTGACATGACTATAAAAGCCTGTGTTCGTCTAATTAGGGGGAGAGTTTTTTCATTATCTTCATCATTTACGCTCTGTATTGAAACTCTAATCTTCGTTGTCAGCTTCGTTGTCTTTTTTAGTTGTTCATATGGTTTTGATCGTACAAGTCTATGAGCGAGTGTCTAGCATATGTTTTTTTTATTAGATTGTCTCTTTGGTGAACTGATTTGTACAAGAAGATTTAGGGTTCATTCTAGTTTAGTTTGAGTGTGTTTGGTTAAGAGATTGTAACGTCTTGGTCTCATTTTATTACCTTTTTGTAATCTGATCGTATTGGTGATCTATAGTTAGGAATTAATCACGGGTTCACTATTGAATTTGTAAGTTGTTCAAGGTTCTTGTTGTTCTTGTGTTTAATTTCACATGATACGTGTTTCTTGAAATTAATATTCCCCTCATATTAAGATTGTAGATTTGGCAATCATTCCAATATTTAGAGCATCATTACATAGTTGAGAGTTTACCATTTTGGTTTTGAAACAAAGCCTTCGGTTAAAATCGAAGAAATGATAATTTACTGGAAAAAATAACAAACTTATGTATAAAAAACATAAACTTACGAGATCCTTAAAAACATTCACATTCAAGATTCTCACATACCAATTGTTGATCCTAAAAATATAATAGATACTAATAAGAATTAAAATTTCAACAAAGAGGCTTAGATACTTGGAATAAGATTCTTAGTCTTCGTCGAACTTTAACCCCTAGTAGTAATTTTTAGGTTAATTTCTTCTCATCCTTACAAATATTTTTTAAAGCCTCTCAGAAACTTCTTAAAGCCTCTAGGAATCCTCCAAAAGCTTTAATTGGATGATGAACTTCAAGAATACTTAACTATAGAAAACTAAGAAAGAAGTTTGTCACATCCCGGCAGAAGCGTGAAATGCTTAGGGTGTGACTTGTTTGTTTAGAACTCATTGATCCACAAATTTTAAACAGATAGCACATAAACATAACATGATTCATAACATAATATTAAGGTTAGGATTACATTAAATCATAATAGTCAAAATTTGAAATAACATAATCCTATTACATCATAAAGATCTAACAGCTACATCTTCAGAGACGATGGAAATGAGCATCCACCGATACACTGAGGTCATAGAGGTTAACTGTCAGATTCACACTAACTTTCCCCATTATCTCTCCCCAGCCATTTATACACATCAAAAGAGAACATTAAGCTGTTAGTCATGATTAACTCCTAAAAAAGCATACTCAAAATAGTCAACACAAAGTTGGTGAGTTCACAGGTTTATCTTAAACAAAATATTATTGATGCATCAGATACAACCAAACCTTACTTAATAATCAGCTCGTTCATAACTGTCATAACATAATTCATAAATCAGATAATATAGCATCACAACACTCATCCTGTTGGTGCAGGAAATATTTTCCTAAGTACGCTACCAATATTATCCAATGGTTCCACATCCGAATTAATGGTTATAACATAAATGACAGTGTATCTCAAAAATATTGCATCAATCATAAAAATCAATAGTATGCTTTTTCCCCCAAAAGTTTATAAAAATCAAAATGGGGCTATGAATCTCACCTCTTACTTCCAATGGTAACCTATAAACAAAAATATTTATAGTTTAGAAAAATGTATTTTCTTTAACATTTTTTATACCTCAAACTATAAAATTTATTACAGAAGTTATACCAAATGCATACATCACGAAATTTTTACAGTAGGTGGGTTCTAAAATTAGGCATAATATAGTAAAATTTTATTTTCTCATTATTGATAGTTTATTTTCTATAATTTTTACATTATTTGAATAATTCATTAGAAATACCTTCGGGTCTCTAAAAATTTCCAAACTTGGTCAGAATACATGTCATAATTTTTAAAGTTTCCCAAAATTTTATTATATTCCAAGTCATCGCAAAGTCAATTTTTATGATTTTTCTTATTTTACCTATATTTAGTAAAAATATCTGAATATATTCAAAAATTCTTATTTTTACACAGACTGTTTTATTCTAATTTTCATATTTTCTGTAAATTTCTCATGATTTATTTCACAGATTAAGTATTTTTCCCGATTTTTAGTTAGCAGAACATTTAAAAATTCATAACTTGAACATATCTTTGAGTTAGGTCACGAAACTTTTTCAGTAAGTCCTATAAATTGTAATAATTAATATATAATTGTTCCACATATTTTCCAAGGTTGGTTCTTCCAGCATGATTTTTCCTTTTAAATACTTAGATAATTTATATAATTTAATTTACTTATAGAAATGGCACCAAAATTTACAGAACTATATTTCTTAATATTCTAAACATATTTTCAATATTTGTTCCCACAATCATAGTCATTAACATAATAAACTGAATTTAACAAGTTATATCTAGGTTTTTAACCATTTTGTTGATAATTTTCTCTTATAAATTTGATTATCAAGATTTACTTTATTTATTTCAGATTCTTAAAGCTTTATTATTGTCTTAAAATAAGTTTGATATGTTTTTAAGATTTATGAAAATCTTGAATGTTAAATCAAAAGGGTTAGTTACATGTGTTTATTTAAAACATGTATAACTTTTGTAATCTTAACTAATTATGGTTTAGAGATTAGAACCTTGATTTTGACAGAGGGAGAGGATGATGATAGCTGATGGTAGCTTCTTTCTTCGATGGACCGAGTTGAGTGATTGTCTTTGAGCTCCAAGGTCTTGTCCTTCTTGCAATGGTTATTTGGAAGATGATGATGCTTGGTTGTGGTGACTTTAAGGTAGTAACCGAGAGCTTTAAAGAAAAAGAAATGATGTAGAGGTGACCGTGAGGTGAAGATGATGATGTTTAAAGAGATGGTGACCGGGAGAATTGAGATGGTATGGTGTAAAGGTGATGGTGACCTTCGGGTATGGGATGTCCGAGAGTTTTAAGAGTGGTGTTGGTTTATTGAGGAAGAACCGAGAGTTTTGAAAGGGAATGTTGGAGTGGTGATCGGTGTGGTTGTGGTGTTTTTGCCTCAAATAAGGGGGGGGGGGGTCGGCTACCATTAATGGCATCATCATGATGCTACCTATAGCTTTGGTGAATAAGCTAGGTGTAGGCTTAATAGGTGTCAAATAAGGAGGTGAGCTTAGTGGTTGATTGCTAGGTGGCGGTCATGAGGTGTCTTGAGTCGGTTTACTCACCGGCTTAGGATGATACTTTGGGTTGTTCAATTGCCTAATGAACTGAGACTTGAACCTTAATGGTGTTTAGGTTGAGGTTTGAGTGTAGGAGATTTGCTTAGTTTTGTTTTGATGTTAAGTTTCTCTTGATGTTACCTTTGTATTGAGGTGTTTGGTTGGATTATATTTTTGGTTCACTTAGTGTTTGTTTGGTGTTATGTGGTTGAGTTTCTTGTTCATGTAATGTTTGGTATCAAAAGGTTATGTATATGGATACATGCATACGTAAAAGATTGTGCATGCATGCGATGAGTAACACATATATTCACATAAACATATAATATGCATATGTATTTAACAAAAATGGCACATGCATACGTAAAACATGTATGTAAACATGCATACGTACATCACAGATATACTCATATAATCATATATGATTTATATGAGTTAACCAAATGTAGCGTAATAATATAATGGTTTATTAAAAATATATTAACGTATGAAATCCTATATTTTTAGGGTTGTCACATTCTCCCCCCGTAAAAATAATTTCGTCCCGAAATTTATTTGGAGAGTAATACCTAAGGTTGAGAGGAACTTATCTGATTACTGACTTAAAATAGATGGGGATATTTTCTTTTGATTTCATCTTCTCGTTCCCATGTATATTCTGGTCCTCTCCTAGTGTTCCACTTAACTTTCACTATGGGAATTTTACTTCTTTTTAGCCTTTTCACTTTTTTGTCTAATACAGCTATTGGTTCTTCCATAAAATGAAGCTTTTTGTCTATTCTTATTTCTTGAACTGGAATTTTTTAATGCCTCATCTGTTAGACATTTTTTTAGATTGGACACATGAAACGTGTTGTGTACTTCTCTTAATTCTTGGGGTAAATCTAACCTATATGCAACTGGGCCAACTTTGTCAGTGACTTCAAATGGTCCAACATACCTAGGGTTTAATTTACTCCTCTTTCCAAATCGGAAGATTCCTTTTGTGGGTGATCTTTTCAGATAGACCTTATCTCCAACTTGGAATTCTAGTGGTTTTCTTCTTTTATCAGCATAACTTTTCTGTCGATCACGTGCTGCCTTCAATTTATTTTTGATTTCCTTGATCTTGTCAGATGTTTCTTGAATTAGGTCAGGGCCTATAAGTTGCCTATCTCCTATTTCATTCCAACATAGTGGTGATCTGCATTTTCTTTCATACAAGGCTTCAAATGGGGCGGTTCCAATACTGGAGTGATAGCTATTATTATAGGAAAACTCTATCAAAGGTAGATGTATATCCCAATTGCCACCAAAATCCAATGCACAAGCACGTAACATATCTTCTAATGTTTGAATTGTCTTTTCACTTTGTCCATCTGTTTGCGGATGGAATGCTGTACTAAGGTTTAATTAGGTTCCTAAAGCTTTTTGTAGGGTTTGCCAGAACCTAGATATGAATCTACTGTCTCTGTCGGATATAATTGAGATGGGTATTCCATGTCGGGACACAATTTCCCGTATGTAAATTCTTGCTAATTTCTCCATTTTATAATCTTCTCTAATTGGCAAGAAGTGTGCTGATTTGGTCAATCTATCTACTATAACCCAAATTGTGTCATATCCACTTGAGGTTCTTGGTAGTTTGGTTACAAAATCCATGGTGATCTGGTCCCATTTTTATTCTGGAATCTCAGGTTATTGCAGATATCCTGAAGGTTTTTGGTATTGAGCTTTAACTCTTGAACATGTATTGCATCTTTCTACAAATTCTCCGACTGGTCTCTTCATGCCAGGCCACCAGTAATGGCTTTTCAAATCTTTATACATTTTGTTATTTCCGGATGCACAGAATATTTCAACTTATGTGCCTCTTGTAGTATGATTCTTCTAAGCATATCATTATCGGGTATCCATGTTCTTCCCTTGAACTTTAAAATTCTATTTGTATCTTTTTCCAAATCTTTTATTTGTCCTTTTATCTCCAATTTACCTTTTTGTTGGGCCTCCCGTATTTGATTTAATAGGTCTGATTGTAGTTCTATTCTCATGGCCCGTACCCGTAATGGTTTAACTCTATCCTTTCTACTTAAAGCATCTACTACTACATTTGCTTTACCCGGATGGTATTTGATTTCACAGTCATAATCACTTAATAGTTCTATCCATCTCCTTTGTCTCATATTCAGCATTTTCTATTCAAATATGTGCTGTAAACTCTTATAATCTGTATATATTGTACATTTTGTTCCATACAGATAATGTCTCCAGATCTTGAGTGTAAATACTACTGCTCCTAATTCCAAATCATGAGTAGTGTAATTCTTTTCACTTCCCCTAACTTGTCTGGAGGCATAGTCAATTACTTTACTCCGTTGCATTAACACGCATCCAAATCCTTGACGAGACGCATCACAATATACTATAAAGTCATCAGTCCCTTTTGGTAATGACAAGATAGGTGCACTACATAATTTACTATTTAAGAGTTCGAATGCAGCCTTTTGCTTTTCTCCCCAAACGTATGGCTTATTCTTTTGAGTTAATTCAGTCAGGAGTTGAGCTATTCTTGAAAAATTTTCTATGAATCTTCTATAATATCCGGCCAGTCCTAAAAAATTGGCATAATTCTGTTGGTGTTTTGGGATCTTCCCATTTCTTAACAGCCTCTATTTTTGTTGGATCTACCTGTATACCTTCTTGGTTAACTATGTGTCCAAGGAATTGCACTTCCCTTTTCTAGAATTCACATTTTGAGCATTTTGCATATAATTTTTCTTTCCTTAGCAATTCCAATGTCAAACTTAAGTGCTGTTCATGTTCCTCCTTATCCTTGGAATAGATTAAAATGTCATCTATAAAAACTATGACAAACTTATCTAATTAGGGCTTACATACCCTATTCATCAAATCCATAAATATGGCTGGAGCATTGGTTAATCTGAATGGCATTACAAGAAATTCATAATGTCCGTACCTAGTTCTGAATGCTGTTTTTGGTATGTTCTCATCCTACACTATTAACTGATGATATCCTGATCTTAAATCTATCTTTGAAAAGTAACTAGATCCTTGTAATTGGTCAAATAGGTCGTCTATTCTAGGTAGGGGATACCTATTCTTCATAGTTACCTTATTAAGTTCCCTATAGTCTATACACATTCTAAACGTTCCATCTTTCTTTTTAACAAATAAAACGGGTGCTCCCCAGGGTGATACACTAGGACGTATGAATTCCTTATCCAGTAGTTCTTGAAGTTGGCTCATTAATTCCTTTATTTCTGTGGGTACTAAACGGTAGGGTGCCTTAGCAATAGGGGTTGTTCCTGGTATTAACTCAACTTTGAACTCTACTTGACGAGGGGGTGGTAAACCAGGTAATTCATCAGGAAATACATCAGAATATTCATTAACGATAGGAACATTTTCTAGGTTTACTTTATTGATCTTGGTGTCAACAATATGGGCTAGGAAAACTAAGCATTTCTTCCTTAAACATTTTTGTGCGTTCTTACAGGAAATTATCTTCATGACACCTCTAGGTTTTTCACCATGTATACAAAGTGTTCTATTTTCATTAATCAAAGGAATTCTTATCATTTTCTTGCCACATATTATTTCAGCCTGATTTTTACTTAACCAATCCATTCCTACAATAATATCAAATCCTCCTAAATCAATAGGAATCAAATCTATATTGAAATAATTTTCATCTAGATTTATAGTACAATTAGGAATGATTTCATAAGCTTCAATTATCTTACCATCAGCTAGTTCTATCATATATTTTTGATTTAACTTTTCTGAGGTTAGGTCAAGTAGTGGTCTAAACGTATCCAAAATAAAACTACGGGTTGCTCCAGTATCAAATAGTACAGTAGCGTACCGATTGTTTATAGGAAACGTACCCGTTACAACCTCCGGTTCGTGTCGAGCTTCTTCAGCTTGCATCACAAATGCTCTTCCCCGATGGTTGTTTTGGTTGACCGAAGCCTTACCCTTTAGTTGTGGACATTCGTTTCGAAGGTGGTTTTCGTTTCCACATTGATAACAGACTGGTTTTGGGTTCGTGGGGCTTTTACAGTCTCGGGATATATGTCCCTTTTTCTTGCAGTTGTAACAGATTACCATTGCGTAATTGCCCTGATGATATCTCTGACAAGTACTGCACCATGGCTGGTTTTCAGCTTGTGGTTTCTTTTCCCGTGTCATTCCTAAAAAGTTTCGGGTGGGCTATCGGGCTATCCTTTTCTAAGGATTTCCTCTAAACTTTCCTCCTGAATTATCATCACTCCATTTCCTCTTTTCTCCTGATCTAGGGTTACTTAATGATCTATTTCTTATCATTTTGTCAGTTAAGCTCCCTGATAGGCTTACGGCATCTTGAAAAGTTTTAGGCATAGCAGATTTTACTAGTCCTCTTATTGTGGTACTAATCCTCAAATATATCTTCCTATCATTTTTGCTTCTGGGGTCACTAGATGTGGTACTAGCCTTGAGAGTTCATTATATCTGTTAGTGTACTCTCGATGTGCTGCCCCTTTCATTTCTAATGCTAAGAATTCAGTCTCTAATTTTTCTATTTCATTGTAGGGACAGTATTTTTCTATTACTAAATCCCTGAATTCCTTCCAACTTAATTCATTCATAACATGCCTACCTTTAGTGTGCATTTCCATTTTCCACCAGGATTGTGCCTCCCCCTTTAGTGCATGCGAGGCAAACAAGTCGTTGGCGCATATTAAGTTCCTTCTGATCCAGAATATGTTGGAGGCTCTTATGATCAGTGAAGATGATGCATTTGGTTCCATACAGGTAATGTCTCCAAATCTTGAGTGCAAATACTACAACGCCCAACTCGAGATCATGAGTTGTGTAGTTCTTTTCGTGCACTTTAAGCTGTCGCGAAGCATAGGCAATCACCTTATCCTTCTGCATTAGTACACATCCCAATCCTTGATGTGAAGCATCGTAGTATACCACAAAATCATCAGTTCCGTCTGGGAGAGACAATATAGGCGCGTTGCACAACTTCTCTTTCAACGTTTGGAACGCTTGTTCTTGTGCATGTCCCCAATCACACTTCTTGTCTTTCTGAGTAAGCAGGGTTAATGGTTGCGCGATCTTTGAAAAATTCGCGATGAAGCGACGATAATAACCGGCCAATCCTAAAAATTGTCGTATCTCTGATGGTGTCTGGGGCGTATCCCATTTCTTCACCGCTTTGATTTTGCCGGGATCTACATGAATCCCATCCTTGTTAACCACATGACCCAAAAACTTCACTTCCCGCAACCAAAATTCACACTTCGAGAATTTGGCGAAAAGTTTCTCTTCCCGTAGCAGCTCCAGAATTGCCCGAAGGTGTTCTTCATGATCCTCTTTTGATCGGGAGTAGATAAGGATATCGTCTATGAACACGATCACGAACTTATCCAAGTAAGGTTTGCACACCCAATTCATTAGATCCATGAACACAGCTGGTGTGTTAGTCAGCCCGAACGGCATGACCAAGAACTCATAGTGCCCATAACGAGTCCTAAACGCTGTCTTCGGTATGTCGTCCTCGAAAACCCTTAGTTGATAATAACCAGAACGAAGATCGATCTTCGAAAAATACGAAGCTCCTTGCAGCTGATCAAATAGATCGTCGATCCTGGGGAGAGGATATCGATTCTTCACCGTTAACTTATTCAGTTCACGGTAATCGATACACATGCGGAACGATCCATCCTTCTTCTTGACAAATAGTACCGTTGCTCCCCACGGTGAATGACTTGGTCGAATAAAACCCTTCTCCAGTAGCTCTTGTAATTGACTAGATAACTCTTGCATCTCAGATGGCGCTAACCGATAAGGCGTCTTCGCTACCGGTGTAGCTCCAGGAACCAACTCAATATGGAATTCCACCTGTCGTGGAGGAGGCAAACCAGACAAGTCATCTGGAAATACTTCTGGGTAATCCCGTACCACTGGAATATCTACTAGTTTCCTCTCTTCGTCTTTCTTTTCAACCACATGAGCCAGAAAAGCGTAGCACTGCTTTCGTAAACTCTGGCGCGCTTTCATGTAGGAAATAAGCTTTAAGTTCCTTCCCGATCGTTCTCCCTGAACCTTGAGTACCTCCCCGTTTGGCATAGGGATTCGTACTACTTTGTCCCGACAGACAATCTCTGCTCCGTTTTGCGACAACCAATCCATGCCCACAATCACATCAAAGCTTCCTAAATCGAAGTGTATCAAATCTATATCGAAGGCATGATCCTCCAATGTCAACGAGCACTTCCTAATAATCTCATCGGCCTGAACAACCCTACCATTGGCCATCTCTACAGAGTAGCTAGTTTCTAGCCTACTAGGACTCAAATCAAGCAATTGCACAAACACAGAAGATATAAAACTATTGTCTGCTCCAGTATCAAATAATATAGATGCGAAGTGATGATTGAGTAAGTGCGTACCCGTGACAACATTCGGGTCCTGACGAGCATCATTGGCTCCAATGACGAATGCACGTCCCCGAGCTGCATTCCCCTGATTGGTCGGGCCTTGATTCCCAGCTATGGCCATCACCTGTTGCTGGTTGTTTCCCTGTTGACCCGATGCCCGATTCAGCCTGGGGCACATGTTCCTGTAATGATCAGGGCTTCCACACTCATAACAAGCCCTTGCATTCCCGGCGGGGTTAACCGCGTTGACGGGTGCTACAAAATTCGGTGCAGTTCTACAATCTATTGCCAAATGCCCCGGGCGTCTACAGTTCGGCCCCACATACTCTCTCTTGGCCTAAGACACGGCCACAAAATTCCTGGTCGTCTTGACCCTCTTATCAAACTTCCCGGCACTCGACCGACTCGATTCCCCAACATCCTTTCGCTTCTCTGCTCCCGTGCCCAGAACCCCTGTTCTTACCATCTCATCAGTCAGAGCGCCAACTTTCAGAATTGCGTTCTGAATAGTAGGAGGAGTAGCTGCTGTAACCATCGCTCTAATTTGAGGCGCAAGTCCCCAAATGTACCTCTCAATCCTCTTTGATTCTGGCGTGACCAGATGCGGAACCAATCTTGCCAACTCATGAAAACGATCAGTATAAGCTGCATGCCCTGCCCCCACCATAGCATGATTCCAGAACTCATGCTCTAATTTCTGCATCTCGTTGAGGGGGCAGTATTCCTCGGTGATCAAGGCTTTAAACTCATCCCATGACATCTGCATCGTAGATTCTCTTCCTCTAGCTTGAACCTGGGTGTTCCACCAGGTTAGGGCTTTGCCCTGCAGTGAGCAGGTGGCATATTTGATTCTCTGGCTGTCGAGGCACTCGCTGATGTCAATCACTGCCTCCATCTTTTCCAGCCACCTGGTTAAGCCTATTGCCCCACCTTTCCAATCGAATTCCCTTGGTTTGCAAGCCACAAACTCCTTGTACGAACACCCCCGACGTGCATTAACAACCCCAGTCTCAATACCGGCTGTACCACCATTTCCGGTCTCCTGGTTGCTTTCGTTTCCAGTCGGGTTTTCGTTTCCCACCTCAGTTTCGATCCCACATGGGCTCTTTCTCCATTATCTCCATCATCGTTGCCACCATCCTCGTGAGGGTGGTGTTGCTGGAGTGCGTCGCTCACTTGGGCCACGATAGTAGGAATCAGTGCGGCCAACTATTGAGCGATCAGGGCTGCCATATCAGCATTCCCTGTTCCCTGATTGTTACTGGCAGGAGCATCACTTGTTCTTGGTGCTCTGCTTCTGCCTCTGCCCCTTGGGGCTTCACTCCCGCCACTATTACTGCGGGTAACTCTTCGAGGCGGCATTTTCTAATCATAGAAAAGTAAACACATAAGCTTAAATCATTTCAAAGTGTATTATCCATAACACTCATCAAGTCCAGTATTCCCAAGTTAATATCATACTTATTGTCATCACACATCGCATGCAATTCGTGTAGTTCTCACACCATGAATTGGTAATGTCTAAACAATAATCCATCATAAGAGTTGTAAATTCATGTATATAATATCACGTTTAGTCTAGCGGAGGTTGTCTATTTCCTCCTCTTTCGAGGTTTCAGACATAGCCTCCTCAGGGTTAATCTCAATGTCCAAGGTCAAGCGCAATAGCATGATCTGTGAAGATCTCTTCGGGTTTAATACCCGGATTTGATAAACCAACTCGGCGCGCAGAGGGAACGGAAGATCCAATAGAAGCATCCCATAAAAGAGTGAGCACAAGGGCTCGCTCATAGGGTGGAAAGATCACATAACAAATAGATGAACAAATCAAGCAGCGAGGTACACATACACGAGATATAATATGAATACAGATCCTAGCATGCAAATCTACATGAAGGTTCCTAGGTTATAGTCTAGGTCAAGCGTATTGCCCAATTCTCAATAACCAATGGCTCTGATACCAATTTGGTCACACCCCGCTAAAAGCGGAAACACGGGGATGTAACGAGACCGGGATCGTCATAACACATGGTAAGCGATAGAGATGCAATATAACAAATGATGACAAGCGTGTCATGACGACACCCGACAACAAGGGGACTTGTGTTGAGTTTAGTCAATGTTCACGACAACATAGCTATAAGCATAAACATGATGATGATTCACGTAATCACAAAAAGATGAAATTGTAATATGAATTCCCACAACCCGGGAACAAGTTTCAAAAGATTGTAAATGTTTACACATATTAACATTGTTCAAAATAATTGTTTGTCAAATATGTTAAGTCCCAAAAATGCATCCTAGGGTCTCCACTAAGGCAGCACACCTAGATTCCGGAACTTGCATGATCACCTGAAAAGATATGCTCAAAACGGTCAACATAATTGTTGGTGAGCTCGCAGGTTTAAGTAATAAAAGTGTAGTGATGCTGTATAAAGTAAGCGTAATGGAATACTGTGAATACAGTTATATACACAAGTAAAACAAACCTAACGACGTACACAAAGAAATTGTCGGCATATATTCACCCAAGGGCCCGTTCCTGGGGCCACTGATGGTACAAACTAGTTTACCATCGAACAAGGGTGGGGGTGTCAACCCAGTAGTACTACCAATACCTAACCATCGGTTCCCATACTGGAAGTAAATAGTTGCAAAGATAGAACCACACAGCAGACCCAAGCATGTATCAGATAAGTACTTGTAACACAGTATCACGTTGATTCCTTGTATGTAAAATGTAAGTAAGTTGTACAGCATTGAAAATGGTTAAGCATACTTTTTCCCCAAGTTGTAAATGATTGAAATATTGCATAAACGTAAAAAAGGGCCACGAAACTCACTTGTTAAGTGGTAAGTATGTATGATCAAAGTATCCAAATATTGAATGCAAATGAACGGTCAAACACCTATTGACAGTTATTGTTAAGCATTAACGATATGAAATAAGCGCATAATAATGATCGATCGGTTCGGGTTGTATCGGCTGGGTCGCGTGTAACACACAGAAACAGACACACGTACTAGATCTTATGTAGATCCAAGTACTAAACATTGTCGCCATTGTTGATGATGTTTAATTAAAGTTTCATTGTTATTGAGAAAGTATTAGATAAGTGTCAATAGTTATAAGTCGGTTGATGGTTGTAATCTGTTAGTTTAATTTGTTTAGAATAGTATTTGTGCCCTTTTTAGCATTGACTTTAATATTTGTGGCCGAATAATGGCTACTGTGTTAATGTTACCTCAACATCACACGTCATACTCACACCACTCACAAAAGGAAATCACACACAACAATTACAGTCGCACGACAAGACCAGACGCACGACTCAACCTCCATACGCACGAATCAACCCTCAATCGTGCGAATCAGCTTCATTCGTACGATTGAGCCTTCATTCGTATGACTAGCATTCAGTCATACCACACAACACCCAATCGCACGACTCAACCTCCATACGCACGAATCAACCTTCAATCGTGCGAATTAGCTACTTTCGTACGATTGAACCTTCATTCGTGGGATTGGACTCCAGTCGTGTGAATCACGCTCAATCGCATACACTCATTCGCACACATGACTCAATCGCATACAAACACACAGTCGCACGACTTAGTCGCACGACATGCCCAGTCGCACAACTCAGTCGCACGATTGACTCAGACGCATGGTTCAGTCGCACGACTCACCCAGTCGCACGGCTCAATCGCATGACATACCCAGTCGCCTGGACAACAGAATCGCGACTGTGGTCGGGCTGAGCAGCCCCCCGGCTGCTCTAAACGTGTGTTTTACACCATAAGGACTTCCAGAAACACTCTACAAACATACACAAACATGAAACACAAGCAGAAAGACCTCACACGCACCCATACGACCTTGTGTGTTCGGGTTGAACCCGAACACCCGAAACCCTAGTTTGGACAGCCGTAAAAAGGCAAGAAAAGAGACAACCAAAGTCGTCTACCTGCTAGAAATGAGTAGACTAGGCTGTAGATGAAGTCTAGACGACGAAAACGAGCCTAAGCGGGTCGGATTTGGTGCTAGAATGAAGAAGATGTGTAGAGAGGATGAAGATGAAGAAGATGATGAAAATGAGAGATTAGGGCTGGTAATGGGTTTATATACCCAGCCCAAGTTTGCAAAATTACAAGTTTAGTCCCTGCACTTAACCCCCGAGTTTCCCAAATTTGGTTCGGTTGAAAAACGACTTTATTAGGTTAATCATATTAGTTATAAAAATGCATTTAATGATATTATGACTTAAGAAATGGTTTTATTTGGTGACGTTTAATATATATAAAAATGAAATATTTGGCGGTTTCGAAGATGAGAGTTTTTAAAAGTTTTTAAGGTTAACATATGATTATAACGAATACACACGCACAACGATGATAAAGCACACATGATATCCACATAAAGAGTTAAATAAAGATGAGGAATGATCGATCAAGGAATAGTTAACGGAAAATCACGTTAATTGACGGACCTTAAGATGACGGATGTCACAACGACAATATACATTCACACAAGACTCTCCCTAGTCGGGCACATCCCCTCATTGTCGTGTCCGTTATGGTCATGGATCACTATCCTGGTTCTGCGAGAGATCTAGGATTTGCGCCTCCCCATAAATCCATTCAAAGCGACCCTACTTCTCTCTAACATAGGTGATTTCATGAATCATTAAAAGCATCTGGTTATATTGATTCTCACAATCATTTAACCTGAATATGCTTAACCTCCTATTGGTCACTGGTTCAGGGTACTCCCCAGAGTGAATGGAATAGGAAGTTCGTGACTCCATTTTTGTTTTAGGGTACTCCCCTATAGTGACTCCGTTGGTCATATGATTAAGTTGTCCTATTGAACCTAGATCTTGGGATCTCCAGTCGGCTAGGTTAGCTTTCCCTTATATTCCCTTTTCCTACGGGCTTTAGTCCAATTCGTCTCATTTCAACCCGCTGGTTGTTGGATCCAAAATTATTATCTATCACTTTGTCAAGTCGATATAGATAACTTCAATCGAGATAACTTTTCATGGTGTGTGTTTAACTCGTAAGTTAATAATGGCTATGTGAAACTTTTAAGTGTATTTGAAGAATACAATTCTTATTTCAAGACAAACACATCCCCTTTATGCCTTTGGTAGAAGACATCTATCAAGATTCTAAATCTAGCCAATTAGAATCCGATTCTATCATAGACTTTCTATGATCTTTGTGTACTACACTAGATCATGGGTTTGTAATATCTTTGGATTGCCAAAATCCATATTACTAACATTTTATTTTCAAATGCCAGAAAAACCCCACATTTAGGTGTTATTGGATAACATTCATATGGGGTAATGAAGGTTCTCCCTTTCTAAATAGGTTTGGGAAAACTTCTCACAAAACTATTTCTACATATCCTAAAGGATTGTTTCTAAAATGGCCTATCCCCCACATTTCTTGCAATTTGATTTCAAAATGAGGTTTGTTATCGGACAAACCTAGAAAACTGAGTCCTCCTCATTAGGCTTTGTATACTAGATAACATAATCTAGTTAGTTAAGTGTTCTATAGGTTATATCAACCTCCTTGAACCGAATAAGTATCCTCTTTCAACTTTGTCTATACATAACTGACCTCCTTAGAGCATCATAATTGATAAGTACTAGTCTAGCATGCTTTAGACTACAGTACTTTAGCATGTGAACAAAAGATGCATCATTCTGATCCTTCACAGCTTTAAGGAATAACACACTATCCCTTGTCCATATCCATATCTTATTATAGACAAATCATAAGACTTATTCGTCATCATTCGGTTTAGGAACATAACTCATTTTCCTTTAAACCTCTCATCCATAGGCAAGTCACCAGCCATAACGCTGGACCCGGTAGCCGCCTCAACACCAACTCAGCAGCAACCAGTCGGTAGCAACTGTCGAAACTCGACATTACCACAATAGGTTGGTAGCAACTAAAAAGCAAGCTCGGTACCAATCTAGCATACACACACTTTAGTAGTTGGCATTGAGTTAAAACCAAGATATCGGTAGCATCTTTCAAACTACTTAGCCGACTTTCAAGCACAACAGTGCGTGCGTGTGAAGTGCAAAGGGCACTATCTTCCCTTTGACTTATAAAGACTAAGTAATAAGTCTTGATTCAATTCACTTTAATGAACACATTTACATTAACAAGATAAATAAAACTCGTCTACAATTAGTATTACATTAAGACAAAGTCAAACACATTGACACTAAATAATATGCAATTCGTAAAGTTTGCATGGAGTTATTGACAATCATGTCTTGTTGTTCCCTTTAGGCTATGTATAACTAGGATACGTTCCCAAACGAAAGAAAAATCCTCCATATGGCTCTAACAACATTAAAATGGTAGACGTATCTACATTTAGATCTTTCAGAATGAATTTAACTAAATTCTTTAAAGATAACATATATTGCTTTCATATGTAGATTTATCCACACTTGTGAATTTTTATGATAACTTCAAATGAACTTTATCAGTATATCTCGTACTTGTGTATTTAATCTCATTACACTTATCATATTTTCGATCTCATGATACACTTATCATATTTCTGATCTCATGATATGGTATGACATTTGATGTCTCATCTTCTACACTTAAAACAATTCAACAACTCTTAAATTGTTTCCTATGCAAATCTCTTATTGCACTATCTGTTTAAAGTTATATATTTTATAAATATTATATCATTGACGTTTAAAAATATTTCCCTCAAAATCAATTTGAACGTTATGATAGAAATTGATTTATTTTGTTGTAAATATTGCATGTGTTATCGTAAGATATTGAACACAAATAATAATACAACCGAAATTAAAACGTAAAGTGTAAAACACTTTTTAATAATAATTTAAACGGATAAAAATTACATCTAGATATCAAATCTCAAAGTGTTATTATCTATAATATTTTTATCATTAGCAATGATATCGATTTTGTGGCATGTTTTGAGGTACTCCCTCAAGTGACTTCACTCATACGATCAAATTTCTCATTTAATCTTGAAACTCTAAATTTAAATAGTCAAACCGACCAAAAAACAACAACATTTTGTATACACTATCTTATTCATAAGTAGTTGTATTTAAATAATTATTTCTATTCACAACAACCTCGAGTTGTTGTTGTTTTTTTTTCGAATAATCTCATCGAGACTATTATGTGGTTTGAGACGTGCTACTTCTCCCATGAGTAGTTAACCATTTTAGATTATGAAACACATTTTTTATTTATTCAAAACATTTCCTAGCTTTGCAACTATTTTAAAAATATATCGTATTTATTTTATGTCTTGATCACAATTGTCAAAACCATAAACTCCAAAATGGTTTTAGTATATAAATTAATATCTAACACGTTCGTTAGAAGACAAACAACTACAAACAATTCTTTTTAACACTTTTCGATTTATAGAAAAAATCATTTCTAACACATTCATTAGACAATAAATGATTATAAAAACGTGTTTAAACACATTTTTGGTTTATACACATAAACCATTTTTAACAAATGATTACAACAATCATTTTTAAAAATTATGATTCTTATTAAATAAATCATTTTCTAACACGCTCGTTAGAAAATATATGATCACCAATAACCTTTTAAGCTTGTCTCGCTTTAAAAGCTTTTCGATATAAAAAATATAAACGGGTTCTAACACGCTTATTAGAAATAAACAACTACAAAGCATTTCTTTAAGCTTATCAGTTTATATACAATAAACCCGCTTCTAACATGCTCGTTAGATCTAAACGATTACAAAATCGTTTGTAAGCTTTTTGACTCGTATAAGATAAACTATTTCCCTTTTTGTTGCAAAACACTAGTTTTTAATTTTTTTCTAAAACAAAAATTGATTTTGCTTAAATAATTGTAGTCATAAATAGTTTTAAAACTATAAACCCATGACTTTCTAATGGTTTTTAGAAATTAAACCATCTCTAACACACATGGTAGATTGTTAAACATTTATAAAAATGTTTTAACACATGATAGAATAAAAAAATTGTTTGGTAACACAGTATTTTGAATATTAGATTGTACTCCAATCTTTATTAAAATCCAAACATGACGTTGCACTAAAATATTTCCCAAAAAAATTGTTTGATTTTTAACAAAAATCTCAAATAAAATTTTCTTTAACATTTCGTGAACCTAAAAAAACTATATTAATAAGGTTTTACAAATCCAATCACGAAATCTGTTTTAAGATTGTAGGAATTAGGTTCACTTTTATATTAAAAGATAGTAATTCTAACGATACTCTCGTTAGCAATAAGAAATATTCTAGTACAATACCATTTATAGATACAACTAGAAAAATATATATAAACAATTTTTATGTACCAAACTTGATTCAGATATTCGTCTTGAGTATATACTCCAACGAGTGTTCATATAGCATTCTTGACACGAGTATTCATCACGTTCGAATCTTCAACTATACCCTTCACTACAACAATTAACAAACAAAAGATTGACGGTTGTGGCTGAGGATCGTGTTAGACACGGGTCCCTTAAAACAGATTTCGTGTCTCTACTCAAGACAACACGTGTGTCTCCCAGGGTACAACAGCCAAAGCAGTATGTACTGCCGAAGAGTGCCTCAGGCCCGAGAGATCACCGGATAAAATATGTGTTATGATATTCTGTGGAAAAGGGTTAAAGATGATGGTGTAGGAAGAACAATTTAGAGAGTGCTCCTCTCTAAATTTTTATAACACTTGTTGACCCTAAGGAATAAATTTATTCTTTTTTTCTTTTCTCATCACGAGTTTAGTTATATACTCATACTAAAGAAATTTCTTCTCTTTTTTTTCTTTTCTCATCATGAGTTTAGTTATATACTCATGCTAAAGACTTCATATTAATGTGAGTTTTATGATTCACAAACAAAACTTTCATTTGATTTATAAATGTTTTATGAGACCAAATTAAAACTCTCATTTTATTCATGACATGTTAATGCCAATTTTAATAAAAATATGATCCATAATAAACATTCATAATATTTATTAAAAGACTTGGTTAACACAAAACATCAATCTTAATCAATACATGGCTTATTAGCATTATGCAAGAAATTGCAACAATTTCCTACTATAATCACCCAAGTTTTACTTTCTTCATTCCGACCACTCCACTTCGAGCATCGATATATAATTCATCTTAGCTTCAGTTTGGACACGGTATAGTTCATTACAAAACGAGAACTTAAACCAATAAATAAATACCTATTTATATAAAAAATATATAAACATAATTATTTTATGTCCAAAATTCCAACACATAATAGATTTGTTCTTGCAACCACCCAAAGATAATATACAATGTTAACTAACTAGAGAACTTCAGTTTAAAGTCGTTCGATAAAATACCACCTACTGAGTCAAATACGCCACCCTTCAAACTCAAAAAGTCAGTCTGATAAAATACCAAAACGTTCATTTAAAGGTAGGGGCCAACACGTAAGACCTTGCCTTCAAATATTCGCCTTAAATGATCGCAAACAACCATATGAAAATGGTGTGGGATTAGACTAGTATTTATAGCAAGGCATACAATTAAAATATGAAAATTCATCCAATAAAATACAAAATATCAACCAATGACATCCTTTCCTGTACTCCTGTCAGCATAGAAGGTTGCAGCCCATCTCTCAAACTTGTTATACGCGGTCACCCAAACTTGATACTTGTTGTAGGAAGCGTGTATTTGTGGGTATACATTCAATCAATTAGATCTTGACTAGAATCACTACCTGGAAGAATGAGTATGACTGAAGGTCAAATTCGTCGCTAATTACCGACATAACACATGAATAAATAAGTAGTTATCGCTGGATAATTTACAAACAGATTACTAACCGCATCCACAAAATCCAAAAAGAAAAGAATATATTTTTAAGATTTTTTTTATTAAGAATTTCACAAACTAATGACAGATAGATCCCATAATATTTTAAGAAAAAAATCTAAGTAATCACCGGAAAAATCATATGTATATATATATGTATATATGTGTATATAATATATACATATATATATATATGGTGTGTGTATATATATATGATATATATATATATATATATAGATATATGAAGATAGATATATATATATAGAGATATTAGAGGAGATATAATATATATAGATATAAGATATCTATATGAGTAATAGATAGGTAGAGTATATCTCTGTCTAGTATCCTATCTCTCTTCTCTGTCTCTCTCTCTACTCATGTCTCTCCCTCTCTCTCTCTCTCTCTCTCTCTCTCTTCATCTCTCTCTCTCTCTCATCTATATCTCTCTCTCTCTCTCTCTCTCTGTCTCTCTCCTCTCTCTCTCTCCTCTCTCTCTCTCCCTCTCTCTCTCTCTCCCTCTCTCATCCTCTGTCTCTCTCTCTGTCCTCCCTCTCTCTCTCTGTCTCTCCCTCTCCTCTCTCCTATCTCTCTCTCTCTCTCTCTCTCTGTCCTCTTCTCCTCTCTCTCCTCTCTCTCTCCTCTCTCTCTCATCTCTCTACCTCTCTCTCTCTCTCCTCTTCTCTCTCTCTCTCTCTCCTCTCTCTCTCTCTCCCTCTCTCTCTCTCTCGTCTCCCTCTCTCTCTTCTCTCTCTCTCTCCTCTCTTCTCTCTCTGTGTCTCTTCTCCTTTCTCTCTCTCTCTCTTTCTCTCTCTCTCTCTCTCTCTCTCTCTCGTCTCTCTCGTCTCTCTCTTTCTCTTCTCTCTTTATCTCTCCTCTCTCTGTCTCTTCTCTCTCTCTCTCTCTCTCTCTCTCTCTCTCTCTCTCTCTCTCTCTCTCTCTCTCTCCTATCTCTCTCTCTCTCTCTCTCTCTCTCTCTCTCTCACTCTCTCTCTCTCTCTATCCTCTCTCTCTCTCTCTCTCTCTCTCTCTCTCTCTTCTCTCTCTCTCTATCTCTCTCTCTTCTCTCTTCTCTGTTCGGTTCAAATGAGAACTCATCCTTTTTGTGAGAATCCTTTAACCCATTATCAACCATTGATTAAAATTTAAGTAGTCAAGCTCTTTTCTTTCTTTTTTTGATCAAAAAGGACATAAGAGTCAATTAACTCACATATATTAACTCTTATTTTTTTTCTTTTTTTAAATGTTTCCCCCCATGTTTATAAAACTTTCATAACTTTTTTGTACATTGTTATTTTTTATATAGATTGCACATTAAATTCGTTATATTTTTCTCTTTAATTTCCATATAATTTTGCAAATTGTATTTTTTCTTGAATTAATGAAATTACACCAGTTACCTACACTAATGTTACACTACTGTATAGAAACTTTTACACATGATTACACTATTTTACACTACTATAGTATTGCGAAAAAAACGTTTAACCCATGCATAGTTATATCAGGTTATAATGTTATACTAATGTAACCTTTAGCAAAGTTGTAACGAAAACATCTAGTTTTACTATTAATTACCTGGTATTACACCACTCTAACTAAAAGTAGCACAATAATTAACAATCAAACGGCATTACATCAATGTAAACTAGTGTAACTCAATATTAACAAATGTAAAACAATCTATAAAACTAATGTAAAACAAACTAATCGCCACTACACCCGATGTTACACCATTCAAACTTACAGTAACAACGCCATTATAACAACCTAACAACCAAACGACATTAAATAATGTAATTACGTGTCTACACCACCGTAACCAAATTTCAAAACTATAATAAAATAAAAAAAACAAAACTATACCACTGTAACAAAATTAACCTAACAACCAAAACAACTAAACAACCAAAACAACATTAAACCATGTAACTACACCTTCATGATTTCGGAAACCTAACAATCAAAATAACATTAAACCATGTAACTATACTACCGTAATGAAATTTCAACATTGTCACGAAGCCACATTAACAAAACTACAATACTGTAACAAAAAAATCACTTTAATTAAACTATTGCAACAAAACTAAACCTAAAAAGATATATATACACCTGTAACAAAAAAACCCACTAAAAATACAATATAATACAAAAACATCAATATTAACATAATATAATACAAGAACATATAGATACATGATGTTGGTTTGGCCCATAAGATTGAACCTGGCATACAACCTTCGGTGTAAACCCAGATCAGAACCCAAATATAAACGGGATTATGGTGGCGGCAGTAGTGTGGTGGCGGTGGTAATGTGGTGGCGGTGGTAGTGTGGTCGAGGTGGTGTATGCGGTGGAGAATGAGAACCTAGATTTGAACTATTGTTTTTAAGGACAGTGGGATCTGGTGGCGATAGTTGCGCTTTGGTAGTTGATGCCACAGTAGGATCCGTGTTGTTAACGGTGGTGGTGTTGATCTGGTGGCGATGGTAGTGCTTTGAAAGCCACCAGCGAGGGGTGTTGTGTGGAAATGGTAGATCTGGAAGCCGCCGGAGGGGGTGGCAAAATCCACTAGATTGGAAAGTACCATCACCATCCACGTCCAGATCTCCCTAGAATAAATTTGTTGATCAATGTTCGGTTCCTTGCACAATGTAAATCCACCAGCTTACGTAGCACCTAGTTGCTTGGGACCAGGAACCACCACCATCATCGGTGCTAGGAAACACCACCATCGACGTAAAAGTAGAAGCAAAAAAGAGTTAAGGGCTTTTAGGTGCCATCATCAGGACCAAGAACCGCCATCATTGTTGATATTTTTGCTAGAAAAGAGAAAGATAAAATGAAATAGGTGTGTGTTTGAGTGGTTGTGTTCTAGATCTAGAAAGATGATTTTTAAATGGAAGAGATAAAAGAAGCCATGTGGGTGTCTGACATTCACATGAAAAGTGAAAAGCAAAAAGACCTATTTACCCTTGATCTCATATCCACCATTGATTTGGTATCTAGAAAATATTATATATATATATATATATATATATCAGAAGTGGCTACGCAAGGGTCTGTAAGGATTCCTATAAGTCTGATGAAACCAAAACATCCAAAGTCTCTCTGTAAGCAATGCAATAAAGAACTGAAGTAGAATTGCTTCGGAAGTTTTACACCATGCATTAGAAATATTCTAAGTGTAAGATCTTCCGAAGCCAAGACCAATATCTTTCGAAGCGAAAAGTGAAGTCTTCCGAAGCTTCAGAGACAAAGTCTTTCGAAGCCAAATAGTGAAGACAGATTTCTTCCGAAGACTTTTAGAGATATGCCTTTATCCGATGTACTTTACCATAAAGCTGGACCACCTTTCCGCTGCAACTCTGATTAGTCACCAACTTACATGAGTTGGTGAAAGGTCCATGCTTTTGGTAACTGTATATTGAGGTCTTGAGTCCATGCTTTCTACTTTATGTACTTTTATCCTTTTTGTAATATATTAGGATGTGAGCTATGGCATGTCATAGTCACAAGTCAAAAGGCAGATATGCCTTTTGATTCTACAATTGATTTTGTTTGTGTCTAGTCAATTGTATCCAGCTGGCTTTCAAAGTATAGCCGGCTGTAGGTTGTAGTATAAGTATTCCATGTTCTAGTATCGTTCTTTATGCTTTGTAACACTTGTAATAGAACTTGAGAAAACAATATACTGCATCCTTGAAACCCAATCTTTTGTGTTCTCTTGTTCTGTCTCTTTCTCATTACTTGTGTCCTTGGTATCATTATTGTGATTAATCCAGTTTACTGTTTGATTAAGTTTGGTTAATCTCCTCTTTGCGTTGTTGTGTTGTAAGTGACCACCCTTCACCGGTCCTGAATACAACAATAGTGCTATCTCTATCACTGAGAACCCTGTGCAGCATTCAAGGACCAAACACATCAATATCAGGTATCATTTAATAAGAGATAACTATGAAAAGGGATTAATTAAACTAGTCAAAGTTCATACAGATTAACAATATGCTGATCTGTTTACAAAAGCTTTTGATGAACAGAGATTTAAATATCTAATATCAGCTATTGGGATGATTAACTTTGAGTAGATCTTTTCTTAAAACTAATTCTAATTATTTCTTAAAATATGTGTGTCCTAAGTTGTCTAGGTCATCACTTTCATAAGCTCATGTTCTCTTTGGACATCAAATCCTTTTGAAGATTTTCCTTAGATTCTTGAAAATTTTCTGATCCTTCGGAAGATATATTTTTACCTTCGAAAGTAAATCATGTCTTCAAAATAAATAACTGTCTAAGAAATTTTACCTTCGGAAGAAGTTTCAATCTATCTTCCGAAGCTTAAATATTTGTCTCAGACACTTATTTGTTTTTAAGGACTTTTTCCTTCCGAAGCAAAATTAACTCTCGGAAGCTTTGTTGTTTTATATACAAAGCATTCAAGTGTTTATTTCTCTTCCGAAGCAAAATTTTCAAGATTCTCAGGAAAATCTTCCAAAGTCATTTTAGCTTCGGAAGCTTTTTCATTATAACTTCCGAAGATAATTTACCTTCGGAAGCTTTTCGAATTCCAAGAAAACTACTTTTTGCGCAAAAGTAAACTACTTTTTCAGAGGTGGAACAGACATTCGGATTTCAAAGTTTATCCTCTTTCATTAACTTTGGTTCAAATCCTTTTCACATAAATACCCAACGGTTCCCCCTCTCCCTCACTATCTTCTTCAATTATACTATTCCTCAAACCTAATTCCCAAACCGCCTTTGCTTTTCACCTTTCTTCATCCTTATGCTTCTCAAATGGCCAACCTTAACCGCAAAAACAACCCAGATTTCTCCATGCAACTTCACAGGCAACACAATCAGGTTGCTCTGTTAAGCTCTGAGAAAGATGAAAGTTTCTCAGAGATTTGCCGGTTCTTAGCTTTATCAAATTACTTCACCTCCCTAACCATTGATCCTACTCTCTATGAGGATCATCTGCTTGAATTTTGGAAGACCAGCCAAGAGGTCATCATGGATGGGGAGAAGGCACTGTCTGCCACAATGCAAGGGAGGACAATCTTCATCACTCCGGCCATCATCAACACTCAGTTGCAGCTGGATGATGAAGAAGGTGAGTTGTCCTTCCTAAAGGAAGCTGTCAATCATTCCTTTGAGCAGATGGGCTATGAGAGAGATTTCTCTATAAAGACCTTCAGGAAAGGGAAGGTCTCATCCCAGTGGAAATACCTACTCCATGTGGCTATTCACAGCTTGTCAAACAAGCATGGAGGGTGGGACCAGATTCCTGAGGATCTCTCCTTTATAGTGCATGGAATGGTTCAAGGGGTGGGACCAATTTGCTTGCTAACTTGGACTCGTTAGAGTATTATATGTTTCCCAGATATGTTCAACACATTCTCAACTGTGAACTGGGCTCACAGTTGAGGGAAACAGATAATATTCTTAAATTGGGACAGATGAAGCCCGGCATCTTTAAAATAATGAAGAAGCTAACTGTAGGCTTCTTAGGGGTAGAAACAACCCTTGTCCCCAAAATGTTAGAGCTCATTGCTCAAGGTGACAACCTAGCTACACAATCTAGTGTTGAACCCACACCTTCTACCTCTCTACCACTAAAAAGGCCTCAAGTAACCCTTACCTACCAAAGAAAATCCAAACGAACCCCTGCTCAAGCTATTAAGTCTGTGCAGGTCCCCATATACTCACCTATACAGGAGGAAGTGGACACTAGAGCTCCCACTTCCCCTGAGGAGCAAACCACTCCCATCTCTTCAACTATCAAGGCTGAGGTTCCTCATGCTCACCCTAATGAGCTCACAAGCCCAACTGCCTTAAGCCTTCACTCTGAGTCTCAACACTCAAGTGAACAACCTTCAGGGGACAGTTACCATCCCCAGCCTTTAGATCTAAATCCACCTATTTCCAACCTTTCATTCTATACTGATGAAGACTTAGGTTTCAGTGAGTACCATGAGTCTCTCTTCTCTTCCCCTACTCAAAGAGAGATGAGTACTCCTGAGTCTCCTCAGTGTAGCCCACATCAGTCACCTATAACTGAGGTGGATACTTCTGAACTCGTTCAGGATATCCATATGGAAGAGGCTTTCACTTTTGCAAGTGATTACATTATTAAGACCTCAACCATGACAACTCAGCCCATTGACATCTCAACTGAGAATGTTAATCAGCAGAGGAAATCCAGCAGCCAAGAACCTAAAGCTGGTGGTGAGAGAGAGGACTTTGGTCCAATTATCTCATCCCCCAATGATTCTTCTGACGAAGAAGAGGGGAATCTGAGACTAAAGGTGCAAAAACATGCTCCTATTTAGTCTTTAAGGTTAGTCACCTTGAATCTCAGGTGACTACCCTTCACAACATGGTCAATGATCAGCAACTTGAAATATCTTATCTCAGGGAAAAACTAGCTGGGAGACCTTTAAGAAGAGTTCAACCAGGAACACAAGAACCTGTGAATGTGGTTGACCTAACCTCTAGCTCACCTATGCAAGAGGGTGATGCTACCAAAAAGGGGGAGAGAGTCATTACAGACACAGAACCTGGGAGTTCTTTAGAAAGTATGGACATTGAGGACTCACCATCCTCATTTGTAATTGTGCATACTCAGCAACTTCCTCAAGTTCACATTAATATGGACTCTATAGACTCTATCATCAGGAGTCTCTTTGAGGAAGGTATACCAAGGGCTATGTCATCCCGACCTCAAGGAACTTCAAACTACATCATTGGGTGGAGGTATGATGCTGATAGAAGAGACTTTATTCTTCACAGAGTTCAAGGGAAACAAGAAGTATTTGATTTTCAAACCTTGAACTACTATGAAGGTCTTGATCTGGTCAACATGCCACTTGTCAATCCAAGCAAATCAAGACAAGCTGACAGGTTCGCACTCAGAATTCAAGACAGAATTACTGAAGAGTTCAGTCTAAGAAGGAGACAAAGACAATCAGGTAATGTCATTGGTCAACTGGATGCTGAGGCAGACCCTGAGATTAGCTTCAAAGGGAAAACCTTGGCTGAAGGCCCAGTGATAGAGCCTGAGAGCCCTGTCACACCAACAACTGCTTCAGAAATTCATTCCCTCAGTGAAACACCTGATGGTGAAGGTGTCTCACAACCTCTCTCTGGCCAGAGCATGGATGCTACACCAAGCAATGAAGGCCAAACCTCTATCCACCCTGAGTCACAATGGTCTGTGGGTGACAAAGGGAAAAGGATTTTGACTCCTGAGGAAATTGAGGAGGAGGAGGAGAGAGAGAGGAAGAGGAAGCTAAGGGGAGAAAGTTCCTCTGGGTCTTCAGGTTTTATGCAAGCTGCAATCAGGGCTGCCCTCAGACCAAACACTCAAGATGATGAGTTGAGGGCAGTCAGGATTACTTACCTGCCGACCAGGAACTATGACATAGATGAGATTATATCTCTCCCCTTAGAGCAACTAAATGAACTGGGTGACATGGAAGTGTCAAGAGAGATGAAAGAAAAAGAGGATGTAAGGTTACTTCTCCAATTCAAAGAGGAGAAGAGACAGAAAAGACTATACAAGCATACTCCTACTCTCTCCCAGTTCAAGAAAGCCCTGTGCAAGAGACTATGGCATCTACACAAGAACCTCAGGTAGACAAAGAAACAGACAGTCAAAACATGATCAACTACCTGAGTGCCACAGGTCTCTACCAGGCATCTTCACTTCTTCCCTTGTCCTTTGAGTATATTGAGTTTGAGTATCTCAAACAGCTTGAACTTCAAGTGCTCAAAGAACAAAAAGCTACTAAGAGAAAGATGAGGGAAGAGGCTGCAAAGTCAAGAGCCATCATCCAAAAGAGTATGAAGATGTCTGCTGACAGACAAAGGATGATGAGCTTCTTGAAGCTGTATGGATTCTCTGGAAGGAGACTTGGCCCTATGTCTCTATCCACAATGGATGAGCATATCAGGGTAATCAAGCAGAAGATCAAGAGTGGAGAGCTGATTGACTTATACTCTCCTCCAAGTCAAATCCCACCTGAAGTGGAGGTTAAGGTTGAACAACCTGAGACAACACAACCCGGACCTCCTGCTGAGCCTTAGCAAGCTTCATCTTCTGATCGACAGCAGGGTCAAACTCCCTCTCCTTCTGAACCTGTGAGGGAGGAACACCCAACTGAGAAAGACAAGGATGATCAACAAGGTGCTGCAGACCAGTCTTCTCAGTTAAAGTCCTCTAAGAGGAAGAAGAGGATGGCTTCTAAACCAAAGTCTAAGAAGAAGAAGCCTAAATCATCTACCTCTACAACTCAGGCTGAGTCAGATCAACCTAAGGAAGTGCATGAAGAGGCAGCCCAATCAACTCCAATACAAGTGGCTCCTCTTGCAGTTGAGACACCCATCTTATCCTGGACCTTCTCTACCAATCCAGAAAGATGGCATGTAATCAGAGATCAAGGTGTTGAGAATGTCTATACATGGCAAGACATAATCAACTTACCTTTTCATGATCTCTTTGAGATGAGAAGATACTATGAAAGTCTGAATGATCCTGACCATCTAATGAAGAAGGGTATGGTCATCATTGTGCTGAAGACTACTAACATTTGAAGATCTTCTAAATGTTTTGGTAGCATCAGCCTAGGGGGAGTTTATAAGGATTCCTATAAGTCTGATGAAACCAAAACATCCAAAGTCTCTCTGCAAGCAATGCCCTAAAGAACTGAAGTAGAATTGCTTCGGAAGTTTTACACCATGCACTAGAAATATTCTAAGTGTAAAATCTTCCGAAGCCAAGACCAATATCTTCCGAAGCCAAAAGTGAAGTCTTCCGAAGCTTAAGAGACAAAGTCTTCCGAAGCCAAATAGTGAAAACAGATTTCTTCCGAAGACTTTTAGAGATATGCCTTTATCTGATGTACTTTACCATAAACCTGGACCACCTTTTCGCTGCAACTTTGATTAGTCACCAACTTACATGAGTTGGTGAAAGGTCCATACTTTTGGTAACTGTACATTGAGGTCTTGAGTCCATGCTTTCTACTTTATGTACTTTTATCCTTTTTGTAATATATTAAGATATGAGCTATGGCATGTCATAGTCATAAGTCAAAAGGCAGATATGCCTTTTGATTCTACAATTGATTTTGTTTGTGTCTAGTCAATTGTATCCAGCTGGCTTTCAAAGTATAACCGGCTGTAGGTTGTAGTATAAGTATTCCATGTTCTAGTATCTTTCTTTATGTTTTGTAACACTTGTAATAGAACTTGAGAAAGCAATATACTGCATCCTTGAAACCCAATCTCTTGTGTTCTCTTGTTCTGTCTCTTTCTCATTACTTGTGTTCTTGGTATCATTATTGTGGTTAATCCAGTTTACTGTTTGATTAAGTTTGGTTAATCTCCTCTTTGTGTTGTTGTGTTGTAAGTGACCACCCTTCACCGGTCCTGCAGGGTCACTTAGCCATATTAGCCCTTGTCATTGAAAAGCAATAAGAAGAAAAGAAGATAGAGGATATTCTAGTAGTTCGTGACTTCCAGAGGTGTTTCCAGAGGATTTACCTGGATTACCACCTCATCGTCAAGTTGAGTTTCAGATCGATTTGACTCTCGGGGCAGCTCCAATTGCGAGAGCACCTTACTGGTTAGCACCGAACGAACTGTAGGAACTATCTACACAACTTCAAGAGCTGTTGGATAAAGGGTTTATTCGACCAAGCTCATCGCTGTGGGGAGCACCTGTTCTCTTTGTTAAGAAGAAGGACAACACATTCCAAATGTGTATAGACTACAAAGAGTTAAACAAAGTCACAATCAAGAACCGATACCCTTTGCCTCGTATAGATGACATGTTTGATCAGCTTCAAGGATTAAGCTATTATTCAAAGATTGATCTGAGGCCTGGTTATCATCAATTGAAAGTTCGAGAGGAAGATATCTCGATGACCGCATTCCGTACCCGTTATGGTCATTATGAGTTCTTGGTCATGCGATTTGGGTTGACTAATGCACCAGCAGTATTCATAGATATCATGAATCGTGTGTGCAAACCCTACCTCGATCGTTTTTCATCGTGTTTATTGATGACATCTTGATCTATTCTAAGACCAAGGAGGAACACGAGGAGCACCTACGTTTAATCTTGGAATTACTTAGAAAGGAACAGTTGTACGCCAAGTTTTCTAAGTGTTGTTTATGGATTCGTGAAGTGCAATTCTTGGGTCACATTGTTAACAAGAAAGGAATACATGTGGATCCTGCGAAGATTGAGGCTATAAAGAATTGGTCGGTACCCAGGACCCCTAGTGAGATAAGGCAATTTCTTGGCCTGGCAGGATACTACCAATGTTTCATTGAGGGATTTTTTAAAATCGCTCAACCTCTCATATCCTTGACCTATAAAGGAACAACCTATAAATGGGGTGAGAGTCAAGAAGCTGCTTTTCAATTGTTGAAGCAAAAACTCTATAGCGCACCCATATTAGCATTACCAGAAAAAAGTGATGACATTATGGTTTACTGTGATGCTTCTATCTAAGGACTTGGTTGTGTCCCGATGCATCGTGAGAAAGTAATAGCCTATGCAACACGACAACTGAAGGTGCACGAGAAGAATTACACTACTCATGACTTGGAACTAGGTGCAATGGTCTTTGCCTTGAAGATCTCGAGAGATTACTTGTACGGTACCAAATGCACTTTTTACACCGATCACAAGAGTCTTCAGCATATCTTTGACCAAAAAGAGCTGAACATGAGGCAGTGACGCTGGGCGGAACTGCTCAACGACTATGATGATGCTATTAAATATCACCCCAGTAAACGAATGTAGTCGCCGATGCCATGAGTAGAAAGGAGACCGCTAAATATCGATGAGTGCGTGCTTTGCAGCTTACGATTATCACTCACTTGCTTGAATAAATCAAGGAAGCCTAGACGGAAGCTTTGAAAGCAGAAAACATTGGATCTGAATCCTTACGTGGGATGGACAAACAGTTGGAAGTGAAAATCGATGGAATTTGGTACTTCATGGACAGACTTTAGGTACCTTTGTATGGAAATCTGAGAGACTTGGTTATGAGTGAAGCGCATAAGTCTAAGTATTCTATACACCCTAGTAGTGATAAAATGTATCATGATCTAAAGGCGCACTATTGGTGGTCTAATATGAAGGCAGATGTAGCAACATACGTGAGCAAATGTTTAACCTGTTCTAAGGTTAAAGTGGAATATTAGAAGCCATCTGGATTACTACAACAACATGAGATTGCTTTGTGGAAGTCGGAACAAATTTCTATGGACTTCATTACTAAGTTACCCAGGACTCTTCGTGGTTGTGACATGATATGGGTGATCGTGGATCAACTGACTAAGTCAGCTCACTTCTTGGTGGTCAAGGAAACTGATAAAATGGATAAGTTAACCAAAATTTACCTGAAGGAGGTAGTTTCGAGGCATGGCCTGCCGATCTCGATTATTTCCGATCGTAGTGCTCATTTCACATCACATTTCTACAGTCGTTACAGAAATCTTTGGGTACGCGTCTAGATATGAGCACTGCCTATCATCCGCAGAACGATAGGCAAAGCGAGCGTACTATTCAAACCGGTACCAAATGCACTATTTACACCGATCATAAGTGTCTTCAGCATATCTTTGACCAAAAAGAGCTGAACATGACGTAGTGACGCTAGGTGGAACTGCTCAATGACTATGATAGTGCTATTAAATATCACCCCGGTATGCGAATGTAGTCGCCGATACCTTGAGTAGAAAAGAGACCGCTAAACCTGGACGAGTGCGTGCTTTGTAGCTTACGATTAGCACTCACTTGCCTGAACAAATCAAGGAAGCCCAAACGTAAGCTTTGAAAGCAGAAAACGTTGAATTTGAATCCTTACGTGGGATGGACAAATAGTTGGAAGTGAAATCCGATGGAATTTACTACTTCATGGACAGACTTTGGGTACCTTTGTATGGAAATCTAAGAGACTTGGTTATGAGTAAAGCACATAAGTCTAAGTATTCTATACACCCTAGTAGTGATAAAAAGTATTATGATCTGAAGGCACACTATTGGTGGCCTAATAAAATTTTCAAACTTGGTCATAATACTTGAAATAATTTTTACAGTTTCTCAAAATTTTCTTATATTCCAAGTCATAGAAGAGTCAATTTTTACGATTTTTCTTATTTTAACTATATTTAGTAAAAATATCAAAATATGTCCAAAAATTCTTATTTTTACCCAGACTGTTCTATTCTAATTTTCATATTTTCTGCAAATTTCTCATAATTTATTTCACAACTTAAGTATTTTTCCTGATTTTTAGTTAGCAGAACATTTAAAAATTCATAACTTGAACATATCTTTGAGTTAGGTCACGAAACCTTTTTAGTAAGTCCTATAAATTGTAATAATCAATATATAATTTTTCCACACATTTGCCAGGGTCGTTTCTTCCAGCATGATTTTTCCTTTTAAATACTTAGATAATTTATATAAATTAATTTACTTATAGAAATGGCACCAAAATTTATAGAACTATATTTTTTAATATTCTAAACATATTTTTAATGTTTGTTCCCATAATCATAGTCATTAACATAATAAACTGAATTTAACAAGTTATATCTAGGTTTTTAACCCTTTTGTTGATAATTTCCTCTTATAAATTTGATTATCAAGATTTACTTTATTTATTTCAGATTCTTAAAGCTTTATTATTGTCTTAAAATAAGTTTGATATGTTTTTAAGATTTATGAATATCTTGAATGTTAAATGAAAAGGGTTAGTTACATGTGTTTATTTAAACACATGTATAACTTTTGTAATCTTAACTAGTTATGGTTTAGAGATTAGAACCTTGATTTTGACAGAGGGAAAGGATGATGATAGCTGATGGTAGCTTCTTTCTTCGATGGACCGAGTTGAGTGGTTGTCTTTGAGCTCCAAGGTCTTGTCCTTCTTGCAATGGTTATTTGGAAGATGCTGATGCTTGGTTGTGGTGACTTTAAGGTAGTAACCGAGAGATTTAAAGAAAAAGAAATGATGTAGAGGTGACCGTGAGGTGAAGATGATGATGTTTAAAGAGATGGTGACCGGGAGAATTGAGATGGTATGGTGTAAAGGTGATGGTGACCTTCGGGTATGGGATGTCCGAGAGTTTTAAGAGTGGTGTTGGTTTGTTGAGGAAGAACCGAGAGTTTTGAGAGGGAATGTGGTTGTGGTGTTTTTCTTTCAAACCGAGAGCCTCAAATAAGGGGGGGGGGTCGGCTACCATTAATGGCATCATCATGATGCTACCTATAGCTTTGGTGAATAAGCTAGGTGTAGGTTTAATAGGTGTCAAATAAGGAGGTGAGGTTAGTGGTTGATGGCTAGGTGGTGGTCATGAGGTGTCTTGAGTCGGTTTACTTACCGGCTTAGGATGATACTTTAGGTTGTTCAATTGCCTAATGAACCGAGACTTAACCTTAATGGTATTTAGGTTGAGGTTTGAGTGTAGGAGATTTGCTTAGTTTTGTTTTGATGTTAAATTTCTCTTGATGTTACCTTTGTATTGAGGTGTTTGGTTGGATTATATTTTTGGTTCACTTAGTGTTTGTTTGGTGTTATGTGGTTGAGTTTCTTGTTCATGTAATGTTTGGTATCAAAAGGTTATGTATATGGATACATGCATACGTAAAAGATTGTGCATGCATGCGATGAGTAACACATATATTCACATAAACATATAATATGCATATGTATTTAACAAAAGATGGCACATGCATACGTAAAACATGTATGTAAACATGCATACGTACATCACACATATACTCATATAAGCATATATGATTTATATGAGTTAACCAAATATAGCGTAATAATATAATGGTTTATTAAAAATATATTAATGTATGAAATCCTATATTTTTAGGGTTGTCACAAAGTTTTTCTTCAACACTTGAAACACTAATAAACAAGTTCTAATAGTTTAAAAAATAAGAACAACCCTTAAAAAGAGAATTTCATATATATCCTTACAAACTTATAAAATCTTACTATTCTTATTAATCTAATAAAAGAGTATCTTGGATGACACGTAGCAACACCACAAACATTCTCACCAAAATTTTCACTCATCTCTCTGCTATTAAATAATTACCTTAATTACCAATAATGTGTTATTTAACACTTTTTTAGATTTAATAAATTAAGAAAGGGATCTATATATTAATGTTATTTCTAAAATATAAACTTTTTATACAATAATAAATTTTTCTAAAGAATAAAACTTTTTTAAAAATATGAAATATTTTAAAATTGGTATTTTTACAAAGTTAAATTTTTAAAACAAAAAAAATTAATTTTGGGAGTTATAATAAGAAATTTTAAAATATGAAATTTTTATACGGTTTGTTTTAGAACAAAATGTTTATTTATTTATTTTTGGAAAAAAATTATAAACAAATGGATGTAATGTGATTCAACAAGGCTTTGTTCGTGTTCGTTCATTAAGAGATAAACTTGTTCATGAACTGTTCATAAACACTTACCGAACGGGTTTCCTTGTTTGTGTTCGTTCATTAAAAAATAAACATGTTTATGAACTGTTCACGAACACTTATCGAAGGCAAACAAACACAAACAAAATCAAACGAAAACGAACAAATGTTCATGAACATGACCAACACAAGAAAAGTCCATGAACACAAACGAATATAAATGATCACATATATATTTTAGAATAAAATCAATATTTTCATTAAAAATTATACCAAAAATAAATAAACACATAACATAAATATCCATTAACACTTGACATACATGTCATAAAAATAACTAACACAAAAATTAATAACATAATGTATGTAATTTAATCATACGAAATATTTATAAATTTATAAATTATGTTGTTTATATATTTTCAACCTGTATGTTATACGGGTTTACTAAAGCTAGTATATAATATATCAATACGTTGCTATTATAATTTCTTTAAACTTCAATTTTTATTAGTTAAAAGACATTAAACGTGTAACTACTATCTGTACTAAAAAAGTTAACACAAGAATAGAATAGTAGATAATCACCATTAAAGCAACACTTGTGTTCAATTTGGTCCATATTAAGTAAGATCTTTGGCATTGATGATGCTTTTTTGCTTTAAGATTATTGGATGGGTTGTTGAAAACTTATCTTAAAAAAAAAAAACGACGACGACGGCGGCGGCGACGGCGACGACGACGACGACAGCAGCAGCAGCAGCAACAACAACAACAACAGCTGCTGCAGCAGCAACAACAACAACAACAACAACAACAGCTGCTGCTGCAGCAACAACAACAACAACAACAGCTGCAGCAGCAACAGCAGCAGCAGCAACGGCAGCAACGGCAGCAACAGCAGCAACAACAGCAACAGCAGCAGCAGCAACAGCAGCAGCAGCAACAACAACACAGCAGCAGCAGCAACAACAACAACAACAACAACAACAACAACAACAACAACAAAACAAACAACAACAACAACAACAACAGCTGCTGCAGCAGCAACAACAACAAAAACAACAGCTGCTGCAGCAGCAACAACAACAACTGCTACAGCAGCAGCAGCAGCAACAGCAGCAGTAGCAACGACAGCAACAGCAGCAACGGCAGCAACAACAGCAACAGCAGCAACAGCAAGCAACAACAGCAACAGCAGCAACAACAGCAACAACAGCAACATCAGCAACAGCAGCAACAGCAGCAACAGCAGCAACAACAACAACAAAAAAAATGAATGTGTCCATCTTAAAGAAACTATGATCAACGCTCCTTAGCATCTCTAACATCTAGCCATTTTGTTAAGTAGATTATGAGTTTAAAACATATTAACATCGGAGTGGCAATTATGATAGTTTCATTGTAATTTTTTTCTGTAGAAATGTAACAAGTTTATACTATGAAAACATGATAAACATCAAAAACAATAATTATAATTTCTTCTATAATTATTTTATCCTACAAGAAGCCATATTAAATAATTTCCTGTCCAGTTTATGCTAAATAAAATATCGAAACCCTTACACATGTATTAACAAATAATTTCTAAAATTATAATATAATGTTAACCTAATGATACGAGAATATAACTAGATTTAAATATATTCTATTGGTTTTACGGGATGAACGTTATGGGCCAGATGAAAGAAAATAAAGTGGACCAGAATGGTAGGTTAGTTTATTATCCATGCATTTATGGTTTGATTCGATCATCATTTATTGCCCCAGATGGATAAACCAACGGTCACTAAAAAAACACGCACAAGTTCTATAATATTATAAAATGTTTCTCTCGCTAATGACTTATTGTTCAAGTTTTTTTTATCCGCGACTATACATATTTACTCTACTTTTAAATCACAATATTGACTTTTTATTAGTAAATATACTCTACTCGTACTACTAAATTACTTCAAACTAATTTATACTATGTTCAAAATTAAACATAAATCCTTTCATCTAAACGATAAAGACTCTACAAATGAGCTAACTTTATATTGACAAATCACGATATTACATAATCTTTATTTAAAGAGCACACTATTTTACCATTTTGAACGCTACTTTGAGACGTCTTATTGTCAAGCTCATATTCATAGAGACTTTTTGTGTAAGAGCAAGATTTTGTTGAAAGTAGTAAATCCAGCTTATCATTGAGATTTCAGAAAGTGAGGTCGCTTTAATTAAACGATATTAGCCTAACTATGAACGTTTATGATCTTTTAGGATAGTTTCCTTAAATTACTGACGTTCAAAACAAACATTAAACACATAGTTGATGAAACTCTCACTTAACATCATTTTGATCTGTATTTTGAATTATTTTTAGATCATTATATTATCATATTCTCAAAGTGCAGATCGCAACTATTTTTAAATTTTCCTCCAACAAACTTTCAAACTTTAGTTACAAATTTTCTCATATGCTCAATAATTATTTTTTATTTTTCTGTTTTTTAATTTTAATACTATACTTTCTAAATCAACGATAAAACGACCACCAAAGTCGGTCGGTTGTAGTGGTAGAGACAGGCATCCCCCTCAACACATTCTTTCTAAACAGAATAAGAAAAGCGGTGGCAAGCATTTAGGGTAAAAAAGAAAGGACATCCGACATTCAACCGACATTCAACAAGTAAAAAAGGGAAAATTTTGATGATCAAAGTATCGAGGAAAATATACTATTTTCAATCGTTTGTAAAACATATAGAGTTAAAATCATCTCTTGTTTTAAGAAGTAAAGGTTTATGAATAAAGATAAGCTTACATATATTTGTCCAAAAATATTTATTATATTAATTTTAATGAAAACCATTAAATATCTTCTGAGGGAATGTTTAAGACATCGCACTACATTGCTTGAGATTCAATGAACTACAGATCTTTGACGAACGAGGAAAGTAAAACGATAAGCTTAAACATGTGCTAAGTTCAATTAAAAGTCAAAATTAGATTTATCTCTTTGAGGTTACGTGTTCCCTTGAGGAACCCAAATTTGAAACTTACACTATCAAGAGTTGACAAAGATGCATTAGTCATCTAAATAAATAGTATACAAAGATGCGTCTATTAGTAAAATTATGTCATACGATTAAAAAAATAACCATGCTAAACTTAACCATTAAAAATGTAAAATGAAAATAATCAATTTCACCATTAATGGTTACTATAATATTTTAGTAAAATTGGCATATTTGACTTATAATCAAGTTTCTCAAATTAAATAATTTAATAATAAAGTTGAATTTATTTTAAAATGATAACTAGTCTAGGAACTTTAAGAAGTGTGAAAAGATATAATAAAATTGTCACAACAACCTTTTACTATCGAAAACCTAATACACGGGACTTTATAAAAACTTGTCCGATAAGAATATTCATGTTTCTTTTGAGATTAATTAAATTATGACTAACGTATATGTATGTGATAAATGTGTGCTAAGAATCAATCGCCCATTAAAACGATTAACATGACTTGATTTCATTCTTACATTAAAGACAATCATGATATAAAATGAGAGTACTTACAATCATATGTTGAACTAGTAAATATACTCGTGCGTTGCGGCGGCAGCATACGAGGCGTATAATACAATCGTCCAACTCGTTTCTGTATGAAATTTTTCTTAAAACGTAGAGTTACTCGAATTTACATCATCGAAAAAAATATATTATATTTGACCTCACTTGTTTTCAAATAAAATATAGGTCGAAAAATAGATCAACTTAAAGGTACATAAGTTTCAGCATGAAAGCATTTTATATTTTACCCAGCTTGTGTCCGAACAAATTTTTTGTCAAAACATAAGCAAACTCGAATTTAGACCAACACGTACATGAAAATAAAAACGTAAGAAATTAGGTTTGTGAAGTAAAAATGTAAAAAAAAAAGGTAAACTTGAGGCTTTAGAAACTCAAGAGGGTTATAGTTTTTTTAAAGTTTTTGAAAAAGTTTAAAGATAAAAGGTGTCAATTTAAGAAGCTTAAGAAGCGTTTCTTAGGAATAAAAACAAAAAGAAAAAAACAATCATGTCGCTATCAAGTTTCGAACCCAAGTCTCCAGTGCAAAATACGATCCAAAGACCACTGGAACAAAAAGAATGTTATGCCTTTATTTTGCAAAACATGAGATGTATCGAAAAGTTGGTATTGAACAAAAAATTATATACACCGACCTTTACAAATGTGATATAGTAATTATACATTTATTTTGTTTTGTGGGCGCTAGCGAGTGTTAATTGTGAAAAGCTATTATAAACAATATAATGAATAATACAAGTGTCTCATTTTGATTGGATCTCACGGGTCATGCATCAGCCAACGTGTGTCTGGTCACATGTGAGGTGCTTATTAAAATGACGAGTGAATTAACTGTTAGTGCATCCATAGTAGTGATAGGCCTATGATAAAGGGTGTGATGGTGAAGGCGGTGACACTCAACGGGGGTTTTTTTAACTTGCCTTGGATGCCACAATTAGACATTTGAACGACTATGTTCGTTTTTAAAAGAAATTTAATCAAATAAATATAATACTTTTTACCCTTAAATCGTATAATTTTCTACTACCCTCAGTCTCAAAATTCAACTCTATACGCTTTAAAAATAAATTTGTTATTATCTTCTTCGTCATTGTCCTAGACGATAAGTTGTTTACTAGTGTGGTCCAAGTGATGCCTAATTTATAATTTACACCTGAGACTTACAGTTCATATCAAATTCAAAGATGAGCTCAAGTCACACAGGATCGTGAAACCACCAACAAACGTCTTGAAAATTTTTTATAGTTTATTTTAGTAAAATATTGAAATTCAAAATATTTGTCTAGAAATAAATAAAAATAATGTATAAATAATTAATTAACCACTACAAACTAAACCTCGATCCCTAATCAATTACATATTTTTATCACAATCACACACCACTGGTAACATCAAGCCAACATGCGAGTATTTTTTTATTATTAATATCACTCATTCACCACAAATGATTTTAGTGTAAAAGTTAAAAAAAATAACTTCTAGTATTATTTACAACACATTTCTTCTGAAAAAGAACAACACCTAATAAAATTATATCTTCTATTGTCAAAAGGTGTAAACAACAAGGTAAGAATATTTTAATTAACAGATCAGAAAAAAGATAGACATATAATAATGCATTGAGTACGTGATACTAGAAAATATAATAATACAAAAAGCAGAAAAGATAGAAGGATGGGAATGGAAATGTGAAAAAGCAGTTGAGAAAGAATTGATCTCAATATACAATACACTACACATCACACAACACAAATTAAAAACTACCCCTTCTTCCATCTCTCTCTCTCTTTCTTTCAACAACATGAATCCCATATTCAGAAGTGAATCCCTCATGGGTCCCTACACCACCATTACAGGGGTGGAGAAGAGGCAATTGTTTCTCAAGAGTTATCAGTTTAGCAGAAAGCAGACCACCGCTCAAAGGGTCAAGAGGTCTCTGGTTCGTGTCAAGAGACTCATTTGGGTCAAGCTTCGTTCCGCCAAGAAGATGGTGTGGTTCAGACTCCGCCACGGCTTGTTTTATGGGTTCAGGAGGAAAAGCTTCATTCGCTTGAACCATCATCATCATCATCATCATAACTCTTCGGTTTGTTTCTGGTAGGATGCATCTGTTCTTTCTCTTTTTTTTTTAATTTATTTGATTGTTTTTAGTTTTATGTTTATCAGTTTATGTTAATTAAATCAGTGTACTAGTTGATGATTTAGTATTGTAGTAACAACTGGAATTGGTTTATGGGTTGATTGATCATATGTATTAAATTACAAGGAAATCTGCGAAAGAGGTGTAAAAATATGCGTTTATTTTTCGACTTCCACTTTGGAATATAACTTAATTTTTCTTAAGAGAGTTTTTTTTTTCTAAATTGGTTATGAACAAAATGGAGGCGATTAATTTGTATTGTTTATTTTACTAAAGATTATGGTGTCATGAGTAATTTTAATATATTGTTAAACTGGTCGGCTTGGCGAGTCACACCTCACATGATCCTGAAATGGTGATAGAGACATGAACCAAACATATATTACTTGTTTGGTTACAAAAATGATATTTATTTTGTCTTGGGTGATATTAGATGTCACAACTTAACCTCTTGATTTGGTAAAATGGACAAATGGTATCAGACTATTGTATTTTTTTCAGATTCAACATATATGCTAATAAGAAAGAGAATAGAGGATTGTGAAATTGTTTATGGCTTTTAAGAATCAAATTGTTGTTCAGGTTATTACATTGGTGTAGTTTTATATAACTGTTAAAATTTGGTTATTTTGGATGACGTTTCCTCAGATGTTTGAAAGAGAATTAGAGGTTTTTGAAATTGTTTATATCTCTTAAAATGAGTTGAATCAGGCTCTTGTTTAGCTAGTTACATTGATGTAGTTTTAATCATTATTACTTTATACAGTTTTGGTTAATTTTGATGAACTGTAAAATCCCTCAAATTTTTTACTACTAGAAATGGTGACCGTCAAAAAAGATTTTTTTTTTTTTTTTTTTTTTTTTTTGCATCGACACCTTATTTTCGACCAAAATATAAGCCAATTTCTTTACCCTAAACCGTGAATTTAAGGAGAGATTCATATCATGCTTTCGTATGGTATCAAAATTTTAAGCTCTAAACGTAAATGTGTGGTAATTAAATTAAAGATAGGACATTAGTGTATTAATGTTATAGTGTCACAAAGAATATCCTTACGTGCACATGAAACTATACAAACATAAAAAGTTATTTGCACATGACACATACTCAAATGACGAATTATTGAAATTAAATAAATAGTAGAAATAATAATAAAATAAGAGAAAGTAACACGATTTTAGGGATTATATTTGCGCTTTCCAACAAGTTGAAAACCAGAGGTTCTTGTAGTGTGTAGAGGAAGGAAATTCATTTATTTATTATAGAAAATCGGGTAATTACGAGAGAATTGAGGAAGAAACAGATTTTAAAGAATTCTTTTTGAGGGACGTTTGGAACTAGACATAATACCTAAGAGAGTTTTGTGATATAAGATGTAAATTGTTTATACTGATTTGGATGTATATTTAAGGTCTGATTAATCAAGAAACACAATAAAAAAAAACTTACCCCATTAAATCGGATTTAAACCTTAGACCTAAAAAAAAAAAAAAAAAAACTCAACTCATCATCTCATTTCACTGGACTTGAAGACCTTTGGTTTTTATCCTAATGATCATATGGGGTCATATTTAAAAAAAGTTATGGATTTTAGTTTTTAAATGATGATTTTCTATTAAACAATTTTAGATGATGCTCTTTAAAGAAACTTGAGAAAAGTACAACATATAAGAAGTGGTTACAATCATTAACATAGTTTAGCGGCAAAAGTATAATTTACCTGATTTTAAGGTGGTGGGTTCAAATCTCAGTTGAGACGGTTGGTGTAGATTTAATTTGAAATAAAGTAAATTATAATAAGGCTGTTAAAAAATTAAAAAGAGACTAATAAGAAAAACAATTTAAAGAAATTGTTTGACAAACTAGTTTTTCTATGTAAACACAGAAAAAGAAAACGACTCTTATATTCTATTTCGTGTTCAAGTAGTAAAGAGAATTGAAAGAGAAAAAAAATATATTGCAGTTCTATATTTCTTCATTTTCGTATAAATTATACTTTAAGAATTGTGAACAAATTCTATACAAAATTTCTATATATTTAGAAAAAATATAAGCAGTTAAATGAACAAAGTGCCATTTTTTTAATATGTTGGAAGAATTCCTTTTTTGATATTCTTCTGTAAATATGTGGAGTTCATGCGAGAAGTGTGAAGGCATAATAAGTGATATGATGACCGTAAGATCAGGTGGCATTAAGTTGACTGCTAAAACGTACTTTATCATGTGATCGATGTCATATTTTCTTCACAAGTTCCACTTTTATAAGTTTTATCATATCTGAGTTGAGTTTCAATTTAGAGTCACGCTGCTATCTCAATTTACACCAGGCAACCTCATTATCATACTTTCATAAATTTTTATTTGGAATTTTGGATAATTATATTATAGCCCCGTGCATTACATTACAATATGTATAAGTAAATAATAACAAACAACAAACAACAATTTTTTTTGAATGACAATATGATTTTGATTAAACAAAACCTATCCAGAAGGTAGGTAAAACCAATCAAAATTTACACGGAGAATGACATGATAGCAAATTTTATTTGCTTTTTAAACCAATAATTGTTCATAAACTCATCTATTTCTTCACTTGCTTTTTAAACTCAAATAAATAGTCACAAACCTATTGACGGAGAATGACATGAATTATATTAATGAATAATGAAAAAAATTGGTCATACAAAGAGCACAACTATTGTAAACAATAAACGATTTAAAAAAATTATGCATACGAAAAATTAAAGCTAAATTAAATTGTAACGTTGTCGTAAAAGCGTTTAATGTTGCTAAATAAAAAGATAGATAAAAACAATAAAATGATTGGTGACAAAATTTCAATTGAAATTTTTATAACTTAAAAGAACTAAACAAAACAAACAAAATTCGATCACAAATCAGTCACAAAATTGATTTCCAAAAAAAATAAAATATGAGTCGCCAAATCAGTCATAAAAATATAAAATAAAAACGATTGTAATGGGTTATATTTATGAGCCTATGATTTTTTAATGACTGGTAGTGTTAGGGTTAATCATGGACAATTTAAGTCTAAGTCATGTTAATTAGGGACAATAAGCATAAATGTTAGTCAATAATGATCGGTTAAAGGTAATTAAGGTTAATTCGTTATTATATGCCAGAAAGATTTAAATTGGTCAACTATAGTCGATAATAGTTTGTGATTGTTAAGCGAAGGATCCTTTTTTTTTTCTTTTAAAGCGCTTGGTTTTTAATCGTTCAGGTTATTCCCCTTTCCTTTTTGTTTTCTTTCCTATTTTTCCATGGTTTCCAAAAATGACATGCTAGTTCAGTATTCAAAACTCTCACAAGCGGATGTTGAGACGTTTTACGTAAAACAATGATCTTTGCTTTAATCCTTATGCTCATGATGAGAATGTTTTTGTGACAAGCGTCTCTCTGGTAAGGTTGCTTTATATGTTTGTTATTTGAGCATTCAAATATTCGCTTACTGCTTTTGAACTTCATTCTTAATGTTATTGAGTATCATGGGTTTTTGGGGCGGTAAGCTCTAGAAGGTGTGGCCAGGATTATGCACTTTGAAATTAATTGTCGTACTTCACGATATGAGCCTTCCTTAGTCATGTTTCGTAGGTTATTTTGGATGGCCAAGAATGGTACTAGTTTGCCATAGAAAAAACTCAATTCAAACCAGGTCTCATTTCTTTCACTGTTAGTTTTACTATTATTTGAAAATATCGATTCTTTCTTGTTTCTAGTTCTATCCTTCCGTTCTCATGTATGGAGGAGACTAGACACGACCTTAAACGATAAAGAACTTAATGTTAAGTACATGGACTTAGTTTTGCTATTAAAGCTTTGTTCTACTACTTCTTGTGCCCGCACCTTCTCTGAGTAGTTTTTTTTATCCTTTTAGGACTTAGTGTTAAAATGAGAGGTTTAGAATACTAGGCCTTGTTTGTTGGTAAGTGTAACGCCCGGAAATTTTCTTTGAAGCCGATGAAAGAAGAAAAAGAAATAAAGTCCAAAGTCGAGGAACCAAACTCGCCAACGAGAGAAACTTCGATGAATGGGAGTATAAAAGTGGGAAGACACCCCCTTTCTTGCCATTTTTCAGCCAAGAAGAGAGGAGAGGAGAAGAGAAGGAGAAAAAAAAGGAGAAAAGCTTGGTTCGGGTGGATTCGAGCGTGGAAATCGTCGTGTAGCGGGTCAAATCGAAGCTCTACTCGACGGGAACGTTTGTGAGTTCTAGGACCCCTCTTTTACTTGTTTTCAAATGATTTTGGGGCTGGAACACATCTGAAATCGGTTTTCGTGTGTGTGTATGCTTGACCCGTTTATGTATGTGTATGTGTGTGTATGATGCGTTTGAGCCTCGATTGTGAGCTTGTGTGTGCTTGAATGGTGTTGTGGTAAGCATCCCTAAGGTTTAGGATGGTTGATTTGGGCTTAAAATGGGTTTAGATGAGTTTGGAGGCCGAAAACCCTCGACTGCAGTCGGGATGAACTGCATTCTGCATCAGCTAGGGCTAGGCGATCGACTGGAGGGAGAATGAAGGCCATTCGGCCGACTGGAGGGAGAATGAAGGCCATTCGGCCGACTGGAGGGAGAATGAAGGCCATTCGGCCGACTGGAGGGAGAATGAAGGCCATTCGGCCGACTGGAGGGAGAATGAAGGCCATTCGGCCGACTGGAGGGAGAATGAAGGCCATTCGGCCGACTGGAGGGAGAATGAAGGCCATTCGGCCGACTGGAGGGAGAATGAAGGTCCAGTCACCCGAATGAAGGTCTAGTCACCCGAATGAAGGGCCAGTCACCCGAATGAAGGTCCAGTCACCCGAATGAAGGGCTAGTCACCCGAATGAAGGTCCAGTCACCCGAATGAAGGGCCAGTCACCCTAATGAAGGTCCAGTCACCCGAATGAAGGTCCAGTCACCCGAATGAAGGTCCAGTCACCCGAATGAAGGGCTAGTTAACCGAATGAAGGTCCAGTCACCTGAATGAAGGTCCAGTCACCCGAATAAAGGGCCAGTCACCCGAATGAAGGGTCAGTCACCCGAATGAAGGGCCAGTCGCATGGAGGCCATGCGACTGAAGGGTGTCCATACGCCCGAATAGGGCTGTTGCACCGGAGGAGAAGAGTAGTTTAACTTCTCACTTTCGGGGGAAGGTGCAGATGTAAGTTTTGATGTAAAGATTCCCGTAGTTCATGTAGGGTGACAGTTGAGGCCTTAGAGAGCATGTAGGGCATGATGATGATGATGTATCGTGTTTATGCATGATGCATGTTATGTATGTATGATATTGCCTTGTATGACGTGATGACTGTGCATGTTAATGTTCCTTTTTATGATGTATGTTTATCTTTCTTGTGGCTTTACGTGTTATGATAATGTAAGGATTCCTTTAAGTCTGATGCAAACCAAAACATCCAATGTCTCTCTGCAAGTAATGCACTAAGTACTGAAGAAGAATTGCTTCGGAAGTTTTACACCATACACTAGAAATATTCTAAGTGTAAAATCTTCCGAAGCCAAAACCAATATCTTCCGAAGCCAAACATGAAGTCTTCCGAAGCCTCAGAGACAAATTCTTCCGAAGCTTCATCCTATGAAGACAGATTTCTTCCGAAGACTTTTAGTAACATGCTTTATCTGATGTACTGTTCCATAAAGCTGGACACCTTTCCGCTGCATCTTTGTAAAGTCACCAACTTACATGAGTTGGTGAAAAGGTCCATGCTTTTGATAAGTGTACATTGAGGTCTTGAGTCTGTAACTTTCTACTTTATGTACTTTATCCTTTTTGTAATAGATAAGGATGTGAGCTATGGCATGTCATAGTCACAAGGTCAAAAGGCAGATATGCCTTTTGATTCTACAATTGATTTTGTTTGTGTCTAGTCAATTGTATCCAGCTGGCTTTCAAAGTATAGCCGGCTGTAGTTTGTAGTATAAGTATTCCAAGTTCTAGTATCTTTCTTTATGCTTTGTAACACTTGTAATAGAACTTGAGAAAGCAATATACTGCCTCCTTGAAACCCAAATCTCTTGTTCTGTCTCTTTATCATTACTTGTGTTCTTTGTATCAATATCTTGGTTAATCAAGTTTACTGTTTGATCAAGTTTAGTTAATCTCCTCTTTGTGTTGTTGTGTTGTAATTGTTAAGCCCTTAACCGGTCCTGCAATTGGTATCAGAGCATTTCAGGCTCTTGATATAAGATCTCACCATCTTAAGATCCCTCACACACACAAATACTAAACTCTCCAAATGGCATCCATTTCAAAGACTGATATGGAGACTGGAACCATGAACAAGTCCCCACTGATCACTCTTGATGACTTTGATACCTGGTGTATGAGAATGAAAGGTTTCATCAGGTCTCTAGACTCAAGAATGTGGGAATCTGTTGAAAATGGACCTTTCATACCCAGCACTCCTTCTGCTACTGGTGCTGGTATGATCCCCAAAGATGTGGCCAACTACTCTGATGAAGATAGGAAGAGAGTAGAGATTGATAGAAAGGCCATGACTGCTCTTCAAACTGCCCTTCCAAACTCTGTGTACAGAGGTTTCAAGAAGTGCAAAACAGCTAAACAGCTGTGGGATGCACTAAAACTGATGTATGAAGGCTCCTCTGAAGCCAAGGAGAACAAGAAGGATCTCCTGAAGCAGCAGTTTGAAAACTTCACCTTCAAAACAGGTGAAACCATGACTCAGCAATACTTTAGGTATGTTGAGATAGTGGATACCCTAGTGGATGGAGGAGTTCCTCTTGAAAACAGAGACATTGTAAGGAAGTTCATGTCCTCACTTCCTAGGCAATGGACACACTACTGTGTGGTGATCAAGAGGACTGAAAATCTGAAAACTCTTACTCTGACAGAGTTATATGGGATTCTCAGTGGCTACCAGATGGAGATGAACATGCAAGGTTCATCTGGCAACTCCAACAATCAAATGGGTTCAGCCCTGCATGTGGTTGAAAGGGATAGCATAGAACCCCAACATCATCTAATATGCTACCCTGACAACTCACCAAAGGGTCCTTTCATCACCTTCCCAGAGACACCTAGGGAGAACTACACTCAAGGAAGCCCATTCCAAGAGACAAGCTCTTCTCAAGCTTTTGTGTCTTCTGATGAAAGTTGTGGTAACTCTCTTTTCACTCTTGAAGACCTGGAGTGTATCCATCCAGATGACCTGGAATACATGGAAATAGTTCAGCAGATGGCTCTTCTCACTCATAGAGCCAAGAAGTTCTACAAGAGAACTGGAAGGAGGTTTCCAAGCAATGCAACCAGTGGAAAGTTTGGCTTGGATAAAAGCAAAGTCAAGTGTTACAATTGTAACTTGATGGGCCACTTTGCTAGAGAGTGTAAGGCACCTAAAACAAATGGTGGCCAAGCACAAACCAGACTAAACTACACTGAAAAAGCCCCTCAGAATGAGAAGCCAAAGCAACAAGCTGCTGTTGCTGTTGAAGAAGGAGGCTTTGACTGGAGCTTTCAGGTGGAAGATGCTTCTCCAAACCAAGCACTAATGGCAGATCATGATGAAGCTAAGGTATTGGAACATCTTTGTACTCCTGAATGCATTGCTAAAGTTAACAGATACAGGTCCTATAACTTGGAAATGAGATCTGATCTTGAGTCCTTAAACATTTTAAAATCTGATTTTAGAAAGTCTAAAAATGATTACAAGTTAAAGATAGAGGACTTAGAGAAAACCATTTCAGTACTAAAACATGAACATACAGATTTTAGGACTCAAATCCAAGATCTCATAACCAAGCTGACTGAGTGCCAGGCTGAGCTTGTGATCAGCAAAGCCAGGGCAGAAAAGAGTGTTCTTGAAGAAGAGACCTTCAAGAACATGATATCCTCATCCTGCACAACAAATTGTGTTATCAAAATAAACAGGGACTGGGATCAAATGAGATAGCTCCTCCACACACAATCTTGTCTGTAAGATCTCCTAGGTGTGGAACTTGTGAAGATGAGCTTCCTCTCATAGATCCTATAAGTGAAGAGGATGAAGAAGAGATAGTGAAGAATTTCTCTAAGAAGAGTGAAGAGGAGGATTCTACTAAGGGCCACTATCCTTCTGAGGAGAAGAAGTCTACTGTGATGACCAAGTCAAAGAGAAAGAACTTGATCAGGAAGAGCAAAAGAAAGGCAAAGAAGGCTCAAGAGATCAAGGCTACTTTTGACTTTAAGCAGAAACAAGTTTTTATCTCTGCAAGGTTTAAAGTAGTAAAGACTAAAGACATCAACCAAAACTTCTCAGCTAAGAGTTCTGGTTCTTGTTCAAATCATCTCAGTATCAAGAAGAAGACTGATCTGCTGTGTACCACTGCTGCACAGCCTAGACCATCAAACTCCAAGAACAGTTCACAGCCCAAAAGAACTGTCTCAACATCTACAAAGATGAAGGTGGAGAAGGGATGTGACCAAAGACAGTCTTGCTCTCATAAGGAGACTCTTTTGAAGAAGAAAATGTTGTGTGTCATGTGTGAAAGTACCTCTCACATTGCTAAGGATTGTCCATATAATCCTAAAAGTACTGTCCATATGACCAATACAAAGACTTCAAAGAGTCTCAAGAAGTTTCAAGCTTCGGAAGGAAAATCTGTTTCCTTCGGAAGCTCCAAATCAAAGAAGAAGGTAAATGGAAAATTACCCTCGGAAGAAAATTTGGTCTCGGAAGAAAGGAGTTCTTTCGAAGCACTGAAGTCTGCTGCAGTGACTGCAAAATCTTCCGAAGGTTCAGTCATCAAAACTTGTGAAGTCCCAAAAGCTTCCAAGGTTTTGAAGGTCAAGTCCAAGACTCCAAAGGTGGTGTGGAAGTCTAAGAAAGACCAAGTGACTGAAGTTTCTCCATCAACAACAGCTGAAGATCCCCCTAGCACAACCATAGGATCTATTACTGTTGCATTACCTTCTATTATACTTAGTGAGCCCAAGACAAGTAAGGCTTGGGTTTCCAAATGTAACTAATCATTTTCTTTGTGCAGGAACAGCTCAAGACAAACAGGAATGTCTGGATAATTGATAGTGGCTGTTCCAGGCACATGACAGGCAATAGGTCACTACTCCATAACTTTGAGAGAATTGATGGAGGACCAGTTGCTTTTGGAGGAGATGAAGGTGGTTACATTTCAGGAAGGGGCAAGGTCACAAATGGTAAGCTCAGCATTGAAAAGGTAAACTTTGTCAAGGAGCTTGGGTACAATCTTCTGAGTGTATCCCAATTTTGTGATCAGAGTCATAACATGCTCTTTACTGAGCATGAGTGCATTGTTCTCAAGCCTGGAGTGGTCATTCCTCATGAGCATATCCTGCTCAGAGCCCCAGGAAAGGGAACATGTACAAGATGGATTTGCAAGAAACATCTCCCTCTGGAGAAGTTTCATGCTTTCTATCTAAAGCAAATAGTGATGAGTCTTTCCTATGGCATAAAAGAATGTGCCATGTAAACTTTAAGAACATGAATAAACTAATTAAACATGATTTGGTAACTGGAATGCCAAAGAAAGAGTTTACAAGTGATGATCATTGTGTTGCATGCCTGAAAGGGAAGCAACATAAGGTATCTCACAAGCCTAAGGAAAAGAACTCTATCACTACTCCCCTACACTTATTACATATGGATCTCTTTGGCCCCACCAGTGTAATGAGTCTAGGAAGGACCTCTTATTGTTTGGTGATCACAGATGATTTTACAAGATTCACTTGGGTTTTCTTTCTTAGAACTAAGGATGAAACCCCTGAGATTCTGAAGAATTTCATCTTAAAAATTGAGAATCAAAGTGATCACAAGGTCAAAACCATAAGATGTGATCAAGGAACTGAATTCAAGAATCAAATCCTTGATACATTTTGTGATGAAAAAGGTATTACAAGACAATATAGTGCTCCCAGGACTCCTCAGCAAAATGGAGTTGCTGAGAGGAGAAACAGGACACTAATTGAAGCTGCAAGAACTATGTTGTCTGACTCTAAACTGCCCATCACCTTCTGGGCAGAGGCAGTAAATACTGCTTGCTATGTGCAAAACAGAGTTTTAGTAGTTAAGACACATGGTAAGACTCCTTATGAACTTTGGCACAAGAGAAAACCTTTCATTGGTTTTCTCAGGTCATTTGGATGTCCCTGCACCATCTTGAATACCAAGGATCAAATTGCCAAGTTTGCTGAGAAATCAGATGATGGACACTTCATTGGATACTCTCCCAAGCCAAGGCTTATAGAGTATACAATCTCAGAACTAGAATTGTTGAGGAGTCAGCCAATGTGACTTTCAATGAACACACACCCTGTGTGGCTGGTTCTGGTCCTGATTGGCTATTTGATCTTGATTTAGTTACCAACTGTTTTAACAAATCTTGTGAGAATGTTTCAGGATCTGCAGAAAATTTAAATACAGGTGATCCTGATCCAAGATTTGAGCTAGGAAGACCTTCAACTCATACATCTTCAGCTCCAGTTGGAACTACTTCAGCAAATGAGGTTTCTATCAGCACTACAATGACAAATTCAGCTGATACATCTGGGGTGCCTTCAAATTCCAGCTCAGAGGCTCCACAACCAGATAAAGATACCTCAATTGTAGAAGACAACAATGGTGATGGTGAAAGTGATCAGGAATTCCTTGATGCTAATAACCACACCATAGATGACAACATCAATGATGTCACACACTCATTGGATCAAGTTAATCTTGATAAGTGTGGTGATGTGGAGGGTGAATCATCTATGCCAGATCTAAATTTCTCAAATTTGGATCTTTCTCAGCAACTTGCTGTGATCCCTCAGCTAAGGATCCACAAGTCTCACCCACCACAAACATCATTGGAGATGTTGTCACAGGGGTAAGAACAAGAGGACAAACCCATGAAGCAAATGTTTGTCTTCACTCTTGTTTCTTATCTCAGATAGAGCCAAAGAAAGTTGATGAAGCTCTAAAGGATGGAAGTTGGGTTGAAGCTATGCAACAAGAGTTGCTTCAATTCAAAAGGCAGAAAGTTTGGAACCTTTGTCTCTTCCTCATGGGAAGACTACCATTGGAACCAAATGGGTTTTTAGGAATAAGAAGGATGATAGAGGAATTATCATCAAGAACAAGGCAAGACTAGTTGTTCAAGGATACACACAAGAAGAAGGGATTGACTACACTGATGTCTTTGCTCCTGTAGCAAGATTAGAAGCTGTTAGGATATTCCTGGCATTTGCTGCATCCAAGAACTTCAAGGTCTTTCAACTTGATGTAAAGTGTGCTTTCTATATGGAGTGATTGATGAAGAGGTTTATGTCAAACAGCCACCTGGTTTTGTAGACCCTGATCATCCTGATTATGTCTGCAAGCTTGACAAAGCTCTTTATGGGCTGCATCAGGCACCCAGGAAGTGGTATGAGACATTGTCTGAGTATCTTTGTAAACATGGATACAGGAGAGGTACTATAGATGGAACTCTCTTCATCAAAGGACAGGGAAATGACTTATTGCTAGTTCAAGTTTATGTAGATGACATCATCTTTGGTTCAACTAATCCAAAGCTCTGCAAAGACTTTGAGAAGCTGATGAAAGACAGATTTGAAATGAGTGCAATGGGAGAACTCAATTTCTTTCTGGGAATTCAAGTGAAGCAAGTTGAAGATGGCATCTTCATAAGTCAGTCAAAGTATGTTCAGGACATACTCAAGAGGTTCAACATGACTGATTGTAAGATTGCTAAGACACCCATAGCCAGAAACCACTCCCTTGGACCTGATCTTGAGGGGGAGTGTGTAGATGAACATTTATACAGGGCTATGATTGGGTCTCTTATGTATCTTACAGCTAGCAGGCCTGATATCATGTTTGCTACATGTATTTGTGCAAGATATCAAGCCAACCCTAAGATGTCTCACCTAATCACTGTCAAAAGGATTTTAAGATATCTCAAAGGTGCTCAACACTTGGTTTATGGTATCCAAAGAATCCTGACTTCAATCTGTATGCTTATACAGATAGTGATTATGGTGGTTGCAACATGACTGCAAAGTCTACATCTGGGGGATGTCAATTCCTTGGTGGAAGGGTTGTCTCATGGCAATGCAAGAAACAATCCTGTGTGTCTGCATCAACTGCTGAGGCTGAATACATTGCTGCTGCAAGCTGCTGTGCTCAAGTGCTTTGGATTCAAAATCAGATGCTGGACTATGGATTTAACTTCAAGGAGACTCCTATCCACATAGACAACAATAGTGCTATCTCTATCACTGAGAACCCTGTGCAGCACTCAAGGACCAAACACATCAATATCAGGTATCATTTAATAAGAGATAACTATGAAAAGGGATTAATTAAACTAGTCAAAGTTCATACAGATGAACAATATGCTGATCTGTTTACAAAAGCTTTTGATGAACAGAGATTTAAGTATCTAATATCAGCTATTGGGATGATTAACTTTGAGTAGATCTTTTCTTAAAACTAATTCTAATTATTTCTTAAAATATGTGTGTCCTAAGTTGTCTAGTTCATCACTTTCATAAGCTCATGTTTTCTTTGGATATAAAATCCTTTTTGAAGACTTTCCTTAGATTCTTGAAAATTTCTGATCCTTCGAAAGATATACTTTTACCTTCGGAAGAAAATCATGTCTTCAAAATAAATAACTGTCTAAGAAATTTTACCTTCGGAAGAAGTCTAAATCTATCTTCCGAAGCTTAAATTCTTGTCTCAGACACTTATTTGTTTTTAAGGACTTTTTCCTTCCGAAGCAAAATTAACTCTCGGAAGCTTTGTTGTTTCATATACAAAGCATTCAAGTGTTTATTTCTCTTCCGAAGCAAAATTTTCAAGACTCTCAGGAAAATCTTCCGAAGTCATTTTAGCTTCGGAAGCTTTTTCATTAAAACTTCCGAAGATAATTTACCTTCGGAAGCTTTTCGAATTCCAAGAAAACTACTTTTTGAGCAAAAGTAAACTACTTTTTCAGAGGTGGGACCGACTTTCGGATTTCAAAGTTTATCCTCTTTCATTAACTTTGGTTCAAATCCTTTTCACATAAATACCCAACGGTTCCCCCTCTTCCTCACTATCTTCCTCAATTCCACTATTCCTCAACCTAATTCCCAAAACCGCCTTTGCTTTTTACCTTTCTTCAACCTTAAGCTTCTAAAATGGCCAACCTTAACCGCAGAAACAACCCAGATTTCTCCATGCAACTTCACAGGCAACACAACCAGGTTGCTCTGTTAAGCTCTGAGAAAGATGAAAGTTTCTCAGAGATTTGCCAATTCTTAACTCTATCCAACTATTTCACCTCCCTAACCATTGATCCTACTCTGTATGAGGATCATTTGCTTGAATTCTGGAAGACCTGCCAAGAGGTCATTATGGATGGGGAGAAGGCACTGTCTGCCACAGTGCAAGGGAGGACAATCTTCATCACTCCTGCCATCATCAACTATCATTTGCAGCTGGATGATGAAGAAGGTGAGTTGTCCTTCCCAAAGGAAGCTGTCAATCATTCTTTGAGCAGATGGGCTATGAGGGAGATTTCTCTGTAAAGACCTTCAGGAAAGGGAAGGTCTCATCCTAGTGGAAATACCTACTCCATGTGGTTATCCACAGCTTGTCAAACAAGCATGGAGGGTGGGACCAGATTCCTGAGGATCTCTCCTTCATAGTGCATGGAATGGTTCAAGGGGTCAAGTTCAGGTACTCTCAATTTGTTTATACCAATTTACTTGCAAACTTGGACTCCTTAGAGTATTATATGTTTCCTAGATATGTTCAACACATTCTTAACTGTGAACTGGGCTCACAGTTGAGGGAAACAAGTAATATTCTTAAATTGGGACAGATGAAGCTCGGCATCTTTAAAATCATGAAGAAGCCAACTGTAGGCTTCTCGGGGTAGAAACAGCCCTTGTCCCAAAAATGTTAGAGCTCATTGCTCAAGGTGACAACCTAGCAACACAAGCTAGTGTTGAACCCACACCTTCTACTTCTTTATCACTAAAAAGGCCTCAAATAACCCTCACCTACCAAAGAAAATCCAAACGAACCCCTGCTCAAGCTATTGAGTCTGTGCAGGTCCCCATATACTCACATTTACAAGAGGAAGTGGACACTAGAGCTCCCACTTCCCTTGAGGAGCAAACCACTCCCATCTCTTCAACTATCAGGGCTGAGGTTCCTCATGCTTACCCTGATGAGCTCACAAGCCCAACAGCCTTAAGCCTTCACTCTGAGTCTCAACACTCTAGTGAACAACCTTCAGGGGACAGTTACCATCCCCAGCCTTTAGATCTAAATCAACCCATTCCCAACCTATCCTTCTATACTGATGAAGACTTAGGATTCAGTGAGTACCATGAGTCTCTCTTCTCTTCCCCTACTCAAAGAGAGATGAGTACCTCTGAGTCTCCTCAGTCTAGCCCACATCAGTCAACTGTTACTGAGGTGGAAACTTCTGAACCTATTCAGGATGTCCATATGAAAGAGGCTCTCACTTCTGCAAGTGATTACATCATTAAGACCTCAACCATGGCAACTCAGCCCACTGACATCTCAACTGAGATTGCTAGTGAGCAGAGGAAAACCAGCAGCCAAGAACCTCAAGCTGGTGGTGAGAGAGAGGACTTTGGTCCAATCATCTCATCCCCCAATGAGTCTTCTGATGAAGAAGAGGGGAATTTGAGACTAAAGGTGCAAAAACTGTCAAAAACATGCTCCTATTTAGTCTCTAAGGTCAGTCACCTTGAATCTCAGGTGACTACCTTACAAAACAGGGTCAATGATCAGCAACTTCAGATTTCATATCTTAAGGAAAAACTAGCTGGGAGACCTTTAAGAAGAGCTCAACCAGGAACACAAGAACCTGTGGATGTGATTGATTTATCCTCCAGCTCACCTATGCAAGTGGGTGATGCTACCAAGAAGGAGGAGAAAGTTATTGCAGCCATAGAACCTGGGAGTTCTTCACAGAGAAGGGACATAGAGGACTTACCATCCTCACTTGAAATTGTGCATTCTCGGCAACTTCCTCAAGTTCATATTAATGTGGACTCTATAGACTCTATCATCAGGAGTTTCTTTGTGGAAGGTATACCAAGGGCTGTGTCATCCCCACCTCAAGGAACTTCAAACTACATCATAAGGTGGAGGTATGATGCTTACAGGAGAGCCCTTATTCTTCACAGAGTTCAAGGGCAACAAGAAGTACTTGACTTTCAAAGCTTGAACTTCTATGAAAGATTGGATCTAGTCAATATGCCACTTGTCAATCCAAGCAAATCAAGACAGGCTGACAGATTGGCTCAAAGAATCCAAGACAGAATCATGGCAGAGTTCAGTTTAAGAAGGAGACTTAGGCAATCAGGCAATGTCATCGGTCAACTGGATGTTGAGGTAGATCCTAAGATTAGTTTCATAGGGGAAACCTTGACTGAAGGCCCAGTGGCAGAACCTGAGACCCCTGTCTCATCATCATCAACTGCTGTAGAGATTCACACTCCTTCTGAGACACCTGCTGGTGAAGGTGTTTCTCAGCCTTTCTCTGGCCAGAGCATGGATGCTACACCAAGCAATGAAGGCCAAACCTCTATCCACCCTGAGTCACAAAGGTCTGTGGGTGACAAAGGGAAAAGGATTATGACTCCTGAGGAAATTGAGGAGGAAGAGAGAGAGAGGAAAAGGAAGCTAAGGGGAGAAAGTTCCTCTCGGTCTTCAGGCTTTATGCAAGCTGCAATCAGGGCTGCCCCCAGACCAAATACTCAAGATGATGAGTTGAGGGCAGTCAGGATTACTTATCTGCAGACCAGAAACTATGACATTGATGAAATCATCTCTCTCCCCTTAGAACAACTGAATGAACTGGCTGACATGAAAGTGTCAAGAGAGATGAAAGAAAAAGAGGATGCAAGGTTACTTCTCCAATTCAAAGAGGAGAAGAGACAGAAAAGACTCTACAAGCATGCTCCCACTCTCTCCCCAGTTCAAGAAAGCCCTGTACAAGAAGATGTGGCTCCACAAGAACCTCAGGTAGACAAAGAAGAAGATAAGATCAAAATGATCAACTACTTGAGTGCCACAGGCTTCTATCAGGCAGATGCACTTCTTCCCTTGTCCTATGACTTTGTTGAGTTTGAGTACTTAAAACAACTTGAACTTGAGTTAGTCAAGGAGAGAAAGACAACTAAGAAGAAGCTAAGGGAAGAAACTGCAAAGTCAAGAACCATCATCCAAAAGAATATGAAGAAGTCTACTGATAGACAAAGGATGATGAGCTTCTTGAAGCTATATGGATTCTCCGGAAGGAGACTTGGCCCTATGTCTCTATCCACAATGGATGAGCATATAAGGGTAATCAAGCAGAAGATTAAGAGTGGTGAACTGATTGACTTACACTCTCTTCCAAGTCAAGTCCCACCTGAAGCGGAGGTTAAGTTTGAACAACCTGAGACACCTCAACCCGGACCTCCTGCTGAGCCTCAGCAAGCTTCATCTTCTGATCCAAAGCAGGGTCAAACTCCCTCTCCTTCTGAACCTGTGAGGAAGGAACACCCAACTGAAAAAGACAAGGATGATCAACAAGGTGTAGCAGACCAGTCTTCTCAGTTAAAGTCATCTAAGAGGAAGAAGAGGATGGATTCTAAACCAAAGTCTAAGAAGAAGAAGCCTAAATCATCTACCTCTACACCTCAGGCTAAGTCAGATCAACCTGAGGAAGTGCATGAAGAGGCAGCCCAATCAACTCCAATGCAAGTGGCTCCTCTGGCAGCTGAGACACCCATCTTATCCTGGACCTTCTCTACCAATCCAGAAAGATGGCATGTAATCAGAGATCAAGGTGTTGAGAATGTCTATACATTGCAAGACATAATCAACTTACCTCTGCATGATCTCTTTGAGATGAGAAGATACTATGAAGGTCTGAATGATCCTGACCATCTAATGAAGAAGGGTATGGTCATAATTGTGCTGAAGACTACTAACATCTGAAGATCTTCTAAATGTTTTGGTAGCATCAGCCTAGGGGGAGTTTGTAAGGATTCCTTTAAGTTTGATGCAAACCAAAACATCCAATGTCTCTTTACAAGTAATGCACTAAGTACTGAAGAAGAATTGCTTCGGAAGTTTTACACCATACACTAGAAATATTCTAAGTGTAAATCTTCCGAAGCCAAGACCAATATCTTCCGAAGCCAAACATGAAGTCTTCCGAAGCCTCTGAGACAAAGTCTTCCGAAGCTTCATCCTATGAAGACAGATTTCTTCCGAAGACTTTTAGTAACATGCTTTATCTGATGTACTGTTCCATAAAGCTGGACACCTTTCCGCTGCATCTCTGTAAAGTCACCAACTTACATGAGTTGGTGAAAAGGTCCATGCTTTTGGTAACTGTACATTGAAGTCTTGAGTCTGTAACTTTCTACTTTATGTACTTTATCCTTTTTGTAATAGATAAGGATGTGAGCTATGGCATGTCATAGTCACAAGGTCAAAAGGCAGATATGCCTTTTGATTCTACAATTGATTTTGTTTGTGTCTAGTCAATTATATCCATCTGGCTTTCAAAGTATAGCCGGTTGTAGGTTGTAGTATAAGTATTCCAAGTTCTAGTATCTTTCTTTATGCTTTGTAACACTTGTAATAGAACTTGAGAAAGCAATATACTACCTCCTTGAAACACAAATCTCTTGTTCTGTCTCTTTATCATTACTTATGTTCTTTGTATTAATATCTTGGTTAATCCAGTTTACTGTTTGATCAAGTTTAGTTAATCTCCTCTTTGTGTTGTTGTGTTGTAATTGTTAAGCCCTTAAGCGGTCCTGCAGATAATGAATGAAATGAAGTATTATGTAACGTAAGTGAAAGATAATGAAAAGAGAAACATGATAAATGAATGAATGCATGCATTAATAAACGAATGAAAGTATGAAAGGCTTGCAAGCATTATGAACAGGGGTACACGCGGGGGTTCTAGTCTTTGTGACTGACCAACGTTGTGGTACATAGTGTGTAGTGATTACTCACCTCGGTGCTGGTGCCAGGCTATGTGCAGTGTGGAAGTCATTTATGAACTTCGGCCCAGTACTCGAGTTATGCATATCGTTGGGGGTGGAGTAGTGATTACTCACCTAGGTGCTGGTGCCAGGCTATGTGCAGTGTGGAAGTCATTTATGAACTTCGGCCCAGTACTCGAGTTATGCATATCGTTGGGGGTGTAGTATGTGGATGGATCTTTGTCGCTCACCTTGGTGCTGGTGCCAGGCTATGTGCAGTGTGGAAGTCATTTATGATCTTCGGCCCAGTACTCGAGTTATCGCTTACCCCGGTGCTGGTGCCAGGCTACGTGCAGTGTGGGAGTCATTTATGATCTTCGGCCCAATAGCCATATTGTTTGGGGTATAGCTGTTGACACTGATCCAGAGCGTGAGAATGTAACAGATGTAATGATCCTGAACCTTACCTTAGGTACTGTGACCATGAGGTTTTGTGCACCATTATAGAAGGTCTATGATAGGCCTAGGTCCAGTACCATGAACAGAAGGGTAAAGTTTATGGTTTGATGTAAAGAAAGAGGTACTAATAATTAACGAATGAATGAAAGTAAGAACCTATGATCGAACATAAGTTAAAGTATTAATGAAGGATGAAGATAATAATGATATTATCTATGTGTATGTATATTGTGTGATCGCTTACGAAAGTAACGACTGGTTTTATAAAGGAAGTAAAGTATGTTTTATTTAAAACTAGAATTCACTCAGCAACGCTGACTTTGATGTGTTTCCAGTTGGCAGGTATGTTGCTGAGGATGGCACGGGGCGGGTACTCAACATATTTTGGATGGCATCCAATATTTATCATGCTTTTGTAATGAAATGTAAAATGATATTGTAAAAGGAACGGTTGTATCTTTTTGCAAAAGTATTTTGATGAAATGAAAATGTTGTTTTTAATGTTTCCGCTGCAACGTTTTATGAAAGTGAAATGTAATATTATGTTTTACGTGCGATGAATGACCAACTGTAGGCGTCTCGGGAACGGGGCCTTACAGTAAGAAGGAAATGTTTTTTTACTTCTATTATGTCAAATTTCTTATTTGTTTTATTTCTCACAATTTATATTGTTTTGCATAAATGAGTGCTTTAGAATTTATAGTTCTTGATGATTAATCAAATGTGGATTTTGCTTCAAGAGATGTTCTTGAAGGAAGCCCTAATGTTATTGTTCGCACCAAACATGTTCGGTTGAGGATTGATGAGTATACAAGCATAACGACTTCCTGCTATTGTGGTTGCTGCCTAAATTGAGCAATGCTTCTTGAATTAAAAATGACCGAGCAACGCTTCTTGCATTGAACTAGGTCTTTAGTAAATGAACCTGATTTCTATGAATAGTGATAAGGTGTTAAGGTTGTGAATCTGGTTTCTTCTCTAACTTCCGTTTCTCTATCCATTAAGCAGGAAAAGTTAGAGAAAAAAGCGTTTGTTGAAAGCAAGAAGGTGGAAGCTAGTATTGGTGAGTGATGTGCTTCAATTACTCATATAAAACATATTAATTGCACATCAATTATTCCCACAACTCTTATTAAAAGTGATTATTTGGGCTAAATTTGTTTAATTATGTTTTTCAAGCTTAAAAAAAGATCAAGATGAACAAAGAACATTAAACAAAAAGAAATAAGAAGAAAACCAAGCTCTGAAATTCAAGCATGAGATTGTGCCTTATGAGGCATACCCCCATGCCTAGCCTAAAACATACCCACACACTAAATAATATTCGAAACTTTATATAAAAGATAAAGCACCATAACCCCTTGTGTTGTAGAGGGAAATTGATAATACTCACAAGTTTATAGAAAAGATGAGTCTACTAAAGAACATCACGTCTTAATGTTAACAAAAATAAGAGTGATGTAACCGCAAAATGATAAAGGTTAAGAATAGTAACGTTAATAAAAAAAAGGAGTACAAATTTAGATATTATAAAAAGGAATAAAAAAATTATGAATGTGTAAAAGCCAAATACATAGAGGGCATAAAATATACATCTAACTAAACTTGAGGGGGTTAAAAGAAAAAAAAAGACATTTGCTAGAAGACAAAAAAGATCATGCATGAGTCATGAGATACTTGTATATCATGCTTAAATTGTGTTCATTTTAAAGTTTAAGGTATGATTGATATATATTTACAAACTGGATCTATACTTTCAAATCATGGTTTTTTTTCCTTTTACATTTATATTAACGTGTTTAATACAGTTTATTGTAAAGGTAAAACAAAATAGACCCATTAGTTTAGTAGTTCATTAGCATATGTTATTTTACTAGGTTTGTGGGTTATATCCTTGCTTTCTTCATCCTGGTTTCCTTCAAATGTTTTGCTTTTTGCCTTTTTGTAAATTTTAACAAACCTTTTAAGCCACATGTAACCATCAAAACCCAAATTAGATAATCCATGTAGTAAATACAGGTGTATGCTACAATACCAAACTAGATCATATAGTAATGTAAATTCTTTTTTATTTTTTTTGGATTTTTGATATTTAGTATCATAATTAATTTTAAGAATTTTGTTTTTCTGTTGTAAAAATATATATTTTTTTATAAAAATCTCAAATATACTTTTACGATGTAATTATTTTTATCTACCTATCCATTTAAAATGCGATGTTTTATAATATTTTGAATTTTACCGCTTTTTTCGGCACTTTGGCGAGAAGATTTGAAAACAGAGTGGTAAATAATAATGTACAGACCATTGACTACAAATGTACAAGAAAGCTACATCAATGTTTCATTTTTTAATTTAAATATGAAATTTTATATAATTTTGATTTTGAGGTGGTGACGTGCCTATGGCATAAGTTTCCGAAATATACGACTTATCGAAACTAAACCTTACAAATTTTCCTCTGTCACAGCGTGTTGGGTCTCCGCTAGTTTATATATAATATAATACATATCATTTTGCGTATTACATTTGAAAAGCATAGTGTAATATCAAAGTATTTTACATGCTTAAAAACACACTCACAATGAGTCTCATCAAGAATTTAAAACCTTACTAAAATTCTTAAGAAATTACTATTTATACATTATTATTCAATAAATAATATATTAAATTTTATCTTCTGGAAGTGACCATCTTTTAAGAACGAATATGAGGTTCTCTTCTATTGTTGCTTTCGATTAATATACATATATTATTATTATTATGTTTTGGATTTTTGGGATGTTATTTTAGACTTTCTTTGACTTCCAACAATAACATGAAGACAATGATTCTTGCTTAACGAGAAAAAAAATTAAACAAGCAATATTTTATCATTAGTTTATTTATTGGTAGTTATGCTGTTTAATACTTCATAGAATCTTTTTTATCTGATTAAAACAATAATGAATTAATGATATATATGATGGTTATTTATTAAAAAGAGAAAATAATGATTTTTGTCACTTAATGGAAAGGTATTAATTAGTTTTATGGAGTCCAACGCCAGGTCAATAGCCTTAAGGATCTTGCATGGAATGGATTCCTTTTCTATTTGTCTTGGACACTTCCTCTTTAGAAGATTAACTAACTATGATAATTTAAAACCATTATATATATGCTATTCAACTTCACATTTCGATTTCTATTGACATATCACATAAACACACACCAAATATCTTAAATATATAACTAGACAGCGGGTTAAAAATGTAGCTAAAATTAAGCAAGGGTAGAAAAGTATATGTACATTGATTAAAGAAATTGACTTGACTAAAGTTCGAATACCGTATAGTAACTTCATTTAAGTTTAGAGGCAGGAAAAAAACTACTAGTGGGCAATTATCCGCGCTTGGTGTCAGGTTGAAAACATAGATAAAAATCAACAAGATGTAAGGATTGGTTAAAAATAATAAAACATAAAATTTTATTATTAAATAATAAGAAACAAAAACTTAAGAATGGTTAAAAAAGTAAGTTCATTAAAGTTCAAGGCGTATAATAATTTTATTATAAATTAGGGATAACGAATTAAATCAATTCATAAAAACTAGTAGAAATGCCCGCCCGTTGCGGTGGTACGATTGTTGCGCGATTTTTTGAAAATTCGATATTAGTCAGTATCGGCTCGGTGCGTTAAGACATAAATTAAAAAATCAAAATATAATTATTAAAAAACTTGAATGAAAGAAAATACTTATGTATATTACAAAAGTATTTAAGATAATTATATCATCCCAACAGGATTAGTGAAAGCATCAGGTGGTATTTGTGATCAAAAATCACTTATTATCTAAATTTTAGGGGAGTGGCTTTCGTCCTATATATGTAGGTTAGAGTTTTATGATCATCAAAGACAGCTTTTGGTGGTGATTTGCATAGACCGAAGAAAGTTAATGGAGAAATTGTCACCATAAATTACCATGTTGATTGATATTGATCTGTTAACAACAAGCAAGGAAAAATGAAAAAGAGATTAGTGCTCAATTACAATGAATAAACGACATTGAAAGCATATAGTGGTTTTATTTGGCCACGTGTATATGCTTTACCATTTGTATTATAATCATCAAATGTGTTATTGATGTAGTAGGAAACAGAGAGATAGATAACTGACCTGTTGATTTAATGAGGATGCCAGGAACAATTCTTCTAACTATCGTTGATTCACAAACAATACCGATAATCAGGGTTTACACTCACACACATAGTGATAGAGAGAAAAACAGATTTTTCATAAACTTCAATAAATCTTTCACCCATCTCTTACAAATATATAAAGAAACAAAGCAAAAGTCGTATGGGCCACAAAACATAAACGGGCCGAAAACTAGGCCAAATGTAAAGTTCAATAAAATATAAAAATAAGACAAAAATATAAATAACTCATAAAATAAGCCGTTTTTGGGCCGAAGCGATGACCCATGGCGGTTTGTGAAAACGGGCTCCTCGGTCCGACAGTCGTTTTGACTGGTCGCAGGCCCAAAACGGAGACTTCTAGCTCAACTTATGGCCGTTTCAGTGAAGCTCCTTTGGATAAGCGATCTTGGGCCTTTAAAAAAGCTAAAGCTTGCTCATCCACACTTGGTCCCGCATCAGTTATACTTTATTGTAAGAGTAAAAATAAAATAAAATAGTTAATTTTTTTAAATTAAAGCATGATTTTTCATATGGGTATCTTAATCCATATGTAAAATTATCATTCTATCATTCTTTTACTTTTAGTATAAAAGATATAAATATTAAAATCATTAAATTTATAATTTGTCCCAATAAAAATATTACTATTATAATTATTATAAATATAAAGATATATATAAGTTATATACTTAAATATTTAAATAAAATACTATTTATTTAAATAGTATTTAGTTATAAAAATACATAATTAGTAAATATAAATTTAAATATAAATTTATAGTATCATAAATAAAATAAAATTTTATAAAGTAAATTAAATAATATCATATTATTAAATAATGTATTAATAATGTTTATTAAGTAAATGAAAGGACAAGGGCAATAGTGTCAGAGTATATAAAATTTAATGGATAAATTTACCATATTGCTCCTAAAATGTCTTAAAATTTTAATAAATTCCCTATTTTACACATCATAAATGTCTTACACTTCTTTGTACATGTTGTTTTAAAACTTGTATTCTTAATAAATGTACATCGCTATTCAACGAGATGTATTATATAGTAGTATAGATATAAGTATTTAAATACAATAATACTTAATTTAAATAGTATTTATTTATAAAAATATGATTAGTAACTATAAATTTAAATGTCCATTTATGTTGATATAATTAAAATAAAATTTAATAAAGTGAATTAAATAATATCATATTATTAAATAATATATTAATAATATGTATTAAATAGTACAATAATTAGAAAAAGTTAATTAAATGAGAGCAAAAGTAAAACTATTGCATTAAAGCACTTGTATTTTATATTTAAAATATTGTATAGATGTCTTACAATTTAAATAAAATTATTATTCTTCTAATATGTGTTATATTAGTAGTATGGATAAAATAAAATTTAATTAAGTAAATTAAATAATATCATATTATTGAATTAGCTTTAATAAAACCGTGTATTACACAGGTTGAATAAATAAAATATTAATATAATAAATTTATTAATTATACAATGATATTCTAAGATATGATATGACTGAAATAATAAAACAGTTATATCAATTTTTTAAAATTTTATTTTTAATTATTTTTGAAAAATAAACATCTTGTTATAAAAAAAACCGTATAACAATGTCATTTTTAAAAATTTTCTTATTACACCTCCCAATTTTGATTATTTTTTGTTTTTAAAAATTTGACTTTAAAAAACTATCGATTTATTTAGAAATAACCTTAATAAATAGATATCTTTCTTAATTTATTAAATATTAAAAATCAAGAATTATTAAAATAATATTATAGCAATTAATATTATTATTTAATAGGAAAAAAAGACGGAAAAATTTTGGTGAGAATGATTGTGAGACTGACACGTGGCACTCCATTTACCCTTTTATTAGAGTAGGAAGATAATAGAATGAACACTCTTGGTCTCCCTTCTCCCTTAATAAACGTTCTAGTAACTTAATTACATGACGAATACAAAAAAGAATAATTCACAAGCTTTAAATTTGTAGATCAAAACCCTTAGACAAGAGACATATAATTAAAATATTATTCAAATCACACATAATTTGAATATTTTAGCTTGGTCATTCTGTATTTAAATATAAGAAAACTCAAATAGACTAATCGAAATAATGAAGAAAGTTGTTGATTCAATAATGACATCTAAACGACAAATCATTGATCTATTTAAACAAATAGTGAAATTTCATTTGTAAACACTTAAGTTTCAAACATATATACAATAAAAAGACTCGTGTGAAAAACTTTCTAACTAACGAATTGCTGATGATATGCACTTGCAATTGCAACTGATGTCATATTTAGATATTAATTTTCACCACTTATTAAGTTCGATTTTGAAGAGCGTTGCAAATTATAAACAACCCTTCATTTAAATAATGATTTTCAAACATTTGTGACATCTTGATATGAACTCAATGATAGTTTATGAACAAATTAAAGTTTTAGGGAAAACAGCACTAGACCTTATAAAAAAGTTCAATTTCCTATTTTCTTACCAATCTCTTTTTGGAAGACGGTTGAGTCCCCTTTGGTCGCTTTCTCAGGGCTGAACAACGTACCCTAGAACAAAACAATAAAGGCACGACCTTTAAAGTTTTGTGACTAAAATACAAGATCGTAAATAAATAATGATATCCAGTAGATTTAACCTTTTAAGCTATTAATATTACAAATCAGGTTTATGTTTAAGCAGAAGCGTTCATACACGTATTTGATTCAAAATCAAATCTAAAACATGTAATCCTATTATATTTGACTAAACAATTAATTAAAACACATCCATAGGTGGTTAAAGATTATATATTTGATGATCAAAATCAAAAACCAAACACAATGTGTGAAACAACGGTATCGCTAGATGACACGTTCAAAAACCGAAACAATAAGTGCAGCGGCTGTGATAGGCGGCAATAATTGGTGGCGGCTTGCCGTAGTTGCAGCGGTGACTTGTTGGTGGGCGGTGGTTTGTGCAAGAGGAGAAGGGGGCGAGTGGTTGATCGATCCATTTAGGGCTACCCCTCCATATATTTTGTATTTTAAATAATTACAATTTACACCTCCGGTTAACTAACGTTTAACTCTGTTGATCAATTAATAGTAAATTATCATCAACCCTTGTAGTTTACTAGTTACTATTTAATTAGTTAAACTTATAAACATTTATTGTATAAATTTTAAATTTTAACCCGTGTAACCCTTGAGTAATTTATTATTTCATTAATAACTAAATAATGGTTATTTCACTAAATAATTTGTGAACTATAACTATAACGTTTAACTATTTAGATGTGTGTCGTTGGTCAAAATATAACCTTTTCGGATGTATCTCAATAATGAAGTTGATATCATTGATGATCAGATATCTAATATCCCACACCCGGATTGTTATATTCACGTCAATAGCTAATATTGATTGAATACACATCATTGAGCAATCATGAGTTATAATTCCTAACCTTCAATTACTAGAAAAATAAAACAACAAATCATCCTTTTTATCTCCTTCTCGGTCATCGAGTATGAACAAACTGGAGAAGGCAAAGGTTCACGATCTGGTTTGATTAAATGACGGGAAGAATTAGCTTTAGCTCTCATTGTAACCCTCACTTTATTACACCCTTCTTTCACTTATCTACTAGTTCATAACTAAAAGCTTATTAATACAAGTTTCTTTTATTTTACTTTTCACACCAAAACTAGTAAAACACAAAATAACTATATTATAGAGTGTTACAATAACCCTCTAGTTTACACCCGTATACCATAGTAAACTCAATTTACTAACAACTAAAGCCCCATTTTTTAGATGCTCCGTAAAAACAACCTTCTTTATAAAACATATAATAAATCAACTTCACCACCCTTTGGCAGGTTGGGTGGAAGTAATTTTTAATTTGAATTCTAAAAAATCATTGAAAAAACAAGTTGATTTGAAATTTGAAAAAAACAAAGACAGTACCCTATTTGTTCAAACAAAAACATTATATATTTAATATATACTAATTAGCAACTCAAGATTGCATTAATGGTTGTACTTGAAGCTTTAGAGGTTGTATATGTCTTTTAGTTTTTTTAATTTCTTTTGCTTTTTATTTTAAACCAAATACTTATATTTTTTACATTTTAACCTATATAATTTTTTACTTTTAACTTTGATCACCTACTATTTTCTTATTTTATAAAATTTTCATTTACATTTCGCTCTAAATTTTAAGACATAATACGCCGTAACGTGCGTGTATAGTTCAATGTTGTTACGTCTATTTTTTTCTACTTAACAGCCCTGTTGCAACGTCCGGATCCAATATCGACTTAGCTATTGCTTTGTAATGTTTTACGTTTAACAAGCGTGGTTTAATGTTTTTACGTCTACTTTCCTTTCGATTTTATTTTTTTCGTTTCTATTTCTTTTTTAATATGAATTTTCCGGTGTTAATGGTCATTGATGATGATGTGACATTAATGCTATCTGGTATGGTTTTACGCCCCGCCGCAAAGCGGGGGGCTTGATACTAGTATATATACAATTCATAGTGATTTACACTTTATTTGCGTCAATGTACAAGTACCTTTTGCATATGCTAATGTGACTTGTGGGTGACCCTTTTGCATATGCTAATATGACTTGTGGGTAACTAAAATGTAACACCCGGATATTTGTTATTTTGAAGCCGGCGAAGAAAGAAAAGGAAATAAAGTCCAAAGTCGAGGGACCAAACTCGCCAACGAAAGAAAGTCGGGCGAGCGGAGTATATAAGGGAGAGGGCAGCCCTTACCCTCTCCCCCATACTCAAAAATTCAGCTCTCAAGAGAGGAGAAGAGAGAAAAGAGGAGAAAAAGAGAAAAAAGGGGTGTTTCGGGTGTCCAAACTCGTCGTGTGGCAAGCCAAATCGAAGCCCTTGGCGTTGTGCTCGTTTGTGTGAGTTCTAGGACCCCACTTTTACTTGTTTTCAACCGATTTTGGGGCTGGAAAATGTTAAAACCCGTTTTTGGTGTGAGTATGTGTTTGACCCATTTGGGTGTGATGTGTATGATGCATTTCGTGTATGTTTCCGGGCTTGTGCGTGCTTGTATGGTGTTATGGTATGCATTCCTAAGGTCCAGGAGGGTTACTTTAGGCTTAGAATGGATTTGGATGAGCTTGGAGGCCGAAAATGGCAGATTGGGTTCGGGATGAACTCCATTCTGCATCAGCTAGGGCTAGGCGACCGAATGGAGGCCATACGGCCGAATGAGAGGCGATTGAGGGTCATTCGCACGATTGGGATCCATTCGCACGATTGAGGATTCAGTCGCACGACTAAGGATTCAGTCGCACGACTGGGAGTCCAGTCGCATGGGGAGTCATACGACTGAGGGTTCAGTCGCATAGATGCTTAGTCGTATGAGTCCATTCGCATGAGGTCAGTTGCATAGGTGCCCATTCGCAGTAGTCCCATTCGCACAAGGTCCATACGCACGATTGAATGTTCATTCGCATAGATGTTCATCCGTACGAGTCCAGTCGCATGATGTTCAGTCGCATGGAGGCCATGCGACTGAAGGGTGTCCATACGCCCGAATAGGGCTGTTGCACTCGAAGGAATGTGTAGTTTGACTTCTGGCCTTCGGGGGAAGGTGCAGGTGTAAGTTTTGACGTAAAGTTTCTCGTAAGAGCATGTAAGGTGACTGTTATGGCCTTAGAGGACATGTAGGGCATGATGATGATGATGTTGCATGTTTATGCATGTTATGTATGTATGATGTTGCCCTGTATGATGATGAATGTGTGTGATATGTTCCTTATTATGATGTATGCTTATCTTTCTTGTGGCTTTACATGTCATGTTAATGAACGAATGAAGTATTATGTAATGTAAGGCAAAAGATAATGAAAGAGAAACATGAAGTAAGAATGCATGCATTAATGAATGATGAATGAACGAAAGAAAGGCTTGCAAGCATATATATGGGGTGAGCGACTTTGTGTTGCAAAAGACTCGGATGAAGTGCAATCATTGAGATTGCCTATGGGGTGAGCAACCTTGTCGTTGCAAAAGACTCGAGTAACATGCTATCGTGATGTTGCCTTGGGGTGAGCAACCTTGTTGTTGCAAAAGACTCGGATAGCTCGCTATCATTAAGATGGGCAATGAGGTGAGCAACCCTAGGGGTGCAAAAGACTCGAATAGCGTGCAATCATTGAGATTGCTATTGAGGTGAGCGACTATGTTGTCGCAAAAGACTCGGAAGAATGAATGAATGAAAGGAACGAAAGATAATGAATGAAATGAAAGATAATAATGACATTATCACTGTATACGTACGTTGAATGATCGCATGATAAAAGGAATAGTTTTTGATGAAAGTAAAGTATGTTTATTTTATAAAACTAGAACTCACTCAGCAACGCTGACTTTTTATATGTTTTCCAGTTGGCAGGTAATGGTTGCTGAGGATGGCACGAGGTGGCTACTCAGCTCTTTTGGAATGACATCCATTTATAAAGATTTTGTGATGTAATGCAAACATGTATTTTGTAATCGGATAATGATGTATTATTTGGCAAAATATTTATAATGAAACGAGATGTCCTTTTGAATGTTTCCGCTGCGATGTTTTCTTAAGGCAAATGTAATTATATGTTTCATGTGCGATGAATGACCAACTGTATGATATTAAATTAATAGTTTCATTAATTTAAAGTATTATATATTATATACATAAAAGCATCATATTTTGTTGCAATATAGATTTGCTTTTTGAAATTTATCCATTTAACTTTTTTTTGTTTTTAGTTTGTACGCCTAGCTAATTATTTTTCTAAGATTTTAGTTTTTACATCTAGCTTATTAGAATTTAGTTTTTAATTTTTATTTCTTTACCGATTCAAAGTTCATATTATATTTTAATTATGCGTGTATTTTGTATATTCAAGTTTAGGTTTTAAGATATTGTACATTGAGTTTTAAAATCAAATTGAGAAACATGACACGTATGAAAATATAACAAAACATTATTTTATACACACACATGTTTATGATGAAATTAGAGGATGCATGCTTGGAATTTTTATTATGCGTTATGTTATATATATATATTTAAAACAAAGTTGTATTATTTTTCTGGTATCATAAGCTATAGTGACTGATTAATTGTTGTTTTAGCGTGACGAACCCAACCTCTTATGAGCAAATAACATCGTTGCTGGTGTTTTGTTATTGTCATCACTTTTATTATTTTTGACGAGCCGAACTGATAGCGACCACACTCATGCTACTTGCCCGGGAAAAATTTGACCACACTCCCGCCGCGAAGCGTGGGATAGAAACTAGTTACTAACAAAGGACACTAGCCACTAATAAAATAGGCGCATGCAAACACTAGCCCCAAAAAAATAATCGATGTAAAGGCCCTAAATTGTGAACTAGACTAATATCTACATACTTTCTAGACCATAACAGGCCCAAAAAGAACATCCAAAACAAATATAAAAGAGCTTGGGCCTTATCAATAACTCAAGCACACCAATATACAAATCTATAACTATAACACCAACTAAAAACATTTGAAACATAATTCCTTGATAACTGAAAGATCCTCCATGATCTTGAAAGTGGCCCAATATTCATTTGTACAACATTCAATACAAGTATCAACATGGTGTCCACACCAAATACTATTTATGAACCAAGATTCCAGCGGGCCCAAAGATTTAGCCCAAACCAGGCCCGTAAACACCACCCAAAGAAATTTCATGAACCAGCAATCAACAGGCCCAAAGCCTTGCATCATTTATTAGTTTCCTCCAATCTATGATAAAGTTCAATCCATCTCTAAACAATATACCCAACTAAAACCCATAGCAAGAGCCCAAATCCATTTTAAGCATAATAGCATATCATTATTTCCTTAGAGGTGGGCAAATCGGGATTTGGGCCGTACTCGAAACCGGGTACAAATCTGGTTAGGCCCAACAGGTTTTTTTTCCCGGGTTGATATGAAACAGGGTATAAACCCGGGTCGGGGTTCACCCTCTTGAAAACCCTACCCGATATACCCGTTTTTTTTGTTTTTTTATATTTCTTGTGTGTGTATTAATATTAATATTACTAGGTATTACTCCGACGCGCGTTGCGCGTTGTATGAAAATATTGAAGCTGAGGCTCAGACATAAGTTTTCGTCATCATAGCCAAAAGCTAATTGTTAAAGCCAACATTAAAACAATTGTCAACACGGCTCAGAACAGATGATCAGTTCCGATTGCACATCGAAAATGTCTGCCATGCCAAGGAACCTAACATCAGTTTTCACGTATCATCATAGCCGCAAACCAACCACACGAAAGATCTCATATGAACACATGTTCATCATCATCGCAAACCTACCATCGGTGTCGTTACGACCATCATAAAAAAACCCCAGAACATCAAACCTGATAAAAACTCGGTAAGATCTATGGATAGTTGTTACCCATCAACAATCGGTGCTTGTATGGCCATTCTGACAACTCCACCGAGATCGACGGCTGCCAGCGGCCCATGTTCCGTGTCCACCATGGGTAACGATGGTAGTGACAATGGTCTACAACCTGACCCGCCACTTGCTACACCTCAACCACACAAGAGAGGCAAAGCATCGACAAGGTACGATGAAGAAAACCACTGTAACATCCGCCCAAATTCGAATTATAAATCCAAAACCCGTACCCATTTTAATCTTTCATGCAAAGAAAGTTCATTTTACTTAATGAATCATATTAGAAGTGTAACTTAATCTTAAAAAAATATGTTATTTATTTATTTATTTTGACTTCTTAAATCATTTAAACCATTTAAAATAATTTTATTATTTATGAAAGAAAGTTTTATTAATTTATGAGGTTTAGTGTCATTTAGGAGTTTTAGTGACATAATTAGAATTAAATTGTAAATTTCTTATAAACTTTTAAAAAAAATTATAAAGATTTTATAAAAAAAGTAAACAAATTATTTAAAATATTAAATTAGGGTTATATTGAGTTTGGGTTATAAATGTAAATTGTGAAACTTAAATAACAAATAGGTTAAAGTTTGGCATAAATAATAAACTATCAAAACTCCAGGGACCATATGTGAAACTTTGTCTAAAACCCAAACCAAGCCCCCATCCCCGTCGACTTCTCCTTGTCGCTGGCCACCATCTCCAGCGACCACCAAACCACCCAAAACGCGCGTTTAAGAAGCAATTAAACCGCCCTTTAACTTCTTTGCATCGGTTTCGAACATTGTATCGAGTTCAATTGAATTCATTTGGTAATTAAGGGCGTGCATTCGAAACCGAATAATCAATTCAAAACTTTAACTCGTTTTTAGTGTAACCGATCAAATCAATGTTATACGATTGAGGGCAAACACTTGAATCAACACGATTTAACTCTATTGACACTCAATTTCACTTACAAGACACCCAAACCATTCGTATGATCCCTCTCTGCATTTCGGACCTGCAACTCTTTCGAAAGGCCCTTTCTGAGCTAAATTGGTTACAACTCGTAGAGGGCTATTGATCCTTGTCGACCTCAGAACCTTCATACGAAACTAATTTGATTATTATCAACGTTTATGTCCCGAACCATGCTCAACCTAGCCGTGATTGTTTACCTCTTCTTCTAATCGATTTGGCTCCAATACAAGTATTTAATCACACAAACATCTTCGTATTTACATCGTGAACCAAAGACCTATGTATATTACTGTAATCATCATTGAATTCGAGTTCAATTTGGAGCTATTTCAATTCAGGATTCTTGAGAGAATTTAGGGGTTTCGTTAACATCTGAGTTTTCATAATTTGCGAATCAAAGTTGGACAGATTCAGGGCCTTGGCCCAATGGTAAGGAACATTGCATATATACGGGTGATCCAGGTTCGACCCTAGGCACCAACATATATTTTCAAATCATTATTTTATTTTATTTATTTATTAGCTTTAAGAAATTTATTATTATATCATAATAAAAAATTGCTTTGTTAATTATAATTATTTTAGTAATTATTTATTAGTCTTTGAAAACCTTTAAAAGTTATAAATCTCATTTCTTAAGTGTTTAAACGCTATAACAAAACTTATTTATATGTTTTATACTTTATAAAAAATCACCTTAAGGCAAACCTAAGTTGTTTCAAATCGTTTTAAAACAAAATTTATTAAATCATCTAAATAATTAATCATTTAGTTATTTAGATCAAGTTTTGGTTCTATAAAGTTGGAATAAATCAATTTAAAATAAGTATTCAATAATTTAATTTATTGAATTAATAAAGATTAAATATGATGTATGAAAAGAAATAATTAATTTTTATTAATTCAATAAATTAATTAAATAAATTAATTATTTAATTATTTACAATAATGAATCGATTATGTTTTGTTCTATAAAGTTGAAATAAATCAATTTAAAATAAGTATTCAATAATTTAATTTATTGAATTAATAAAGATTAAATATGATGTGTGAAAAGAAATAATTAATTTTTATTTATTCAATAAATTAAATTATTGAATACTTATTTTAAATAGATTTATTCCAACTTTATAGAACCAAAACATAATCAATTCATTATTGTATTTAATTATTTAAACCCCCCAAATTCTAATTGAAACCCTAGTTCACGTCTAATTGTTAATCTTGTTATTAAACTTACTCTTGGAATCAATACGTTTAGGTAACTTGTAAAAAAAAATCGTTGGAGCCTTGTTTAAATTCTTATCATCACCTTATATATATCATGTGAGTTCTCCATGCCCCCTTTTTACTTTATTTCACACCTTTTGGGGTGAAACATGTTAACTTTATAAACTTACACTTGTAAACATCTTGATACTTGTAAATGCACATGCAATTCATCTTTACTTTTTGTCATGGTTATTTGTATTATTGTGAGTGTTATATGAGATACATTATATGTTGACAATCATTAACTATTCCTAGCCTGGCGACGTCATAGATCTATGGGCATGACAAGCCTATTTGGTGCTAAAGCCGATGTATTGCCGGCTCCTGATGACGTATGACTTGTTCATCATGGGAACCAAGTACACTTAGCCAATCATATAAACTTGTAATTAAGTTGAGGTTTGATTGTAGGTATATGTGTTCTATAAACTTGCATAATTCATAACCATTGACATTAATTGCTACTTGTAAATCTTTTTATATATATGTCTGTTTAACCCAGGGGAACTCATCAACTTTCAAAGTTAACCCTTTATTTTTAACATGTTTCAGGTTTGATACTTGAGGATCTCTTCGTGCTCATATAGGACTTGGACTTAGTTTAATTGAAAATCTTATGTTGTTGTTTATATCTTGTTTGTATTGTAATGATTTAATTGTCTTGTAATGTTTAATAAAAATGATATTTAATATTATTTCAACTTATTAGTTCCATGTGCTATGAACAATCGTTTCACATTCGTCCGCCCTGATGATTTCGCCGTCGGTCGGGGTGTGACAACCACGACCAACAGACACATGAGGCGGTGACATCGGTACACAACAGCCGTGAACAGCCGATGCAAACGGCGACGATGGACGAGGAAGAGGGTGGCGAAAGTAGAGAGACTTTCTCTCCCCACAAAAGAATCCGGTGCAAATTAAAAGGGACTCCCTATCTTTCGTTCTTAAACACTTACTTGTGGCCATAATCGAAAAATAAAAACTTCCCTAGTCCTGCCTGTTCTTTTTACATATTAGGTAATTATTAATATTATTATTTTTTAAATAAGCTTAAAATTAATCATTTATTTATTATTATTATTTTTCATTTTGTGCATATTGAATAAACTTTATGTATGTATTTCTATAACAATATTAAACAAGGGTAGTGTTATTGTAAAAAGGATGTTAATTCTAAAAAGTTTAAAAATGATTGTGGGTTTGACACATATTTTTTTATTGTTTTGAAAAGAAGGGCATTTTGGTTATTGTGTCAAATACATCAATTTATTGTGTTTTATATGTTCATTGGGTCATATATTGCACATCATTTGTTATGTGTATTAATTATTGTGTTTTAGATCACTTTGTGATATTTTGTCATTGTTTTTATAGATTATAAACTTGTTATCTATCATTGTATTTTACAATTAGAAGTACAAAATTACATACTTTTAGCAATGTATTTTTCAAAACTTATAGTATTGAATATAACACAATGTGTTATTCTTGTTATTATTTTTAATAGATTACATAAACGTGTTATCTATCATTGTGTTTTACAATTAAAAGTACACAATGATTTTATTTCATCAACGTCTTTTTCAAAACTCATAGTGTTCAAGATAACACAATTATGATCAAAAGACATAATGAGACATTGTGTTATTTTGTCGTTGTTTTTAATGTATTAGATTAATTAGTTGTTAATTTATTATTGTGTTTTACGTATTGGTGATACACAATAATATTATTCTATCTATATTTTGTAAGATAATCATTTTAGAAAGACAGAATAGTATTCAGAAAAACACAAATACAACACAAATACATTATGAACTGCTATGACAAGATATGAGCTTAAAACCGTAATTTTTTTTATTTTTATTATAACACTACTGTACTCATTTAAAATATTAAAAACGCTCGTTTTAAGGAGTGAATTTTTTTAAAAAAATAATATAATACATAAAAAATTATGAACGTTTTATAAAAATGGGGGAATTCGCAAACAATCAACAACAGCGGCTATTACTAAAGTAACACTTTAACAAACTTTTCTCTACAATCTAATCTCAACCACTATTTAAGAAGATGAATTGTTGAGATTACTTCTTATATTTTTTAGTTTTAGAATATTTTTTATTTTCAATATTTTCCTATTAAATAAACATAAAATTTATCATTTATTTATTTAAAACACTAAAAAACATAAATTATTCAATAATAAATAACATAAAACTTTTATTTAAGTTATCATATAATGTTTATTTTCTACGAGAGGATTCATCAAATGCTAATTTTTCGTTGGATATGCAAGAAAATACTACTTTTGCCACCTCTTCATCGTGTACTTTTGATTTGAATGCAATTTTGTCTTCGAGGCTTGTTTGGTTTTGTATGTGATTTATTATGTCTCAGTGATCCTTTAAACAAATACACATCTCCATCGCTTCCGGAGTGAGTCTTGTCCTCCGTAATGATATTACCCTACCTTAAAGAGAAAAAAATCAGATTTTGAATCTACTATAAAAGTTTATACAGCTAGTAAATCACGGGCCATAACGGAAATAATCGGAATTTGAGATTCCTTTCCTTTCCACCAAGTCAAAATATCGAATGCATGATAATTTTCGGTAGTCATAGTAGAAATAAAATCTGTTCCACTATACCGACCAAGCTCGCTTGTTGGGGTGTTATCCTTTTATTGTTTAGCTATCACATCCGGAACAACATTCAACATAGTCAAAATCGGGTCTTTAAGCGAGCTACTACCACTTGAGGTTGATTCCCTTTACGTGCTTATGTTTAAGTTAGGCCTATATCTATTTTAATAAAAATTATAAATTGTTTTCAAACTTTCATTTAAATTTTCTTTTGATTCGGTTGAATAATCAAAATTTTCATTATGCATATCCAAATTTTCATTTATCTTGTCTATCAAACATTCACCCAGCAACATTTAAAAATGTATTTAAAGTGGTAGCTCAAGTAAAAAGAGGTGGTAACTTTTAAAATATTTTTTAAACTTTTTTTTCATTGGTTCTATCATTTGTGTAAACATTTGATATTTATTTTCAAAAGTTTTAAAATTCAAACCCAATAACTATAATTCTGAAAGCAATGAATAACTAGTGGGATAATAAACTTCCGATAATTTTGTAGTTGAGCTTTTAAACACGTCAAGAAAATTGGTTAGACGGTGAACATTGTTCCAACCCACATCTGGAAATGGGTCGGCTTCACTATTGTTTGAAAGTCTATAATGAAAAGCTCTCAAAGTCCCTTTTTGTTTTAAAGCATAATCAAACATATGACAAGTCAAATTTAATCGAGTATGTACATCCCAATTAGGAGCTAAAAATCTAGAATCCGTATCCTTACAAAGTTGTATATAATCTTGATATTTTTTTCTACTTTTTTTTTAAAAAACATCATGTAAGATAAATCTAAAAGATTTAATAAATTAATCAATAAATTCCACGGCTAACCCGTCTTGCACTACTAAATTAATAATATGTGCAACACAACGAGTATGAAAAAAATTGCCATTGCAAATTGGAAGATAAATTTTCAACCACAGTTGGCTTGTTTGAGGCGTTGCTAAATGCAACTAAAAACAGTTTATTTTGTAAATTAAAAGTACTTATTATATTATCCTAAAAGTGAAACAAAAATTGTACGGTATGCGAAGGGTAGAGACAGTGGAATCTTTAATTACGACATTAATACGGTTCGAGATCGAATAGCGAAGTTCGTGATTCAAGAAGATTTGCATGTTAGTCACATCAACAATCCTTAGTTGACCAACTTGATTCAAGTGACGCTTCAAGCTCGTTACACCCACATAAGTTGTACTACATTTAGACGATATTATTTAAAATTATGGAAAAAAGCAAAAAATGATTTAAATGAAATATTTGAAAATTTAAATAACGGTGTAAACTTAACTACAATTGTTTTGTTGGCTTCACACTGTTTACCCGAATCATACCTTTTCGTTACTACACATTGGTTAGATCCTAATTCATGACAAATTATGAAATATATGATTGCATTTGAAGCTTGGATGGTTAGTAAATCATGGGCCGTAACGGAAAAAATCAAAAATTGGGATTCCTTTCATTTCCACTAAGACAAAGTATCAGATTCACGATAATCTTCTGTAGTCATTATGGAAATATAATATATTCCACTATACCTGCCCAGCTCACTTGTTGAGGTGTTACCCCTTTGTTGTTTAGCCATCACATCCCGAACAATATTCAACATAGTCAAATCGGGGTCTTTAAGCAAGCTTCTGCCAGTTGAGGTTGATTCCCTTGGCGTGGTTATCTTTATATTAGGCCCATATCTATTTAAATAAAAATTATAAGTCATTTTAAAATTTCATTAAAATTTTCTTTTACTTAGCTTGAAAAATTAGGGTTTTCGTTGTGCAAATTAAAATTTTCATTTATTTAATTTAACCCTCGCAACATTTAAAAATGGATGTAAAGCGATGACACAAGTAAAGATGGGTGGTAACTCTTGAAAATATTTTTTAAAATTTTCTTTTATCGGTTCTACCATTTGTGTAAACATGTGACTTTTATTTTTAAAATTCAAAGCCATTAAATATAATTCTAAAAACACCGAATAAATAGTAGGATAATAAACTCTCGATAATTTTATTGTTGAGTTTTAACACGCCAAGAAAATCGATTAGATGGTGAACATTGTTCCAACCCACATCTAGAAATGAGTCGGTTTCACCATTGTCCTGGAAGTATATTATGAAAAGCTCTCAAAGTCTCTTTTTGTTTTAAAGTATAATCAAACATATGATAAGTCGAATTTCACCGAGTAGGTGCATCCTAATTAGAACCTAAAAATTCTAGAATTTGTATCCTTGCAAATTGTTTATAATATTGATTTTCTATCTATTTTTAAAAAATCATGCACTACTAAATTATGAATATGTGCAACAAAACGAGTATGAAAAATCACCATTGAAAATTTAATGATATTTTAATTTTAAATTTTCAACTGCGGTTGTGTTATTTGACGTGTTGTCATATGCAATTGAAAAAAATTTATTTTATAAATTAAAAGTAGTTATTACATTATCCAAAAACTAAAATAAAAATTCTCCGGTATGTTGATACGGAAAAAGATCAAATGTAGTTGTACGTTTCATCATTTGCCATAATTGGGACCTACCCAATGAGCGGTGACGTAAAGGTACGATTAAGGTAAACCATGTGGAGCCGACCAAACGTCACTAGTTAAGTTACACTGATATTTAAAGTGTCAAAAAAATACAATTAAATCATTTTTTGATTTTTTTCCATATTTTTAAACAATAACGTCTAAGTATAATACGACTTACGTGAGTGTAACGAGATTGAAGCATCTGTCAAATCAAATAGGTTAACCGAGGATTGTTAGAGTGACCCATAGGAAAAGCTTCTAGAATCATTAACTTTACCATTCGATGTCAAACAATAATAATGTCATAATGAATGATTCCACCATCTCCATCCAATTGTGTTTGCCCAAAATCCGGATTACTTTTCAACGCCTTACAACACTTCTTACTAATGTGTTTACACAAGTCGTGTTTGAATATTTGGCTAGCAAAGGTTCATAAAACTTGCAACGAGCCTATACAGATCCGTCACTCAACTCAACCAAATCCCAATTGCACCAAACATCCATGTTACGATTTTGTGTAAGAACCCGAAAAACAACTGGTGCGGTGGATGAATCTTGACCAACGGAAGATTGTGAGTAAGCCATTATGTGTACAACGAGAGTGAAAGTGTGTAACAAGAGTGGAAGAGTAAACGAGAGTATTTTTTTGCGTTTTTTTGCTTATGTTTTTACGATTTGGATTTGGGAACTCAACTATATTAACCTACACCTATTTATACTAAGTTATAGGGCTGAAAACAAAAAAAGGATTAAATTTTTGGTCTAACGGCTAGTTTAAAGAAAAACGGTAACAACCGGGTACAATCGGGTCGGGTATGGGTCGAGTACACTAAGAAATTTCAAATATATATCCAGTTCCAACCCTACGGGTTTAAACGGGTTCAAACCGGTTGCATCTCCCATAGAGTACTACCCGTACCTGGGTATTTTGCCCACCTCTACATCTACATCCCAACACCAAAGAGTATAGACATAACACCTATCACAACCAAATTCTTCCAATTAACATAAATCCAAGTAACATTCTTAAGTCATAAAACTTGCTAGACCAAATTTCCTTAGTAGCCATAGCTCCCCTCATTCTTAAGTGAAAATAAACATGATATTCTATGCAATAAATCTGATTTTAAACAGCTTGCTTCTAAGGATTGACTATAAGGGAATTCACAATTCAGCATCTATCTCCATTATTATAATTACACTAAACATTACTATTTTTTCTCTTTTTTTCATTTATATTATATTTTTTCATACATTTAGTATTGCATTTACTCTTTCATCCACTTAGAATCACTTTCAAAAATATAAAAAAATTTAAAGGGATTGTACCATATTTTCCCAAATATGAGGAACCACGGTACAATCCTCATAAATTTTCTATATCTTTCACTCAAAATCAGTCACAACCGTCACACATAATATAGGGCACCCATATATATAAGGGGAACGAGGCTGTGAATGCTCTAACAACTCTATATATAGCTGCAAACCATTTAGAACTACTTAACATTCGACAAGAACAAAAGGCTCCATTTATGATGGCAATGGTCTTCCAGATAGAGATGATGAAGAGTAAACCACCACCATCGTCCCATCAGCACCCAAGCTCCCCGGATGTAAGTCAACTAAACATTAGTTAATATGCTTAAGGAAGAAATTTGAAAATATAGAAAGAAGAAAAAGAAACCCCATATATGAAGAATAGTAGAAGGATGGACATACCAGGACACTAGAGACTTGTACATACATAAAGGATAATTAACATGACCCTGCAACACCTACCTTACAAAAAAATCTAGTCTCTTTTGAGTTTTAAATTTATCATTCATTTAAGAACTAACCTTCTTGTTGGTTGGGAGTTGGGACATCTAAATGCATTTAAACTAAGGCTGGACCATATAAAAATTGACCTGGGCTAATTGTGAACTAGCCTAATATAGCATTCAACGTAAAGCCCTTGTGAAACCATAGTTTAGATGTGTTGTGATCTAGGTAGCATCAGAACAGGTACGAGAGGTGGGTACGAGGACGATACGGGTACGGGAAACGATAAATATAAAAAATTCTAGATACGGGTACGACTAAGTACGAAAAAATAAATATAAAAAAATAATATATATCAAACAATTTTAAAAATATACATTAAAGTATTAAACAAATTCCAAAAACAAATTTCCTAGGTAATTAATTATCAATAATCAAATCATTGTCATATCTATGTTCATCTAGTGTGAGATCGGCAACCTCCGAAAACCCTACATCTACCATTAAGCCAAAATCGTCTCCACCCACATCCCGCATCTTTACAGCATCATTCGGATCCCTTGACAAAAGTCGAAGATTATTGTGGATGTAAACCAAGTCTTGAGCACAACTTGTAGTCATCCTTTTCCTCCTAAGCGAGTGAATAAATGCATAAGTACTCCAATTACGTTTAGCACAAGAAAAAGAACTAGTTTGCCCAAGTATTAGAAAAGCTAAAGTCAAGTAATATAAAAGCTAAAGTCTGGAGGAAAGGAGTTTGAGCACCAAAGTTAGCCCACCAATTCTTGGGTTTTAGACTAGCCATCTGTGAAATACTTGTTAAATCCTCAAAAGGAACACTCTTCATTGAAAACATTGCATATTCATCAAAAACTTTTTTACGCTCATCTTCATTAGGAAAAAACCTTTATAAAACATTTGATCCTTTCTTGTGATATTTCACCATCTCTATGTGAAGCAAGCCTTTTAGAATCCTCTAGTAACCATGCATCACAATAATATCTACAACATTCAAAATGAAAACATAAGTAAATAATAAAATCAAGTATATAGTTTAAAATCATATACCTTGGATTAAAGAGTGAGCTAAATAATGTAGGGGAGTGTTATTTTTCGCCCATCGAGCCACTAAAATATCATGCACAACATCATAAAAACTAATTAAATTAGATGCCGAACATTTTTCTTTCTTGTAGATCTCAATATTTACTTTCTTAATCATCAAATCCCACATCTCATAGACCAAGTATAAACATGGCTTGTCGGTGTCACAAACTCTAATCATCTCATATATAGATCCAGTGCAACTAAGAATATATGATACTTTTTCCCATCATTCGTCATCCAAATTTTTTTTAACAAAGCTTGCTTTTGTAGTGTCATCTTCTCTATAAGAAGACCAATCTTCTCTTATGACCATAGATTGAAGACCCTTTTTTATTAGTTTCAATCTCTTAAGCATCAAAATAATGGAGGCAAAGTGAGTACCCGCAACAGAAAACAGTCTAAGAAGAGTGAACTTGCTGAAAATCGAGAGTCTCATGTTATGATTCATGAACTTCTTTTATCCATTTGCAGTCTTCATATGTTGTTTCATTCGTTTCCACATTTCTTGGCGAACAAATTTTCTTCAAAGCAAGTTAAGTGTATGAACAACACATGGTGTCCAATAGATGTGAGGAAACTTACTTTTTATAATCTCTCCGACCGCCTTATAATTTGCTGCATTGTTAGTAATGATTTGCATAATTTTTTGATGACCAATTACACTAATGACTTCTTTCATCAAATCAGCAATAAAAATCGATCTTTAACTTCCCCAAAACAACTAATTGCCTTTCGAAACAAAGAACCATTACCTGAGGTAGCCATGAAATTGATCAGAAGCTTTCTCGTAGGATCACTCCATCCATCACTAACAATAGTCACACTTTTTTCTTTCCATGTAGACCTAAGTGGTTCCAATAGCTTATGAACATTATCATTTTCTTTTTTTAGTAAGGTTGTTCTAATCTTATTGTAACCAGGAGGAACATAACCATAAAATTTGTTGTTAGCAGCAAACTGAAAAGCCCTTATATAGTGAGGATTTCTTGCAAGATTAAAAAGTAGACCTCCTGTATAAAACATCCTAGTTATTTCTTGATCCAGTTGGTCTATAATTTCAATACCAAAAGCTTTTTCAATAGGGTTTGAAATACCTTTTCTTTTCTTTTCTTAAATCCAACACCCGATTTACATGGCAACCCGACTTCTTTGGCTTTTGACTCGACTTTCTTCTCTTCATACGCATTTTCTAACCGTATCATCTTAAGTTTGTCACATGCTGTTGTTTTTTTTGCAATACTACCTATATAGAATACAAATTATAATTTATAAATATACAATACAAATCAATGAATCATAAAATATGATAGTATGATACAATCAACATAGAATACAAATCAGTGAATCAATGATCAATTGATTATTACCTTTTAGACCAAGCAAATATGCTCTAACCCTAGATATGATCCTAGTCTGATTTTACTGCAAAGGTTGCACTTAAATTTCCATGTTCCTCCACTACCTTGCTTTCGATTTTAGTCATATACTCCCACAATGGAGGTTCTTCTATTGATGTTGATGATCCTTGTGTTTCTTGAGAAACCATAATCGATTAAAGTCTTCATGTTCAGCTTATGACACCCAGACCATAAGAATAAACAATCAAGATTATCACGATTCATGAATAGTATCATAATATCTTAAAGTTCCCATTAACTAATGCAAAAATTGAACTATAATATATATTTATATTTAATCTAACAAAAATGGTAATCTCAATTGATGTTATATAATATATAATTATATATTTCAATTCATGTTTATATTTAATCTACCTAGTTGAATACTGACTAGGGAGTAAGGAATCATGATTGAGAAGCAAAAAGTCAAAAAAACTCACTGTATTAATGTATTTGAAGAAGGCTCAACAAGAATCGATGCAACCCAAAGCGGCCTCAAGCCGATTTTATCTACAAAAATTCGATTGAAGAATTCCGATTCAACGATTGAATGATTGAAGGAGGCTAGTGAAGAATTTCGATTTGAATGATTGAATGATTCAGGCAGATCAGATGAGACAATGATTATGATGTCAACGGTCGCGTAGTAATTTTGTTCGAAGAAGGTGAGTATGAGGTGGCCATTTATGGGAATTTAAAGGTTTTAAAAGAGAAACCCTAAATTTAAGTCGAAACTCTACCGAAACTCACCCGAAACGTCCCCATATGTTACCCCCCAAAACTGGTACGCCCTCGAAACACTTCGAGCCGTTTCGGACGCGTTTCCGTGCCCGGAAAGTACCCGAAATGGGTCTTCCCCTGTTTGGGCCGCTTCGGTGCTTTAGAGGATGCCGTTTCTTTCTAGAGCTATAACCAAACGTTCAATGAACAGTTCGTGAACTGTTCGGCAGGAAATTCGTGAAATGAACGAACATGAACAATAAAATTCCATTCGTTTAGTTAAACAAACGATTGTTAACAGAGGTTGTGTTAGTTCATTTATGTTCGTGAACATTTAATAATGTGTTTGTTAACGTTCCGATGTAGAATCGGAAGCGATCAAATGGCTCAAAACAATAGTTAATCAAAGACGATAAATCGAACCAAAAGTTTTTACGAACAAAGGTTCTTTAATTTAAAACTTAATCAAAAACTAATAATAAATTTTACCAAGCCCTAATATTTATACTAAACCAAACAAGATATTAACAAACTAAAATAAAAACCTAACAAGATAATAACAAACTAAAATAAAATATAAGCTAAATAAAAAGATAAGTAATTTCAAATAATATATAAATTCAAACTTATACACTATCCTGCATCATACTATCCGTCTTTGAGAAAACTCATCCTCGAGTTTTGAAAAGCATGATAGTACCAGATCTCGGCCCAAGCATCTGGATCTAAAGGAAAATCAAGTTTTTTTTGCCAAATGTTTTTATGATCTGATTGAATAAATAATCTGTATGCCTCGGGTTAGGAGGTCCCGAATCTGTTGGGTTTCGAATCTCCGTATCTATGTCTCCTTCTCTTGAAAGTATGCTACATAAAAATCTTTGTTTGGTGTAACCAAACTTTTATTTTTTTAGAAAACTGTGTTTCAATTAGACTAAAAAAATTTCAATGTTTGAAAATACTTCATCTTTAGACTTTAGCATATAAACCCAAATTGCTCTAGAGTAATCATCAACCACCCTTAGGAAATATTTATACCCATCATGACTAGTTACTTTAAAAGGACCCCATGAATCAAGATGGACTAATTCATCTATTTCTTTTAACACATGATTACTATAAATGAAAATGAGTCTCTAGTCTGTTTAGATTTATTTAGATTTATGACATACTTCATATTTTTTAGACAAATTATTATGACTCAAACTTAATTCAGGTTTTAAAACATTTAGAACTTGGTCTGATGGATGTCCCAGCCTGCTATGCCATAAATAAGCAGAAACAGAGCAAGCAAACGTACAATTATTAACATAACAGTCACCTTCTTTGTTTATCTTATCAAGAACATACAACCCATCTACAACTTTACCGGTCATCACTAGTTTCTTTTGTTCTAAGTCCTGAATATAACAGTGAGAATCAGTGAACAGACACCAATTGTTCTCTTTTGCCATTTTATTCACAGATAGTAGATTCATACAATACTCAGGAACTACCAAGACATCATTAAGCATTAGATTATCAATTAACTTGAGATTTCCTATTTGTGAAATTAAGGCTTTGGTTCTATTTGGATGACCAACTGTTAAGTTTAATTCAGAAACATCTAACAAGTTTACCATATTTGCTGTAGATACGGTCATATGTTGGTTAGCACCTGAGTCTACTATCCAGCTTTGCTTAGAAACTAGTTGTTTATGACTTTGAGAGCTAATAGCTAATTGAAATAGATTTGTGTTTAGACACATACCAGCCATATTAGCCTTTGGTGATACAATTGGGTTGTGTTTAGATATGAGTGACATGATTTAATTTATCTGTTCTGCTGTAAAGGGTTGAGACATAACAGAGTTAGTAGTACCATTTGTTTCTACACTTCTAGAATTGCTTTGAGCTCTTTGTATATTTGATTTCTTTTTGTAATTTGGAGGATAACCTATAATTTCAAAGCATTTATCTATAGTATGACCTGTCAAATTACAATGAGTACACTTTTGACCTTGACTTTTACTTTGTTTTCTTTTATTATCTACAAATTTTGAAACAAAAGCAGTTGCTTGAGTTTTTCTTTGATTATTTATTTCTCTATGTGACTCTTCTGAGGAAATTATAGCAAAGGCATTCTTTACAGATGGTAAAGGTTCCTTAGACAATATAGTTGTTCTAATTGGCTGATAGATGTCATCAAGACCTATTAGGAATTGCATTAGCTTTACTTGTTGATTATGGGCTGTAATTTTTGTTGTAGCAGCACAAGTACAATTAGGTAGATCTAATAAGATGTCATATTTTCTCCACATGGAGTTAAGTTTGTGATAATAGTTTGATATTGATTGCCCATTTTGACTAATAGAATTAATCTGTTTATGTAGGTTATATATAACAAATCCATCAACTTTGCTATAAGTTTCTTTAAGTTCATTCCAAACATCAGAAGCAAGTTGTGAAAATGTTTGACCTACATACAATTCCTCAGATATGGAGTTAAGTAACCATGATAGATCAACAGAACTACAACGTTCCCATTGATTTGAAAGTATAGGATCATTAGTTTGTTTTGTACATGTTCCATCAATAAACCCCACCTTATTCTTTACAGATAGTGTAAGTTTTATTGACTTGGCCCAAATAGTATAGTTTTCTGTACCTTTCAACTTTATACTTATCAATGACAGATTATTAGTATCACTGGCATGGAGGTATAAAGGATTACTAAAGTCCAAGTTGTTAATCCGAGTTTCATCACTGGTTTGATGAGTTTCATCACTGGTTTGAATAGCAGTCTCAACCATAGTTGTATGCTATTTAAGGAGAGGACTTAACACTTAAGCACAGAGCAAGACTCACAAAACAGAGCAAAAATCACAGAATATCTCAAAGAACACACAATGCACACAATCAGAGGCCACAATTAACACAATTAACACGTGAAAGCCACCTGAACTCAGTTGAAGATAGGACAACGAAGCCTATCCAGGGACCAGATTCCAAGACCACTCTTAATGGTGGCTGGATGTCACACCCCAACCTTGACGGCGGAAACGTCGAGGAGTGAGAGTTAAAATCGTTCACAGCCACATAACGCTATTATTAAATCCAAATATGTTATTCATATGTTCAAAGATAATATTACAAACATAAGTCTCAAATAAAGAAAACATAATAAGAAATATAACAAGCTCATTCATTTATTTAACTAGGTCCATTCCTAGGTGTGTACAAACTTCAAAAGTGGCGATCAAGCTTGAGTATTTCCTGAAACATGTTAAAAATAAAAGGTCAACAATATGTTGGTGAGATTTCCATAGTTTTCAATACATAAGTATATAAAAGATGGCAATTCATGTTGTAAGTTAGAGAACAAAGTAAACTAGGGATGTAAGATAAAATGCACAATCAAACCTTGACAAAGTTTTACAAGTCTCAAACGTTTACAAGCATATACGATTAGTTAAGTGTACTTGGATCAACCAAGCAGGCTTGTCAGGCCCATAGATCTATGACGTCGCCAGGCTAGCAATAGTTAATGATTGTACATATATTCGACATTACATGGTAGCTACAAAATTCAACTAACCACAACACACAAGTAAATTGCCATAAGTTTACAAGAATCAAACGTTTATAAGTGCAATGATTATAAAGTAACATGTTTCACCCCAAAGTGTGAAAATATGAAAAAGGGGTATAGAAATACTCACATGGGAAAAATAAGTATAAGAATGATGATAAGAGATTAAACAAGGCTCCAACGATTTTTTTTACAAGATACCTAACGTATATATATTCCAAGGTTAAGTTTAAAGGTAAGATTAATGAATAAACATGAACTAGGGTTTCGATTGGAATTTAGGGGTTTAAATAATTAAATAAAATAATGAATCGTTTACATTTTGGTTTAATAAAGATGGTACAAATAAATTATAATTGAGCACGATAATGAATGATTAACAATCTAATTTAATAAAAATTAACTATAATGTGTGAAAAGAAATAATTAATTATTTAAAATTAAAATTAAATAAAGGTGCTTAATTGAATATGACCTTAACATTGTCTAAAATCATTTTATAAGGTTTTGAGCTTTTATATGATTTATTATAAAGGTCTTATAATATCAAGTTTTAAAAAAATAAGAATAAAGTATAATTGTTTTATAAGTTTCAAGAACTTAAATAAAATCTTAAGGATAACTTTATTAACTATTTATATATACTATGGTTAAATGAAAAGATAACTAATTATTTAAATGATTATTTAAATAACTATTTAAATAATTATTCATTTAATATATTGACAACGTTTCAAAGTAATCTCTATTTCAAATAATATGATTTAAACAATGAATAATTGAAGGAACGTTTTGGACCAATAATAATTTTTAGTGATTTAAATCATTACTTATAGTCGACTTTAAAAAAAATAATAAACTAATACAATCTTTGTTTTATATAAAAAAATATTAATATATTTAAAGGATAAATTTACAAAAATGGATAAGGTGACTTTATAAATAAATAAAGTTTACAAAGTTAATTTTAATAATTTTTCAGATATTATTTATATTTTTAAAAAGTTGAAAAAGCCAAAAAAAATAGTTTGAGGGTGCCCGGGTTCGAACCCGGGAACTCCAAGTTGTAAAGCGGGCGAGTGACCAGTGGACCAAGGGCCGAAACCTTGGTAAAGAGTGGTTTTTAAATCTTAAAACGAAACAGTTTCAATAAACTCCAAAATCTCAAGAACCCTAGAACGATTCTGCACCAAAATTGAAGGTCAATTCGAGTGTTTCATCTAGATTAAACTTAGGGCTTTTTATCCCTAAGTGTAATCGAGTGTGTGGGCATATTATACTTACTTGATTACAAACAAATTGAAGTGATTGCGCTTGGTTTAGCCCTCGTCAGTTTCGCGAAAAAAAAATGGTTGGGATCAATGATTAAGTGGAGTTTTCAAGGAATTGTGGTTACAGATAGTTGAAAGAGATCAAAAGAAACATTTGCCCTCAGTTATATAGTTCCAATTCGATGTAGTTCTTATGATTTGGTTTCGATTGGGATACGAATGTAAACTGATCAGTTTGGTCTTTAATTCCCAATTAAACTTGAAATTAAGATCATTTACGAGTATAAACTGATTAGCCAACGGTATGAACTTGATTAATTGAGTTATTATTGATTATTTATAGTTCAATGGTTCGAGATTATTGGCTTTCGGTTACCGAACTTACAAGCCCCCATAGCCGACTTAACACTCAAATTAATGTGCATTTCGAGTTCGGAACGGTTACAAGAAGGATTTGTGAAGGGTTTTGGATCAAGAAACGGTCGATTTTGGTGTTCAAGGGCTCGCCAGTGCCGCGTCGGGCTTGCCGGCCGGCGACCGGGAAGACAAGGTGGGGGAAATGGTTTGGGTTAAATTTTACACTTTGGTCCCCGTGGTTTAGGTTTTGTTATCTTATGTTAAAACTTTATTTTTAAGGTTTCAAAATTAACAAACAACCCCCTAAACTTAATTTAATCTATAAGTTTTAAACATATTACAAATTATTATTATTATTATTATTATTATCATTATTATTATTATTATTATTATTATATTATTATTATTATTATATTATTATTATTATTATTATTATTATTATTATTATTATTATTATTATTATTATTATTATTAGTGATATTATTATTATTATTATTAATAGTATTATTACTATTATTATTCGTTATTAAAAAGAATTAAAGACAACCAAAGAAATAGGCATGATCACACCATAAGTTTCATAATTGACAAAAATGGACCTTACATAATAAACGAAACCAACTACGTAGTTAACAAAAATACGAGATGTTACAGTCTCCCCAACTTAAAAGAATTTCGTCCCGAAATTAAGAAAAATGAAACTTAAACGAACAGGAGACTTAAGATGAAAGATAAGTGTACTAACGGACTGTGGTTGGCGTTTGATTACGGGTGAGACACTTCACTTTGCGAATTATGGAATTTTACACGATGCGTCCAAATTTGAACTATTCCAGTGGAATGCGAAAGTTATCATTGACAACCAATTCTTTGAGATTTGACACATGAAACGTTGGAAAACGATGAGTTCCTGAGGTATATTAGACTTATAAGTCACACTTCTCCCATTATCTGGAATGAAATTGTGTAATAAAGTGACGTCTTGAAGCCAATAAGAAAGAAAAATAATAATAATAATAATAATATCCCGTAATTGTATGAAAGTTTGACCGTCGGAATTTAAGAATCCCAAGTGCCACTATATAATGACACAAGCTTAAGGCATATCTTGTGAATACGTATCGCTCCTCCGGTTAAACTGTCAGGTTAAGAATGATACGATATGCCGAGATTTTGAGCTGGGTTCCCAAAGATGATTAGAGGCATTGCTAATAACAGAAAGTGAATCGATCATCAGAATTAACGAACGATGTTTAACGACACACCACGATAACCGACTATTTGAGGTAAGTACGAGTCAATTTCTCGACTCGTTATCTCACATGAGTCAATATGAAATGCGCGAAACTAGCAATCGGTCAATAATGCACCAAATGACATCAAGAAATACAAGGCAATTTGAACATATACCAAGCTACGTCAACATTTCCTTTATGCCAAACCATGAATACCAATCGCGAAAATTCATGATCCTTTTTGTCCACATCGGAATGAATGTAATAACAAGTCTTGTGAGTCGCAATCAAGATAGAGATTTAGAGATTTTCAAGATTAGGAGTTCAAGGTATCCAAAATAATGGGAATTGCATTTTTAGTTATGGGTAAAAGAGTTAAACAAAGACGTCGTTCATGATCGGATTGGAATTTAAATAATTCAGAATATCGACGATAAAGGCAATGACAAATAGCTTTCCAAGTACGGCTTGTACACACAATTCATCAAACCCATGAACACAACCGTACATTGCTATAACCAGAAAGGCATGACATAAATTTATAATAACTTTATCTTGTACGAAAGATTGTTTTAGGAGTGTTATCATCGTGCAATTAGGTTTTGATGATAACTCAGAATGAAGGTCGATAAAAAGGTTCCATAAAGCTAGATCAAACGTCAAATTGAAACATAAAAGCGTGAGAGAAGAAATCGATTTAAATTTTAAATGTTCCAGGCTTGGAACTAGGGTTACCCTAAAGTAACAACGACCCCTTTTGAGTTCAAGATTCATGCTTTAGCTTGTCTGGCTGGAACACTATCGTCGATAAATCAGATAACGATGTTCACCCTTCAAGTTATTACATGTTTCTTGTCAATTAAAGTCTTAAAACCTTGGTAAGTTTGAGATAAAGGAATAGGAATACTCACCAAGATGTGGTTATCACTCCTAGCTTGGTGGTGTATTTCCTAAAGTATGACTCTTAACTACCAAACGAGAGCTTGATCCTAACTCATTGTTGAGGATCCACAAGAATAAAATGAAGTAACTTACCATTAAGGTAAGGATAATCACTCCTATCTCAACAGTGAAGTTTTATAGAAACAAAATATAGCAAAATGAAAAGTTTCATCAAAGAATGGAATTCACTCATACTTTGATGGGGTCATTTCATTTGAGGAAAATACCATCCATAAAATTTTAAACGGGTGATATTATCATCAAGGTATGGATTTCACGCCTATCTTGATGATTGAATTTCATAATACCAAGAAAACAATCGAGAACTGACCTTTGTCACCAAATGTCACACCCCCGCTAAAAGCGGAAACACGGGGATGTAACGAGATCGGGATCGTCATAACACATGGTAAGCGATAGAGATGCAATATAATAAATGATGACAAGCGTGTCATGACGACACCCGACAACAAGGGGACTTGTGTCATGTTTAGTCAATATTCACGACAACATAGCCATAAGCATAAACATGATAAACGATTCACATAATCACATAAAGATGAAATTGTAATGTAAATTCCCACAACCCGGGAACAAGTATTAAAAGATTGTAATCGTTTACACAGATCAACATTGTTCAAAATAGTTGTTGGTCAAAATATGTTAAGTCCCAAAAATGCATCCTAGGGTCTCCACTAAGGCAGCACACCTAGATTCCTGGATTTGCATGATCACCTGAAAAGATATGCTCAAAACGGTCAACATAATTGTTGGTGAGCTCGCAGGTTTAAGTGATAAATAAGTAAGTGATGTTGTATATAATAAGCGTTGCGGAATACCGTGAGTACAGTTATATACACAAGTAACATGACATGAGCTTTGCAAACAAACCTAGCGACGTACACAAAGATATTGTCGGCATATATTCACCCAAGGGCCCGTTCCTGGCCACTGATGGTACCAACTAGTATACCATCGAACAAGGGTGGGGGTGTCAACCCAGTAGTACTACCAATACCTAACCATCGGTTCCCACACTGGAATTAAATAGTTGCAAAGATAGAATCACATAGCAGACCCAAGCATTTATTAGATAAGTACTTGTAACACAGTATCACGTTGATTCCTTGTATGTAAAATGTAAGTTAGTTGTACAGCATTGAAAATGGGTGAGCATACTATTCCCCCAAGTTGTAAATGATTGAAATATTGTATAAGCGTAAAAAGGGGCCACGAAACTCACTTGTTAAGTGATAATTATGTAAGATCAATGTATCCCAATGTAGAATGCAGATGAACGGTCAAACACCTATTGACAGTTATTGTTAAGCATTAATGATATGAAATAAGCGCATAATTATGGTCGGTCGGTTCAGGTTGTATCGACTGGGTCGCGTGTAACTCACACAAACAGACACACGCACTAGATCTTATGTAGATCCAAGTACTAGACATTGTCGCCATTGTTGATGATATCTAAGTAAAAGTTTCATTGTTATTGAAGGAGTATTAGATAAGTGTCAGTAGTTATAAGTCGGTTGATAATTGTAAAGCGTTAGTTTAATTTGTTTTGAATAGTATTTGTGCCCTTTTTAGCGTTGACTATTTGTGGCCGAACAATGGCAATTGTGTTAATGTTACCTCAACATCACACGACTTACACACACCACGCACAAGAAGGAAATCAAACACAACAATTACAGTCGCACGACAAGACCAGACGCACGACTCAACCTCCAAACGCACGAATCAACCCTCAATCGTGCGAATCAGCTTCATTCGTACGATTAAGCCTTCATTCGTACGACTGGCATTCAGTCGTACCACACAACACCCAATCGCACGACTCAACCTCTATATGCACGAATCAACCTTCAATTGTGCGAATTAGCTACTTTCGTACGATTGAACCTTCATTCGTGCGATTGGACTCCAGTCGTGCGAAGCACGCACAATCGCATACATTCAGTCGGTCACCTGACTCAATCGCACACATTCATTCATACGCATGACTCAATCGCATACATTCATTCGTACGCATGACTCAATCGCATACATACACACAGTCGCACGACTCAGTCGCACGACATACCCAGTCGCACAACTCAGTCGCACGATTGACTCAAACGCATGGTTCAGTCGCACGACTCACCCAGTCGCACGACTCAATCGCATGAAAGACCCAGTCGCCTGGACAGCAGAATCGCGACTGTGGTCGGGCTGAGCAGCCCCCGGCTGCTCTAAACATGAGTTTTACACAACAAGGGCTTCCAGAAACACACTACAAACATACACAAACATGAAACACAAGCAGAAAGACCTCACACGCACCCACACGACCTCATGTGTTTGGGTTGAACCCGAACACCCGAAACCCTAGTTTGGACAGCCGTGAATAAGCAAAAAAAAGGGACAACCAAAGTCGTCTACCTGCTAGAATGGAGTAGTCTAGGCTGTAGATGAAGTCTAGACGACGAAAACGAGCCTAAGCGGGTCGGATTTGGTGCTAGAATGAAGAAATGGTGTAGAGAGAATGAAGAAGATGAAGAAGGTGAAGTAATGGGTGTTTAGGGCTGGAAATGGGTTTATATACCCAGCCCAAGTTTGCAAAATGACAAGTCTAGTCCCTGCACTTAACCCCCGAGTTTCCCAAATTTGTTTCGGTTGAAAAACAACTTTATTAGGTTGATTATATTAATTATAAAAATGCATTTAATGATATTTATGACTTAAAAATGGTTTTATTAGTGACGTTTATTATATATAAAAAAAATGATATATTCGGCGTTTACGATGAAGAAAGTTTTAAATAGTTTTTAAAGTTAACATATGATTACATCGAATACACAAGCACAACGATGATAAGGCACACATGATATCCACATAAAGAGTTAATAAAGATAAGGAATGATCGATCAAGGAATAGTTAACGGAGAATCACGTTAATTGACGGACCTTAAGGTGACGGATGTCACAGTATCCCCCAGTTGAGAGAATTTCGTCCTGAAATTCAGCTGGAGTTAGGTCCAAGAGTGTCATCCTCGAAAAGATGTGGATATTTGAGTTTCATCTGATCTTCTCGTTCCCATGTAAACTCTGGCACTCGTTTTGAATTCCACCTTACGCGAACAATAGGTATTCTACTGCGCTTCAGTTGCTTGACCTTTCGATCCATGATCTCAATGGGTTCCTCAACAAAATGAAGCTTTTCATCAATTTTGATTTCCTCGATTGGCACGTGAAAGGATTCGTTGGCCAAACACTTCTTGAGGTTTGACACGTGAAAAGTATCATCCACACCGCTGAGTTCTTGTGGCAACCTTAATCGGTAAGCCACTGGACCGATTCTTTCTGTAATCTCGAATGGTCCAACGTATCTTGGGGCTAACTTCCCTTTCTTTCCAAATCGAACGACTCCTTTCCAAGGGGAGACTTTAAGCAAAACTCGATCCCCAATATTGAATTCCAGAGGCTTCCGACGGTTGTCGGCATAGCTCTTTTGGCGATCTCTAGCAGCTTTTAGTCGGTCTTTGATTTGAAAGATCTTGTCAGTTGTTTCTTGAATGATCTCTGAGCCTGTTAGCTGACTTTCACCAATCTCGGCCCAACAAACGGGAGATCTGCATTTCCTTCCATACAACGCTTCGAACGAAGCACACCCAATGCTTGTATGGTAGCTGTTGTTGTAAGAGAACTCGATCAACGGTAGATGAGCCTCTTAACTACCACCAAAATTGATTACACACGCTCTCAACATGTCTTCTAGCGTCTGTATAGTTCGTTCGCTTTGGCCATCTCTCTGAGGGTGATAGGCGGTACTCATGTCTAATCGAGTGCCCATCGCTTTCTGTAGTGTCTGCCAAAAACGTGAAGTGAATCGGCTATCACGGTCGGATATGATTGACACCGGCACCCCGTGCCGTTTCACGACCTCTTTGATGTACAATCTCGCCAACTTATCCATTTTGTAGTCTTCTCGGATAGGCAAGAAATGTGCGGACTTTGTCATTCGATCCACAATGACCCATATCGAGTCATGACAGCTGGTTGTTCTAGGGAGTTTGGTAATGAAATCCATGGCTATATTCTCCCATTTCCACTCGGGAATTTCAGTTTGTGTAACAATCCCGATGGTTTCTGATGTTCAGCTTTAACTTTCGAACACGTCGAGCATCTGCTGACGTATAAAGCAATGTCTTTCTTCATGCCTGGCCACCAGTACAGATCCTTGAGATCGTGATACATCTTGTCTGCACCAGGATGAATAGAATATCGCGTCTTGTGGGCTTCATCCATGACTAAGGTACGTACACCTCCCCATCTGGGTACCCATATGCGATCCATGAAGTACTGTATACCATCATCCTTGCGAATCATCTGTTTATCTAACCCTCGGAATTCTTCTCCCGCAAGGTTTTCTTCTTTCACTGCTTCACTTTGTGCCATTTGGATCTGAGCTTTCAAATTCGTTTGAATGGTCAATCCCAACGCTCGAGCACGTAGTGGTTTCACACGTTCTTTACGGCTTAAGGCATCAGCCACCACGTTAGCTTTCCCCAGATGATACCGGATTTCAAAATCGTAGTCGCTAAGAAGCTCTACCCAACGTCGTTGGCGCATATTAAGTTCCTTCTGATCCAGAATATGTTGGAGGCTCTTATGATCAGTGAAGATGATGCATTTGGTTCCATACAGGTAATGCCTCCAAATCTTGAATGCAAATACTACAGCACCCAACTCAAGATCATGAGTTGTGTAGTTCTTTTCGTGTACTTTAAGCTGTCGCGAAGCGTAGGCAATCACCTTATCCTTCTGCATTAGTACACAACCCAGTCTCTGATGTGAAGCATCACAGTATACCACAAAATCATCAGTTCCGTCTGGGAGAGACAATATAGGCGCGTTGCATAATTTTTCTTTCAACGTTTGGAACGCCTGTTCTTGTGCATGTCCCCAATCAAACTTCTTGTCTTTCTGAGTAAGCAGGGTTAACGGTTGCGCGACCTTTGAAAAATTCGCAATGAAGCGACGATAGTAACCGGCCAATCCTAAAAATTGCCGTATCTCTGATGGTGTCTGGGGCGTATCCCATTTCTTCACCGCTTTGATCTTGCCGGGATCTACATGAATCCCGTCCTTGTTAACCACATGACCCAAAAACTTCACTTCCCGCAACCAAAATTCACACTTTGAAAATTTGGCGAAAAGTTTCTCTTCCCGTAGCAGCTCCAGAATTGCCCGAAGGTGTTCCTCATGATCCTCTTTTGATCGGGAGTAGATAAGTATATCGTCTATGAAGACGATCACGAACTTATCCAAGTAAGGTTTGCACACCCGATTCATTAGATCCATAAACATAGCTGGTGCGTTAGTCAGCCCGAACGGCATGACCAATAACTCATAGTGCCCATAACGAGTTCTAAACGTTGTCTTCGGTATGTCGTCCTCGAAAACTCTTAGCTGATGATAACCAGAACGAAGATCGATCTTTGAGAAATACGAAGCTCCTTGTAGTTGGTCAAATAGATCGTCGATCCTGGGGAGAGGATATCGATTCTTCACAGTTAACTTGTTCAGTTCAAGGTAATCGATGCACATGCGGAACGACCCATCCTTCTTCTTGACAAATAGTACCGGTGCTCCCCACGGTGAATGACTCGGTCGAATAAAACCCTTCTCCAGTAGTTCCTGTAACTGACTAGACAACTCTTGCATTTCAGATGGCGCTAGTCGATATGGCGTCTTTGCTACCGGTGTAGCTCCAGGAACCAACTTAATACGGAATTCCACCTGTCGTGGAGGAGGCAAACCAGACAAGTCATCAGGAAATACATATGGGTAGTCCCGTACCACGGGAATATCTACTAGTTTCCTCTCTTCGTCCTTCTTTTCAACCACATAAGCCAGAAAAGCGTAGCACTGCTTTCGTAAACTTCGGCGTGCTTTCATGCAGGAAATAAGCTTTAAGTTCCTTCCCGGTCGTTCTCCCTGAATCTTGAGTACCTCCCCGTTTGGCATAGGGAGTCGTACTACTTTGTCCCGACAGACAATCTCTGCTCCGTTTTGTGACAACCAATCCATACCCACAATCACATCAAAACTTCCTAGCTCGAAGGGTATCAAGTCTATATCAAAGGCATGATCCTCCAATGTTAACGAGCACTTCCTAACAATCTCATCGGCCTGAACAACCCTACCATTGGCCATCTCTACAGAGTAGCTAGTTTCTAGCCTACTAGGACTCAAATCAAGTAATTGCACAAACTCAGAAGATATAAAGCTATTGTCTGCTCCAGTATCAAATAATATAGATGTGAAGTGATGATTGAGTAAGTGCGTACCCGTGACAACATTCGGGTCCTGACGAGCATCGTTGGCTCCAATGACGAATGCACGTCCCCAAGCTGCATTCCCCTGAGTAGTCGGGCCTTGATTCCCAGCTATAGCCATCACCTGCTGCTGGTTGTTTCCTTGTTGAGCCGGTGCCCGATTCAGCCTGGGGCACATGTTTCTGTAATGATCAGGGCTCCAACACTCATAACAAGCCCTTGCATTCCCAGCAGGGTTAACCGCGTTGACGGGTGCCACAAGATTCGGCGCAGTTCTACAGTCTCTCGCCAAATGCTCCGGGCGTCTACACTTCGCGCACACCCGGCACTTAACTCCTGGGGGATGATGATAGTTGCACCTGTAACATTTGGGGTGCGGCCCCACATACTCTCTCTTGGCCTGAGACACGGCCACAAAATTCCTGGTCGGTTTAGCTCTCTTATCGAACTTCCCGGCACTCGACCGGCTCGTTTCCCCCACATCCTTTCTCTTTTCTGCTCCTCTGCCCAGAACCCCCGTTCTCACCATCTCGTCAGTCAAAGCGCCAGCCTTCAGAATTGCGCTCTGAATAGTAGGAGGAGCAGCTGCTGTACCATTGCCCTAATTTGAGGTGCAAGTCCCCAAATGTACCTCTCGATCCTCTTTGATTCCGGCGTGACCAGATGCGGAACCAACCTTGCCAGCTCATGAAAACGGTCAGTATAAGCTGCATGCCCGGCCCCCACCATAGCATGATTCCAGAACTCATGCTCCAATTTCTGCATCTCGTTGAGGGGGCAGTATTCCTCGGTGATCAAGGCTTTAAACTCATCCCATGACATCTGCATCGTAGATTCCCTTCCTCTAGCTTGAACCTGGGTCTTCCACCAGGTTAGGGCCTTGCCCTGCAGTGAGCAGGTGGCATACTTGATTCTCTGGCTGTCGAGGCACTCACTAATGTCAATTACTTCCTCCATCTTTTCTAGCCACCTGGTCAGGGCTATCGCCCCACCTTTCCCATTGAATTCCCTTGGTTTGCAAGCCACAAACTCTTTATACGAACACCCCCGTCGTGCATTAACAACCCCAGTCTCAATACCGGCCGTACCACCATTTCCGGTCTCCTGGTTGCTTTCGTTTCCGGTTGGGTTTCCATTTCCCACCTCAGTTTCGATCCCACCATGGGCTCTTTCTCCATTATCTCCATCATCGTTGCCACCATCCCTGTGAGGGTGGTGTTGCTGGAGTGCGTCGCTCACTTGGGCCACGATAGTAGGAATCAGTGCGGCCAACTGTTGAGCGATCAGGGCTGCCATATCAGCGTTCCCTGTTTCCCGATTGTTACTGGCAGGAGCATCACTTGTTCTTGGTGCTCTGCCTCTGCCTCTGCCTCTGCCCCTTGGAGCTTCACTCCCACCACTATTGCTGCGGGTAACTCTTCGAGGCGGCATTTTCTAATCATAGAAAAATAAACACATAAGCTTAAATCATTTCAAAGTGTATTATCCATAACACTCATCAAGTCCAGTATTCCCAAGTTAATATCATACTTATTGTCATCACATATCGCACGTAATTTGTGTAGTTCTCACACCATGAATTGGTAATGTCTCAACAATAGTCCATCATAACAGTTGCAAGTCCACGTATATAATCACGTTTAGTCTAGCGGAGGTTGTCTATTTCCTCATCTTTCGAGGTTTCAGACATAACCTCCTCGGGGTTAATCTTAATGTCCGAGGTCAAGCGCAATAATATGATCTGTGAAGATCTCTTCGGGTTTAATACCCGGATTTGATAAACCAACTCGGCGCGCAGAGGGAACGGAAGATTCCAATAGAAGCATCCCATAAAAGAGTGAGCACAAGGGCTCTCTCATAGGGTGAAAGATCACATAACAGATGAATGAACAAATCAAGTAGTGAGGAACACATACACGAGATATAATATGCATACAGATCCTAGCATGCAAATCTACATGAAGGTTCCTAGGTTATAGTCTAGGTCAAGCGTATTGCCTAATTCTCTATAACCAATGGCTCTGATACCAATCTGTCACACCCCCGCTAAAAGCGGAAACACGGGGATGTAACGAGATCGGGATCGTCATAACACATGGTAAGCGATAGAGATGCAATATAATAAATGATGACAAGCGTGTCATGACGACACCCGACAACAAGGGGACTTGTGTCGTGTTTAGTCAATATTCACGACAACATAGCCATAAGCATAAACATGATAAACGATTCACATAATCACATAAAGATGAAATTGTAATGTAAATTCCCACAACCCGAGAACAAGTATTAAAAGATTGTAATCGTTTACACAGATCAACATTGTTCAAAATAGTTGTTGGTCAAAATATGTTAAGTCCCAAAAATGCATCCTAGGGTCTCCACTAAGGCAGCACACCTAGATTCCTGGATTTGCATGATCACCTGAAAAGATATGCTCAAAACGGTCAACATAATTGTTGGTGAGCTCGCAGGTTTAAGTGATAAATAAGTAAGTGATGTTGTATATAATAAGCGTTGCGGAATACCGTGAGTACAGTTATATACACAAGTAAAATCACATGACATGAGCTTTGCAACCAAACCTAGCGACGTACACAAAGATATTGTCGGCATATATTCACCCAAGGGCCCGTTCCTGGCCACTGATGGTACCAACTAGTATACCATCGAACAAGGGTGGGGGTGTCAACCCAGTAGTACTACCAATACCTAACCGTCGGTTCCCACACTGGAATTAAATAGTTGCAAAGATAGAACCACACAGCAGACCCAAGCATGTATCAGATAAGTACTTGTAACACAATCTCACGTTGATTCTTTGTATGTAAAATGTAAGTAAGTTGTACAACATTGAAAATGGGTGAGCATACTTTTCCCCCTAGTTGTAAATGATTAAAATATTGTATAAGCGTAAAAAGGGGCCACGAAACTCACTTGTTAAGTGGTAAGTATGTAAGACCAATGTATCCCAATTTAGAATGCAAATGAACGGTCAAACACCTATTGACAGTTATTGTTAAGCATTAATGATATGAAATAAGCGCATAATTATGGTCGGTCGGTTCGGGTTGTGTCGACTGGGTTGCGTGTAACTCACACAAACAGACACACGCACTAGATCTTATGTAGATCCAAGTACTAGACATTGTCGCCATTGTTGATGATATCTAAGTAAAAGTTTCATTGTTATTGAAGGAGTATTAGATAAGTGTCAGTAGTTATAAGTCGGTTGATAATTGTAAAGCGTTAGTTTAATTTGTTTTGAATAGTATTTGTGCCCTTTTTAGCGTTGACTATTTGTGGCCGAACAATGGCAATTGTGTTAATGTTACCTCAACATCACACGACTTACACACACCACGCACAAGAAAGAAATCAAACACAACAATTACAGTCGCACGACAAGACCAGACGCACGACTCAACCTCCAAACGCACGAATCAACCCTCAATCGTGCGAATCAGCTTCATTCGTACGATTGAGCCTTCATTCGTACGACTGGCATTCAGTCATACCACACAACACCCAGTCGCACGACTCAACCTCCATACGCACGAATCAATCTTCAATCGTGCGAATTAGCTACTTTCGTACGATTGAACCTTCATTTGTGCGATTGGACTCCAGTCGTGCGAAGCACGCACAATCGCATACATTCAGTCGGTCACCTGACTCAATCGCACACATTCATTCATACGCATGACTCAATCGCATACATTCATTCGTAAGCATGACTCAATCGCATACATACACACAGTCGCACGACATACCCAGTCGCACAACTCAGTCGCACGATTGACTCAGACGCATGGTTCAGTCGCACGACTCACCCAGTCGCACGACTCAATCGCATGACAGACCCAGTCGCCTGGACAGCAGAATCGCGACTGTGGTCGGGCTGAGCAGCCCCCGGCTGCTCTAAACATGAGTTTTACACAACAAGGGCTTCCAGAAACACACTACAAACATACACAAACATGAAACACAAGCAGAAAGACCTCACACGCACCCACACGACCTCATGTGTTTGGTTTGAACCCGAACACCCGAAACCCTAGTTTGGACAGCCGTGAATAAGCAAGAAAAGGGACAACCAAAGTCGTCTACCTGCTAGAATGGAGTAGTCTAGGCTGTAGATGAAGTCTAGATGACGAAAACGAGCCTAAGCGGGTCGGATTTGGTGCTAGAATGAAGAAATGGTGTAGAGAGAATGAAGAAGATGAAGAAGGTGAAGTAGTGGGTGTTTAGGGCTGGAAATGGGTTTATATACCCAGCCCAAGTTTGCAAAATGTCAAGTCTAGTCCCTGCACTTAACCCCCGAGTTTCCCAAATTTGTTTCGGTTGAAAAACGACTTTATTAGGTTGATTATATTAATTATAAAAATGCATTTAATGATATTTATGACTTAAAAATGGTTTTATTAGTGACGTTTATTATATATAAAAAAATGATATATTCGGCGTTTACGATGAAGAAAGTTTTAAATAGTTTTTAAAGTTAACATATGATTACATCGAATACACAAGCACAACGATGATAAGGCACACATGATATCCACATAAAGAGTTATTAAAGATGAGGAATGATCGATCAAGGAATAGTTAACGGAGAATCACGTTAATTGACGAACCTTAAGGTGACGGATGTCACACCAAAGTACGGGATTCAATCCTATTTTGGTGGGGTCATTTCATTTGTGAAATACGAGTTCCAAAGGAAAATGATTGAAATCTGTCCTCAAAACAAGGAAATCACCCCGATTCAGAGGATGGGATTTCATAAAACACACAATACAGAAATTGAAAACCATCGTCAAGATACGAAATTTTACTCCTATTTTAAGGAGGTAATTCTATTTGTAAAATACAAATTCATAAAAACAAAAAGAAGGAACTAGGCATCAAGGTATGAGGTTCACTTCTGTCTTGACGATGAAATTTCATAAGAACAGTAATAGCGTATGGAAAGTCATCACCAAAGTAAGGGAGTCACCCCTGTTTTGATGAGATAGAATCATTTAAGGGATACGAGTCTCCTTAGTCATAGGTTGACTTGCGGACTCTTGCATTGCCTACGATGCAAAACGGTTTGAAGTTTTTATAAAGCTAGACTTAGCAAACAAAGAGAATATCGGTTAGAAATTCAGAAACTTCAAATTACATCAATGTAACATTAACAGGAAAAGAAAATCATGCTTGCTAGGATTAAGGTTAAAGTTCGGGATAACGGAGTTAATTGTGTTAGATTCTCAAATCTTTAATGGTTTAAGTCAGGAAAACAAGATCAATGACGGAAATGATTCAACACAATAATGAGATGTAAACGTTCGGTTTAAAATAAAAGGGAAATGTGTTGACTTCTTAAAGTGTTACGTCAACCACAACTTTACGGTAGACACACGTACCTATAAGCGAACACCCATCTCATGAGTTCTAGGTCAGATAAACGGATCCAACGGTCGAATCAAATTTATGTGTATACCTTGCCTAGAGAATGTATCCCGGGATGCAGGTATTCCACCTTTCGACATTGCATGATTTCAGTTATGGGACACACTTTAAGGACATTTGAAAACCCTAAGTAACAATTTTAAGTTAAAAAAAACATTCGGTTTAGACGACCAATATCTTTGGATATATTAAGATCCATGTACACGTTGGTCAAGGTATGAAGATAGTTACATAAGGCACACAACGTATAACGTGTTTAAACATAGGAATTGAGGAGTATAACGAGTTCAATATTAACGGGAACATTCTGTAAGATAGGAATGAGGAGATATTAGAGTTTCGATGATAAACCAGTCCAAGGAATCAAGGATTTTTTTGATATTTTAAATATAAACCGGATGGTTCCATTTGGTAACGCATTACAATTTGGAAACGTTGATACGTCAAGGTAAATTGGCACATTTGCCTTAGAAATTTGTGTATGTTGACCATAGTTTATCACTCATCCCAGAAATCCCCAGGTAAGCATGACTAGTCCCGTAGGATTTATGCGAAATGCTTTCCTTAGCCCGAAGGCCTTTTGCCAGGAAATCCAGAATACATGTGTCTATGTGTCATACAATATTCCTTAGGTTCATGGGATCAAAACCTTGATGAGATTTGTATAGATTAGACATAAAGACTAAAGATTCAAGACATAAACAATAAGTTTATGAATCCACGTGACGTCGAGAATAAGATTAAGAGATTTCATGTTCGGGGAGAGTCAAAGAGTCAAAGTTAAGTTTAGGGAGACAAATAACAATGTTTAGGCAATCCTATGCTAAGGCATCAAATTGCACATAGAAAGGTATAGCATTATGTAGCATGCAAACTATATAATTACAATATAGAATTATGATTTTATAAGGTTCATGCATACTATAGTCTAGGTCACCATTTCTAATAACCTAAATCCCTATAGTTATGGGCTCTGATACCAATCTGTCACACCCCAACCTTGACGGCGGAAACGTCGAGGAGTGAGAGTTAAAATCGTTCACAACCACATAGCGCTATTATTAAATCCAAATATGTTATTCATAAGTTCAAAGATAATATTACAAACATAAGTCTCAAATAAAGAAAACATAATAAGAAATATAACAAGCTCATTCATTTATTTAACTAGGTCCATTCCTAGGTGTGTACAAACTTCAAAAGTGGCGATCAAGCTTGAGTATTTCCTGAAACATGTTAAAAATAAAAGGTCAACAATATGTTGGTGAGATTTCCATAGTTTTCAATACATAAGTATATAAAAGATGGCAATTCATGTTGTAAGTTAGAGAACAAAGTAAACTAGGGATGTAAGACAGAATGCACAATCAAACCTTGATAAAGTTTTACAAGTCTCAACAGTTTACAAGCATATACGATTAGCTAAGTGTACTTGGATCAACCAAGCAGGCTTGTCAGTCCCATAGATCTATGACGTCGCCAGGCTAGCAATAGTTAATGACTGTACATATATTCGACATTACATGGTAGCTATAAAGTTCAACTAACCACAACACACAAGTAAATTGCCATAAGTTTACAAAAATAAAACGTTTATAAGTGCAATGATTATAAAGTAACATGTTTCACCCCAAAGTGTAAAAATATGAAAAAGGGGTATAGAAATACTCACATGGGAAAATTAAGTATAAGAATGATGATAAGAGATTAAACAAGGCTTCGCGATTTCTTTTACAAGATACCTAACGTATATATATTCCAAGGTTAAGTTTAAAGGTAAGATTAATGAATAAACGTGAACTAGGGTTTCGATTAGAATTTGGGGGTTTAAATAATTAAATAAAATAATGAATCGTTTACGTTTTGGTTTAATAAAGATGGTACAAATAAATTATAATTGAGAACGATAATGAATGATTAACAATCTAATTTAATAAAAATTGAGTATAATGTGTGAAAAATAATAATTAATTATTTAAAATTAAAATTAAATAAAGGTGCTTAATTGAATATGACCTTAACATTGTCTAAAATCATTTTATAAGGTTTTGAGCTTTCATATGATTTATTATAAAGGTCTTATAATATCAAGTTTTAAAAAAATAAGAATAAAGTATAATTGTTTTATAAGTTTCAAGAACTTAAATAAAATCTTAAGGATAACTTTATTAACTATTTATATATACTATGGTTAAATGGAAAGATAACCAAAAATTTAAATGATTATTTAAATAACTATTTAAATAATTATTCATTTAATATATTGATAACGTTTCAAAATAATCTCTATTTCAAATAATATGATTTAAACAATTAATAATTGAAGGAACGTTTTGGACCAACAATAATTTTTAGTGATTTAAATAATTACTTATAGTCGACTTTAAAAAAAACTAATACAATCTTTGTTTTATATAAAAAAATATTAATATATTTAAAGAAATAAATTTACAGAAATGGATAAGGTGACTTTATAAATAAATAAAGTTTACAAAGTTAATTTTAATAATTTTTCAGATATTATTTATATTTTTAAAAAGTTGAAAAAGCCAAAAAAATAGTTTGAGGGTGCCCGGGTTCGAACCCGAGAACTCCAAGTTGTAAAGCGGGCGAGTGACAAGTGGACCAAGGGCCAAAACCTTGGTAAAGAGTGGTTTTTAAATCTTAAAACGAAACAGTTTCAATGAACTCCAAAATCTCAAGAACCCTAGAACAATTCTACACCAAAATTGAAGGTCAATTCGAGTGTTTCATCTGGATTAAACTTAGGGGTTTTTATCCCTAAGTGTAATCGAGTGTGTGGACATATTATACTTACTTGATTACAAACAAATTGAAGTGATTGCGCTTGGTTTAGCCCTCGTCAGTTTCGCGAAGAAAAAATGGTTGGGATCAATGATTAAGTGAAGGAATTGTGGTTACAGATAGTTGAAAGGGATCAAAAGAAACATTTGCCCTCAGTTATATAGTTCCAATTCGATGTAGTTCTTACGATTGGGATACGAATGTAAACTGATCAATTTGGTCTTTAATTCCCAATTAAACTTGAAATTAAGATCATTTACGAGTATGAACTGATTAGCCAACGGTATGAACTTGATTAATTGAGTTATTATTGATTATTTATAGTTCAATGGTTCAAGATTAATTGAGTTATTATCGAGAACGATATCCATTTCCCTCACCCACCGGTGAGCAGCTGCCGCAGTGCCATTTCCGTCGAAGGTAGGGGGCTTGCATCTCATAAACGCCCCGTAGTTACAGCCTCGGGCCGCCTCCGGCGCATGCTCTTCTTCATCCTCCTCCTCGTCATCAGAGAGAACCGTTTCCGGCTCTGGTTGTTCCCGTCCTCCCGAGGACCGGTTTCTTTCCCCTTCCTTTAATGCCTTGATCACTTCAGTCATCACAGACGGTAGAATCGTCTGCATGACCTGATGAACCTCTTTCACCACAGCCTCCTTTACTGAGGCTCTCAGATTGGCGCTCTCGTCACCACCCTCTGGATGAGGGGTCTCTGGTCCCTCATGA